>VZSZ01009845.1:80673-172642 GCA_013398815.1 Ibidorhyncha struthersii | reverse complement strand
GAGGAGAGGAGAGGAGAGGAAGAGAGAAGACAGACAAGGACAGAAGGAAAGGAGAAATGCCCTTCAGCAGATCCAGCTGCTGGGGCTGCACAGTGTCTCCCCACTGCTGTTGCTGCTGCTGCACTTCTGCGCTGGGGCAGAGCAGAGCAGAGGGAGGTGATGGCAGTTGGGAGAAGAGGTGAGTGAAGAGATAGATAAATATATAAATGCCGCACAAGCTGTTAAAATCTGCTCTGAGAGTCAATTTTGACTTTTAGGCTCATGAACCATTAATAAAAATCTCCTTATACTCAAATGGCTCTCAAATGCCGTGATAGCGGATTACAAACTCCTAATGGAGATACTGTATGATCAAATATTCTCTAAGCAGCAAGGTCTAACGTACCGGGGGTGGCCGGGCCACCTGATTATCAGCTTATCAGCAAATACTTCTTAGTGCGGGATGTGCCAAAAAAAAGCATCTTCCTCGGTGCCGCCCCTTCCCCATTCTTCAGTTAGACAGTTGGGAATGGCATCATGTGGTCTGGGGATCACAGGATGACCTGTGAAAATGACGTCCCCACGTGCAGTGTTTCACACTGCACCACTGTGGGGCTTCACCCCGGTTTTGGGTTTTCCCCATTAGAGATGCAGAGTTGGGGACTCCCCTTCAGTGCACAAAGACTACACCTTTCTTGGTCTCAGATACCTCCCGGTGACACTCAGCCCTTGCCAGGACCAAGCCGCTGTACGTGAGGTATAATTACTTGGTAATTAAATTTGGAAGGCTAAGGTAACAGCATTATAGGGAAATAGTTTTCCACCAAGAGGAAAGGAGGTGAGACCAGAGACCTCCTTACAGAGATCCCTACAGAGCCAATTGCTGGAAAAACTGGACTGTATTTCCTCTGTTTTCTGTTTTCAAGGAGAAGCTGGTTCTCTCCCTGCCTCCCTGCACATGCTTACTGGTATGGACCCTGGTATTTATTCTCGTGTGGGTGTTGGTAAGAAGAGATGCAATATTTCTGCCAGAGCTGCTGTTGCTTAGAAAACGCATCATCCAACCCTCCATGGGGGGCAACTGGCCCCACCAGAGCCCTGTGCCCAGGGAGGGTCTGGGACCAGACTGGAGAGGGGGGAGAAGAGGGCACGAGGCAGCAGGGAGAGCAACTTATCTCCTTTACGCTTCAGAAAATATATTAGATTATATAAAATATATTACAGACCTTTCTGGCCTGTAACCTTTCCAACCCGGACCACATTTTGTGTGTGCACACAGCACTTGGCACAGAGCAGCTGCAGGACTCACAGTGGTACTTCCACCCTCCATCGTCACTAATAGCTGTTCACAGCCTGTTGGGAGATGATTTAACTCTGACTTTGCTGAAGGAATGACATAGGAGAGTTTTCAAGACTTGGAGTGGTTTTGGCTTTCCCAAAGGAGGTTGTGGGGTCCGGATGTCAATGCCAAGAAGACGACATTTCCTACCAACATGCTTTCACAGAATCACAGAATGGTCAGGGTTGGAAGGGACCTCTGGAGATCATCTAGTCCAACCCCCCTGCCAGAGCAGGGTCACCTACAGCAGTTGCACAGGACTGCGTCCAGGCGGGCTTGGAATGTCTCCAGAGTGGGAGACTCCCCCACCTCTCTGGGCAGCCTGTGCCACTGCTCTGCCACCCTCACAGGGAAGTTCCTCCTCATGTTAAGATGGAACTTCCTGTGTTCAAGTTTGTGCCCATTACCTCTTGTTCTATCACTGGGCACCACTGAAAAAAGACTGTTCCCATCCCCCTGGTACCGTCCCTTTAAGTATTTACAAGTATTGGTAAGATCCCCCCTCAGTCTTCTTTTCTCTAGACCCAAGTGCCTCAGCCTTTCCTCGTGAGGAAGATGCTCCAATTCATTCATGCTTTGATTCATTTGTGACTTTTTGGTAAGGCTTGCAACGTACCTTGTGTTTCCAAGCACCAGCTTTGGATGCCGTGAGGATGCCCACGCTGGGCTGCCTTTCTTGTGCAGCGGGGAGAGGCAGCCCTGGTGCCCACGGTGTGTTTCCCACCAGGGCTGAGTCCTCCTGCATCCTCATTGCCTTTAGAAGTGACAAATTGCATTTGCTTTCGGACACAGTTTAAAGCAGAGGTGAAGCCAATTAATCTCCTGATGTTAAAAGCAAAGTGTCCCTCCATCCATGCAAGTCGGTCCCTTTGTGCCACGGTGGTGGAAGAACAGGTAACTGTGCTCTGCTGTGTCTCTCTGGTTTTGGGGGACCCTGTGGGCCACAGCGGCTCCTCCATGGGGTGTGGGGCTGCAGGTTTGACCCCTCAGGATAATCATGCTCCTCTCCATTAGGGAAATACCTGGAGGGATGCTGGTCTGGGGAGTTACCGCAGGCTGAGCTCGGTGAGGGTATTACCCCAGGGGCTGCAGAGCTGCAAATGGGGAGTCAGGATTAAAGGGAGCGTGGCAAGTTGTGAGGGTGTTTGTTCAGTCCTCTGCGCGGGCTTGGCTTTATTTAACATTTTTATTAGCAATGTGAAAGAGCATGCAGGCAGAATTGTTAAACGCCGAATCACCGAAGCTGGTGAAGGGGGAGAAGTGGTAGAAAGAGGCACCCAGAGGACGGAGAGCTTGGCAAAGAAAAGCAGAGCTGGATGGCAAAGGGCGAGCAACAGCTCCTGGAGAGATAACCAGAGCGATTCAGCATCCCGGCAGGAGGATGGTGTTTGGAAATCTGGGCCATGCGCTAAGCCCTACCAACAGCTTTAAGGTTGCAAGAACTGGGGTGGTGGGAGGGTGAGAAGGGTGATGGAGTCTGGTGGGAATCCGAAAGGCTTCAACCCTGGGTCAGTGAGGGGATGAGGGCAGGAATATTGTCACTGAAACCCTGGAAATGCCCAAATCAGGTAGGAGAGGAAACCTCTACTGAAAGGAAGTTGTCCAGTCTCAGGGCCAGGCTTTGGAACGGAAAGTGGAAAATTAGAAAGGGTTCAGGAAGAGCCATGCAAGCGACTCAAGGAATGGGGAGGCTGTCTGGCAGAGGAGTAGCTGAGGAGATCCTGTCAATATATGGAGTCGTTCAAGAGAAGGTTGAGATGATGTAAGTATATTCGTTGAGTGTGGAGTATTACATGGAAGGCAAAAGCGTGTGTTTATCCATCTGGCAATAGCATCCAGGTTGTCAGGTTAAAATAAGATTAATCCAAACTACACATCAGAGACAAATAAAAATTATCAGCTGAAACAAATTGCCTTAGGACATGGAAGAGATGCAGGATTTTTAAAGTACTACAGTCAAATAATGGGGTGCTTTTCTAAAAGACATGCAGTAGGTGTTTGTTCATGTCCATAATTACTTAAAATACAATATGGCACATCCCTTACTGAAACCACCAAACTTACTCTGCTGTTTCAGGGCTATGTGCAGGAGTTTTTTAGAGGATGGAGTATTCACCAGATGATTCCTGGGAAAATTTTCTTCTGGGCCATCTTTGGACATGGCAAACCAAACACAGACGGTGTAGCAGAGAGCTGAGAGATGGGCACCAGAGATCAGCATAACGCTGGTATGTGTGACCTGTGCTGCTAAGATTTATATTATGGCAGGACCTCCAGGCTGTAGGGCCTCCAGGCTGATGGCTCATCCAAGAAAAGCGTGGCAGAAGCATGGCATGCCATCAGTGTCTGGCCTTTCCCATGTGCATGGAAGAGGCCATCTGCAGTGGAACAGGGGCACCCTCCCACTGCTAGCGCAATGCTGGAATCTCTAAGGTAACCCAGTCTTGGGAAAAGTCTTGCAAGAATCTCCTGGAGTGGTTTGGGTCAGCCCTGCTACACCACTCCTCTTTTTTTCTTTGGCTGCTCTCTCCCCCGGGGACCTGGGACACAGCGCCAACCTCTCCAGGTGTGCAAACTACCCACCTCCTTTGGCAGGTCCTGCCAAGGGAGAATTAAACTGCAAAAGGTGCCAAAGCTTGTTTCTGGCTCATGGCCTCCCATATCAACACGGAGAGAGCTGCCTGCAGAAAGGGTCACTGCAGAGAGATCTGAACCTCTTTCCCTGTGTTTCGGGGGAGTGCCTGCAGCATTTTGCGGGGTGCCAATGCTGGAATGGATCATCCGGGTCTGCTGCAAGTGTGTGACGTTGCAAGGGATGGTGGTGGATTGATTGAAAATTAGCAATAAAGACCGTGCTGGAGCTATTTGGAGTTTGGTGGGAACAACTGTGCAGATGCAGAGGACACCCTGTGGCATTACACTGGTCCCTATATAACTGAGACCAAAATTAGAGCCCCACTGCATGTATTTAATTACTTGTATTGATGCAACCATATTAAAATAGCCCCTATATGTCTAATTTCCCAGGGAAAATCCTGGTGTCTGCCATTTCATTTTCTACTCAGATGGCATCACTGGCAAGTGAGGGCCTATTGAGGCTTCCCTTGCCACCACACCATCAGGCCAGGCTGCAATAATCAAAGGCAAAAAGAGCACCAAGTAGCACCCCGGGGTGCCAAGGGACACACGGGTCTCTCCCTGCCAGGATGACCCTGCAGCATCCATTTCTCACACATATGTCCTGGGGCCTATATATGATGCAGGAAGACCAGTATGGCTGAGGAGACATTTATGTAGCTTCTATGCTGCTGTCTGCAGTGCCTTAATTGCCTCAACCTTTGCACAGATACTGCAGCAAACAGTTGTTATTACTTGGCCACAGCCTTTAATACTTACTGCAAGAAGATGTCCGGTCCTTTCTGAGTCATCTGTGAGGCTGAGATTTGCTAAACCCAGGAGCTGAGCCTTGTAGAGGGTATCCTTAGCCGAGCTGGGAAGGGGACAAGCGGAGAGGACCCAGGGACAAGAGCAGTGCTTACTGCTGGCAGGGCCTGGAGGACCACTGAGGGCAGGGGCAGAAGCAATTTGCTCAGCAATCTGCACTGGCCTGAGGATTAGCTCTGTCTGCGCAATGTTTGTGAGCAATTTTGCCGTCAGGATGATAAGGTGCCCGGCAAGTGAGCTGGAAGAGATTTTGGCCACAGGCATCGTGCTTGCTGGGCTGGGGACAAGGCTGCAGGGTCAAACAAGGGGCCGTGCCCCAACCCATGTGGGTGACACCACACATGGTCACATGTAGGATGCAATGAGGTTGGCGTTCCCGTGCCAGACACACCCTCTCGATGGAGCACGGGGCAAATCAACCACTTGCGTCTGGCACTTGGGCACAGAGGAGTGGAGGTGTTGCAAATGCAGGAGATGGGCTGAGCTGCGTGAGGAGAAGGAGTGTGAGACAGAAATCAGCTGCGTGAAACCCCTGGCAGCACCAAAGAGGTGTAGGTGTCCTGATAATCAGAGAATCCAGTGATGCTCATGGGCTCATACTGGGAATCTGCGACTGTAAACATCCTCATCAGTATTAACAGACAGCCTCTTTACTCACTCTGCAGTTTAATAGACAGTGATTAGATATTATACAGAGCCAAATTACTCATGGAGACCAGGCATGATGTGCTTATTTTTCATTTGCCTCCAAATCACAGAAAACCACAAGCGGCGTTAATTCTAGATCCAGCCATACCCGCCTGCTCTGGGAGCTTTAAAATTAAAGCAGTGACAAGGCTGCCCTTAGGTTTCCAGTGACTTATGCACGAAACCAAACACTTGAGAACAAAAGGACGAATGAAAAACTGAGGTTTCAGGCTGGAATTCAGTCTTCTCTCGGTATGTACCACGAGCAATGCGATCGAGTCAACTTTCCCGTGTCAGGAGAGGGCAGGGGGTTGTCCCGATTAGATCTAATTTCCTACCTGTTTACTGTAGGCATTTGCGTAATGATCACCCTGCAAAGAGTGGTTAGCATATGCTAACACCAACCCTTGAACCCGTTAAAACACAAAACCGGCACAGACTGCTGCTGTTTACAGCACATCTCTCCTTCCTGATTGCATCCCAGTGGATGTGGCCAGCGCGCATCCCCGCTACCTGAGGTGGCTGGAAGTCTCTTCCAGATGTCATCAGGACAGGATGCAGAGAGATAGGCACAGACTGTTTTATTTTCATCCATAAGGAAAAATCAAAGAGCTGGAGAGGGATCTAAAGGTCTTTTAGAGGTCATCTTCCGTTTTAGTTCCTTGTTCAGTGTTGGATGAAGGGGACTTCTCCCATACCCCATATTCCTGGCCCAAACGCCATCATGGCGATAGCAACTGATGGATTTTGAAGCAGTGCAAATCAGAAGAGAGGCAATGAGAGCGCTTCAGTCCTCCCCAGTTATTTGAACCCAAGCAGGATACCTTCACCAAAGAAAAATTTCATGTACGGAGTGATGATTTACAGACCTTCACCCTAACGTGGTGGGAAGCTGAGCTTATTTGTAAATTGTTTGCTTTCAGTGAGGACAGGCATGAGTGTGCCATTGTTTTGGAAGAGTTTCTTGTTGGTTGAATTACCAAAAAAAGATAAAGGAGAGGGACGCAAGGCAGACAGGACTCTGCTCTTGCAAAAGGGTGGCAGAGGACTGCAAGGTTTGAGTATCCAAGCAGCGAGGTGTCAGTAAACAAGCCCAAGCTGGTTCACCTTTCAGCAGATCTGTTCATCGCTTTGCTTCGACAAACAGGGTCATGATGTCCTTCCCCACCTCCCCCTTTTCAGTGTCCCCCACGTGCGTTTTCACAGGTTGGCAGCCATCGGCAGCAGTCACTCATGCTTCTCTAGCTGCTGTGTGCTCAAGAGTTATGTCCCCTCCACATGCGTAAATTTGTTCTTGACAAATTCACGTTGGCTGCTTCTCATTAGACAATATTCTGCATAAACAGAAAGGTCATAGAACAATTCAGGTTTGAAGGGACCTCTGAAGTTCTCTCATCCTAGATCCTGCTCAAAGCGGAGCTAACTTCAAAGTTAAATCACATTGCTTCAGTGAAATTTTGAATCTCTCCAAGGATGAAGATTCCTCTCAGCTTCGCTGGTCCCTACCCCAGGGCTTAGCTGCGCTCACAGAGGAGAGATTTTTTCCCATCTGCCTCTTGTTGCAACTTCTGTCTGCGATCGAAAGGGAGCCTAAGGGATCGCTGGCACCTCCCATGCGAGCCCAGATCTCCAGCGGAGCGAGGGATCACTTGTCCCACCTCCCTGGAGCACTGCTCTCACCTGCTTTGTGTCCACAACACAGAAATACATCTGTCAGAAACCAGGGTTACTTAAAGTGGATCACTGGCTTGATTTGGAGGATAAGGTGTTATAATTAAGAGCCAGTTGCATGCAGCGGTAGGACCAGAGGGTCTTTTGCTCTGTTCTGTTCTGCGGAGCTCTGAAGCCCCTTTGAGCAGTCCCATAGTGTGTCCCTCAGCAGGGACATCCGTGGGCCTCGACCTCCAGCCAACTCCTTTGGCAGCTGTTGCAGCTGGGCCTTGTCATCTTGGATCCACCTCTCTTCCACACCAAATGTGTCCTAAGGAATCTTCATGGTGTCTGGAAGTCCTCTGGGACAATTGTCAGGGTGTCCCAGTGATTCCCATTGCACTGCATTGGCCCAAGGACAGCAGAGATGGTCTCAGTACCTGTTGTACACTGTAGTGGCAGTGTGTCTTACAGACATTTGCCTCTTCCCTGCATCCTCAGTTCACATTTCCCAGTAGTGGTGGCATTAAGGCATTAAGTGGCTCTGTACCCCATCAATCCTGTGGAGCATTTTTCCTTTCTGCTCTTGTGTCATACGTGGGACCCTGGTGCTGCCCTTCCTGTTTTGAGACATCGCTGTGGGTTGGTTCTCCTTCTCGGCACCCTGTCCCGCACCCTGGCAACATCTCACAGGTGAGCCTGTCCTTAATTAGGGACTCGGTGGTGTCTGCAAGGCAACATTATGAAGCCAGAGTTCCCACCTCTGTGACGCAAGTACCTCTTGCCTCCCTTCCTCTTGATTTTGCCTAACAAACTGTTTCCCATTCTGCCCATCAAACACCTTTATCCTTGGCAGGATTCCTGGAGATGGTGTTTCACTCACCCTCTTCCCTTTTCCCCATGAGACTGTTAAGATTTCTCTTTTCTCATGGTCATCCCCATGCTCAGCTGCTGATGCAGACACTCCCATGCCTGTAGGAGGCTCTTTGTCTAGAAATCCAGCATTTCCAGTGGTCTGAGACCTGCCTGTTTGCTTCCTTCTCTAATTGCCGAATGTTGTCCTGTCTGTCATTATCTTCTGCCTGCTGCGACTCACACTGAATGGTGGCATCCATCACGTTTCTTTTGCCTTGTCCTGGGTAGAAACAAGACAGGAGATCACATTTCAGGAACTTGAGCAGTTTTTAGTGAAGTGACTGATTTCTGGTGACACTGCTGCAGTGGCTGTCCCAGCGGGCTGTTCCCAAGGCTGCTTCCAAACACCTCCTTCCTACATCTCCAAGCCACCACGGAGGCTGACATGGGTTGGGCAGCATGGCAAAAGCAGAGAAGTTACAAAACAGTTACATGTTCCTGGCAGAAAGGGAAATCTCATCATCCCTGTCTTACCAACAAAGCACAGAAACATTACAGGTAGGATGGACCTCCTGTGGGATCTGTTTGGGATCAGCCAGGTGTCTCAGCTACATCTCAAGTCTCCGAAGGCGAGCTAGTGCTCATACGTCAAAACTGTGCTTTTCCCCTGGCAGTCAGAGCTGGCTGTTCCTATCCTACACCTGGGAAAAGGGGCAGCCCTTGGAAGCTGCTGTTCTTCTGCCATTGCTCCATAGCTGCAGTGACTGGCGCAAGAGCCCAGCTCTCACGCTGGAGCCGCACGTTGCTTTCTCATTATGCAACTGCTGTATTTTAATAGAAACCTCTTTTTAGGCAGCCTCAAAAACAGTTGGATTTTTTTCTTCCTCCTTCTGTCAAATGACCAACTTAATAATTCACTAGTTGTGCTGGGATTAGGCACTTTGGGCCACACTCTGGATTTCTTATCTTTAATGTAGTTCTCGACGACATCTTCTGCACTTAATCCCCTGACAAAACTCCCTTTGATTCCTGCGACAGTCGCTCACAGAGATCAAACGCAGAACGCTGCCCTGTCAGGTAGAGCTGGGTGAATAATTTGTGACAAATAATTTACCCACAGACTTTCTCCTCATTTTCTGTGCACAAATTGTCCATTCGGTTGAGGCTCGGGACTGCTGATGGATTTGTTTCTGGCTGCACGAGTCTGAGTTCAATGACTCGCTCCTGAGAAAGAGCCTGCAAGTACAGTTAAAGATGATGCTTTGACCTCGCTCAGCATCAGCTTCAGTTTTCAGCAGTGCTGAGCCCATCTCACCCCGCAAGCGACATCAATGCACGCCCCGATGTGCTCAGCGCTCATGAGTCATCACCCTGTATTTCTGTACCGGATCGGAAGAGCGTGACTTTCCCAGCTGAGAGTTGCAGTGCAAATAATCTCTAATATCAACTTAAAATTTCCTGTTCGGGGGATGTGCTGTAATATATGCGCCTGATATGAGTTTTATCACTTTCCCTTGCAAGAATAGTCTCCAAAAGCCAAGCGGAGGAGAGATGGGGATGTGCAGAGATAAAGGGTCCTGGTTGCCATGTGGGATCAGCTCTAGCAGGGACGAGGGGCACCCGTCCCTCCGTCAGCACTGCCCAGAACCGCCCGCACCCCACATCGCACCACCGGAGACCGAACGTGCGCCCCATTTTTACATTTGCTTTCCTGTAGCCTCCATACCAGTTTAACCATTTAACTGAACATTAATGGCATTTCTCTGTGTGTTATATTAATGCAATCTGGGTGTCTCAGGTAGAGAAAAAATTGGGAGTTAGTATTAATTAGGAATTAGCCATAACAAAGTTCTGATACAGACTGATTTGAGCGATATTTATGACTGTAATTTTACAGACTGGAATGTTTCATCTTGCAATTTGTGTCAACTTTAGCTATTTTTCTTCCTTTTTTTTTTTTTTTTATTAAATTAAATGACTGCAACTCTCAACAAGCACAAAGGTGGGAACTTTAAGGTCTCCATCTATTTTCCAAACAGCCCCGGTAACGCCTGCAGGGAGCAGAGAGCAGAGCAGGGCCCACAGAGACGCTTCATTAACCCAATTAAGCAGGTGGATGGAGAGGGTCTCTCTGATAATTTACACCTTACTAATGAAGTGTGTGACTCTTAATCTCCTCCAAACAAGATACACTCATGAAACACTGGTGCAAGGAAAGGGGAAATTAATTAGGTGAAAAAACTATGAGATTATAGCAGAGGGATTCCAACGAGGCAACTGTAACATGGCTGGTGATTCATTTGTGCCTGTCCTAAATTAATGTCTGAGCTGTCAAGTAAATAAGACCGAGAATTATTTTGGCTTAAAAGACATTCTCACCAGGCCTGGCGTGAGGCACCTTATTTTACTGCATGACACACCATTTTCCATGCCCCTGCTGTCTGAGCGGCCCTGGGAGGAAACAAACCCAGTCTGAGCAAAGCCTGACCTATTTCTAAGATGTCTAGTGAAGGGTTAGAAGGAGCAAATTTGATGCAAATATTTCCAATGCAGTATTAACTTCCTGTCCTCTAAATACCTGCCTGGCTGCCAAGCCTACATTTGGGTTGCAATGGGATGGTGGGGAGGTGGTGCGAACCAGCTCTGCTAAATGCTTCATGTTTCCTTCAGCCCAGTGGTGGATAAGATGAAAGGACGATTTGAGCTGCTGCTTTGGATGACGCTAAGCGAAAGCCAGGAGTCAAGCTGTTTACAGCACATTTGTGGGTTGACCTGCTTTATTTGTGTGTGGTGCCACACAGCGATGCTGTACATCAGTGTTCGTGACAGAGCAGACCGCTTCAAATCGTGGTCAGTAGAGACCTTCAGCAGCCTGAGAGCTGGCTGCTCAAACCAGCATGACTTCTCCTAGCCTCCAGTGGCGCTGGAAGACCCTTGCATGGGTTCCTGTCTTGCTTGGGTGGTGGTGGGCGATCCCCCAAACACCGGATGTCAACATGACTCACATAATTGTCTAGTTTTGTCCCCAGGAGCCCATTGGAAAGACACTGTTCATCTTGTGGTCACATATGATCGCTCTGCCTCCAGGGAACGGGGCCTTCACCATTTCCAGAGTGAGAATGCTACAGAAATGCATTTTATCAGTTAAACTGAACTGCTGGCTACTGAAAGATTCCCAGAGTAGCAGATCGGAGCAGATTTAACACTGGAAATTGTATTTTGTCCTAAAAGGAGCTCAATGAATCCAAGGATTTCAAAGCTTTTGGCAAACATGAATGAACTCAGCAATTAATTAAGCTCTGCGGCACTCCTGTTTGATAAACAAGAGATACATTATGATCAGTCAGTATTGCCAACTGCAAACATTCACAAACTGTGACTCCAGCTCCCCAAAATTATGAGATTGGCTTAAAAAAATCATGAGATTAAAACCCAAAATTGTTGCATTTTCTTTATCCACCATCTGGCTTCTCAGCCTCTAGGGTAAACATGCCTCGTGTTTTCAACTACAAGGGCTAGCCACTTACTTAAAAACATGAAAACTGAGATCCTTGTGCCTCATAATGACTCCGACAGCTGAGGCTTTAGGAAAAATACTAAAAATTCTAAGACTCATCGTAAAATCAGAAGAATTTGCAATACCCATCACTTGTAACTGGAACGTTTTTGGCTCAGCAGCTATTTCTGGATGCAGCAACCCAGCGCAGGAGCTTCTAGACAAGGAATAACGAAGACTATCCTTCCCAATCGAGATTGCAGAATTTGGGTGGATAAAATACAATTACAGAGGCAGGATGTCATGTAGTCCTTGCTGGAATTTAGCCAGGGCATGACAGATAAACACATCAGTTCCCATGAAAACTCTTCTGGGATTGTTAATTATTACAAATGATTGTTCCCGTCTCTCTAGAAGACGATTGCAGGAAATACTACAGCATCAGGCACTGACCGGGGGTAACAGCTTCGTACCAAACCACAGATGTGAGTGCCACCCCCAGAAACCCCGCTCCCCCGGTTTTGCAGCCCTGACAGACAGTTTGTGTCAGGAAAATCCTGTCTCAGGCTGATCCGACTTAGCTTGTGAGACGGGGCCATTTTGGTGGCAGGGCTGGCAGCCACCGCATTAGTGTCTGGAGAAGAATTTACGCTGCAGTGGGAATGGCAAATTATCTGGAGGGAAAGTAGCTGCAGAAAGGCCATGGCTGGCCGAAACCAGGAAAACAGATTTCAAACTAATGTAAACAGCTTGGGTTTATCACCGGTTTCGCAGGTTCAAAAATAAATATCACCGGTTTTGTGGTTCAAGAGTTGGTTATTTTCTACTGACACTTCAAAAATGTAGTTTTCCAGTGACCTTGAAAACCACTTTAAATATATTTTTCAGTAATTTAAAAACCTGAGGTTAATAAAAGAGAATCAGAAAAAGAAAGAAAGTTTCAATTCTTTAAGCAGGTCTATTTGTCAAGGAAGAGAAGATGAACTTGAAGCCACCTGAGCATCCAAGCACATGTATTTTAGAGAAAACTAGCTCTAATGTCTTCACCACAGCAGGATCCTCCTGGGCATCAAGAAGCCATTTCTCCAAGGAAGAACATTATAGCTGTGCTTAGGATAGACTCTGATCTTTGCACCTAAACCTATTTAAAGTGACACTAAGGGCTTTTGTACTGCTATGAAATTACCTTGGGCCAGTGAGAGCACTCGCTGGCTGTGTGCTCTGCTCTGTGGAAATCGGAGCACAAACAGGTTGAGAAAGCTACAGACAAATTCATGCAGTGAGCACTAGCCAAGGCTATTTTAGCAAAAAAAAAATACAGCCTCTGAGTCGGGAAGCTCAGTGCTGCAGGGAATAGAGGCGATAAGGGGGAGGAGTTGCCTTGGTTTTATGTTTTTTCTCTAAGCTCCTCTACTAGACGGACCTTCAGGCCAACCTACACATGGTCACTTGTGTTCTCCTGTCCCTCGGGATTCCACCTCCCAGCCCAGAGAAGCATTGCCAGTAGGAGCTCCCAAACACAAGGGTCTGTGGGCAGGAGAAGGAATGCAGGTGCAGAAGAGTATTGGTTAATATGGGAGCCATGGACCTCATGACGCTGCACTCCGTTTGGACCTGTCTCCCTGCTTTTCAAGTAATGTTTGCATATTGAATAAAGCATTTCCAAGGGTTATGCTAAATAGGTATCTGGGGCTCAGTAATTAATGTCAACATCCATAAATTCTGTGTTTCTCACTCCGGTAGTGCCCATGCCCTGACGATAGAACCAAGTACCTTATCAAGTTGCTTGCTTTCTCCAAAAGATGTACCAGTAGGTCATGTGTAGGTGAAACATGGCAGCTCTCGGGAGCTATTTTATCCTGCGTGCAAACCTGGTTTATAAAGCTTATCAAGAAGAGAGGCTTGGTATCACAGTCTAGTACTCATAATTAATCCTAGAGACAGCACGGATTTAGGTTCATTGGGGCTGACTTCAAATTAAAAAGTCACTATTAGCATGTGAAACAGACACCATATGTTATGTATTAACACTGTAGATGTTACAGAATGTTGTGTATTTTTTGTTCAAGGTAGCTATAGATACATCCTTTTCAACAGACGGTTGTTTGGTTATCTACCTATATTTCGCTTACATAAAGTAGTCTCCATTACAGATGGTGGCAGATGTCTTTACAGAGATGGCTACACCAGAATCTATTCATATGCACACATCCGTATAGATGAAGTCCTTGTTTACATAGTCATTTACATGTGTACATATAAAATTGTACTTATTTGTGTGTATATTTTACATGCCATTATTACAGTTAAAATACAATACCAATCAGTACACATACACATACCGATCAAAGAAAAATGGCATGTATATATCAAAATACATCAATACATTTACACATACAAATAACGCAAAATATAGAGGGAAATCCTGTCTAAGAACATATTTGGCAGCATCCTGTAAAACCTCATTGTACTGGGAGTTAACACAACGTTCTCAGTGTCTTCAGTCATCTGAAATTTGAGTTTAAAGTTCTTGCACAATCACAGTCAACATAAAATGCAGCAGGAAATCGCCATTAGTCAAATGTGTTCGTCTAATCCCACAGCAAAATGGAGCTTTTTCATTTTTATCCTGCCACGGGTTAGTTTGTGATTTCATATGTCAGATACATCAATTCTGCCAAGGAGAGAAGATGGGCAAGAACAAATTAAAAATATAGACTCCTTTGCCTCGGGGGAAGTAGAGAGGGCAGATCTTTGTAGAGAACAGTAATAATGATCTCATTTAAAAGAGTTTCTGGGTTTGATTCTTTGCTGCCCTTCCTCATAGTTAATTACTCCCTGGCAAATTGAGGGCCTAACCAGCAAATCCAAATGAATACGTATTCACTCTTCTCTGCTGAAATGGCGCAGGGAAAGTGCAAGTAGGGAGACATCAGCCCCCGTCCTCTGACACATTCATGCCAGGGAAGAGAGCACCAACCAGTCGCCGATTGGAGAACCTGCCATTTCTTTCTCTCACTCTTTCTGTCCTTGTCTCGTTTTGTTTCTCACTCTCTCCCACTTTCTTTCTAATTCTCTCCCGTCGTTTGTGCGACCACTGGGATAAATACAGCAACAGTCCCTCTCTTCCCAGAGACTCATGCTTGGGAGGATATTAGTGTGCACCACACTCTGCTTGTCGATTTGTCTTAAGGTAATTATTTCTAATGGCTGTTGTTGTTTTTCCTGCAGAAACTGTAATGTAGCCCCTTTTGTATCATTGGCTGAAGCCTGTTGTTTCTGTAAGAAAAACAATAGGCCCACAGATTAGGACTGCATATTATGGCTCTACTAGCACAGCAGGCTTTTGGTATTGGTACCAATCCTATCAATTCCTGGCATCCGTCCCCCTTTACTCCTGGTAATTAATCTTTTCATGAATGCTGTCACATTTAGAGCCATTTCATTAAGTTTCTGGTTCCTACATTTATGTAACTCACCGCATCTCTCATCTGCTCCATCGGCTGGAGACATACGGAGAGAGGCGATGGTGGGCAGTGGGTTCGCTCTCCTCGTTGTTCCTCTTCTCCGCAGAACACGCTCTCCCATAAAATGAAGTCACACGCAGATGACAGACGAGCAGCCACGCGCTTCAGACAGCCTGAAAGGGGCAAGATTGAGCCATCAAAAATTAGGAAAAGCCCCTGTGAATGAAGTCCATGGAACGTGATGCTGGTTTCCCATATGTATGTATACATGCAGGGCCTGATAGGAAAGGGCTTACACACTTTGTGCAGTACAAAACATTTTTCATGTAAAACATTGCAGATTTCTCAAAGCAAGGACAGCAGTCTGGGACAATCAGCTCCTCCCGCCACGCACCTACGCTCTTCCTTCCTCCTCCTCAATGAGTCTCCAACCCACCTCCCGCAAAATGCACCGGCTTCAAACCATTTTTATAAGGCAGGAGGCTTTCTGGGTGGGGAAAGGGGGAAGGAGGTTTAAAGCCACTTTTGCTGGTATCGCTCCAGATTGTTATTCCTGGTTTTGAAAGGGAGTCGGGCCGATGGCTGCAGACAGCATGAGGCTGTGGTGCGCATATTCGTAGGGCTCAGCAGCGGGGTGAGAGACAAAAGCTTGTATTCCCAGCCCTGCCTCAAGTGACCTTGTGCAACCTCTTAATTACTGCAATTACTTGCCTCCTGAGATGACATTATTAGGCCGTGCTCGGTAATAAGGGCTGTGAAGTTCACAGAATTATTTGTGCCGGTTGGTGAAAGAGCAGCGAGTAAAACACCCGGCCATCTTGTGGCTTCCAAACCAGCTCGGGGTCAAAAGGGGATGGCTGCTGGCTCTTCTTGGAAATTCGGGGTTGGTGGTGTCTGGCAGTTTTACGTTTGGGGCTGTGATTTTTGCGGCATGTACATCTGCACCACTTCACTGAGGGTGTGCAAAGAGCAATGCTGCAATGTGGCTGCAGCTAAATCTTTTTTACCAGGGACAGAGAACAGTATCTGTCCCCCTCGGGTACAGTCCCATCTGCCAAATTCCATATTCCTCCCCCATATCAAACATGAGGACTCCTAAATGGCAAAATACTAATTATAAAATATGAAAGGGTTAAAACTGACGGTTGATGAAGCCAGTTTTTAGCATTAGCAACATTAATTCAAAACTCCAAAAGGCTGGGGCATTTTGCTGTCCTTGGAAAAAAACAAAAAAAAACCCAAAAAACCAACCTAACAACTAAAACCAGAAAAAATCGCAGAATTCACCCTAAGGCAGAGAATAAACAACGAGGATCTCAAGTGAAGTATTTAGTTATTGAGAAGCAACTGCAGCTGAAAACAGGAAACTAAATGGAAAAAAATAAACAGCCTTAACTGTCACCATTGCTACCTAAAATGACAGATGTAACTTCATTTGCCTGTAGCTGGGGGTGCTGGGATGCAGCACCAGCCCTCCCGCCTTCATATTTGCACCATGTGTGAAAATGTGGCTCTCACTGAACACCTTCTGCTTCTGTCGTGGTCAGTTTTGACCTGGAGGTCCCTCATTTGGCTGAAACAACACACAAGGATGCCAACCCTCCTCACTACCAGCTGTAATCCAAGCCCTGCTTTCCCAGTCCTGGAGGAGGGCTGTGTCCTCCAGCCCAGCCTGATCTGCGGAGGGCAGGAGGGTTGTTCTTGCTCCCACCGCTTTGCCTGTCCTGTGCAGGGACCCGCTGGGGACATGGGAAACCCTTGGGGCAGCTCCTCTGCTCAGATTCCCCCATAGAGCACTGATGCTGCAGAATATGCAACTGGTGCTGAATGGCCCGTTTGGGGAAAGGGTGGAGGGCAGGGGGGTCAAAAGAGCTAAAGTGGAGGAGGAGGATACATTTGGTTTATCTCCACGGGCAGGGATGTCAATCGATCCTCCATAGCAGGTTTGGATACGGAGGGGCCATGGAAGAACTCATCTCTGTGATTTTTCAGTGGAAGGAGGTGCTGTGCCAAGCAAGGCAACAAGGCAAACAGGAGGGGAAAAGCACAAACACTCGTTGTGGGCTGCAGGGAGTGGGTTTTGGTCCCCTTTACTCCCTCGTGAATAATTCAACTGCTCTGTATGTGCATTCGGTTGAGCTCTGAGGGAGAAACTCTGCCCTCCCTCCAACATCTGCCTTGCAATTGCGTCATGCTACGTTGTTGGATTTTNGTAAAATATTTTCATTATCCTCTCCCCAGAATGTGGAAATCTTCAAAGAGGAGGTAGGAGGGAGGTTAGCTCCTCTAGCTTCATTTCCTGACTGCTGCCGTTCCTTGGCTGTTCATCACAAAATGAGTCCACACGCCCATTGCGTTGTGGCATTGAGCCGGTTGTATGTTTTGCCTTCACTTTTTTTTTTTTTCTAAAATTATTTCATGTTGCAAACCTGGCGATTATTTCATGCTGTTTAAACTATATTTGTAGTCTTTGATCATATATAAGTAGACTGAAGTAAACCGCTGATAGAGTGAAGATATTGTTCTCGGTGTTTCTCCTCTTGCTTTATTCATTACATTATGCCTATAAGCTTGCACAAAATGTTCATTGTGGCAATGCGCCTTTGTTATTAATTCTTGTGGTGCTACGTCTTTTTATGAAACACAGTTCATTCACAAATGGAGTGATTAGGTAATCTATGCCAGTGTGTACGGGTGTATTTTACACACAACATGGACACATACAACACACAATTACATGCACCCTGAACACATATTTATCCATATAAATAGAGGGACGAAACCATCATGTCCTATTTATGTTCAGCAAAATACTTATAATCTAACTTCCATGGCCCATTCTCAAACGAAAATCTTGTTGGCTATGGACATACTTTGCTGCCTTGAGACCGGGCGCAAGAGCAGAGAGACACAATGACAGCTAGCAATATCCAGCCCAGGATTTCAAGGCAAGACACGTAGAACAGCCCAGGATATCCCACATGACACCTGCGTGACTTCTTATCGTTATTTACAATGAGGTAGAGGAGGTAAATGGATACCTGCATGATGCAGCAAAGAGACAGGAGGTGGGAACTAATTCATGGTGCTCCTGCTTGCATCATTGATAAACCACAGGCATTAGGACATGGCCATACTAGAGGGTTGGGCTCTTTTTCAAAGATAACGGGTACCTAACCCCACCGACTGCCCTCATTTAGTGGGAGATGGATGTCTCGTTCCCAGGTTTCTCAGCAAATAATGGCTAGTCACTCCATCAAGTAATTAAAAACCTGTCCCGTGTGCAGGACATGGCTTAGCTTCTCACCAGCCTTGACTCCGTTCCACGCCTGTACATCTACTGTGTGCAGTATATAAAGGTGTGATTTCTATATGATTCCTCCATCACTCCAATATATCTTCATCCTACTTTTTTCCTTTACAATCTATATTATTCTAGTTACTAGAGAAAAAAAGCCCTCCATTCTTTTTTCCCCTAACAACAGCAATCATCCCTCTCCAGCTCAAATCTGGATGACCAAGGCGGGTGAAATAGGAGGGCAGATAAGATGTGTGATGACAAGAAGCTGCTGAACTACATCCCCCTGAGTGGGGTGACTGGGGGACGCCCCGGAGCCATGCCTGAGCAGGAGAGCAGGCGGTGCCTTCCAACCCGTGAAGGAAATTATTGATGGTAACATCAGAGAGTGTCAGGAGAAGAGTGGCACCATGTGAGCATCAATCATCTCAACTGAAACCAGGAAGGCTTTCAGAAGTGAGACCTTCAAGAAATTGTTGGGCAACTCAGCACTCAAAGCCTCTGGTGCTACAGGGGCCACCATTCCTACTAGTGACAACATCTGAATGACCTGTACTGTCAGCAAGGTTCTCTTCAACTGTTAGGAGGAGGAGAAGAAACCCATGAAGAAGATGACTGGGCAGGTGATGGTGCCATACCACATCCGGACTGATGACCACTAGACAACACATTGCCTTCACCAGGATATTCTGGGATCTGGACAGGAGCTCTGCGAGAAGCTGAGGTTAGAAAGTGAAGCTGTGGGAGTGCCTGAACTGGTGAAGGCCCAGCAGAGTGAGGCAGGTGAGTATGTCCCATCCTGCCTGCTACATGCATCCAGTAACCATGGGAAGTCCATGGACCTGCACCACAGGGCTGGCCGTAGCACCTCCAGCCCATCCAGCCCTGACAGCTCCATTCTTTCAGCTCCATTTACAGGATCAGCACAGCCAATGGCTGGGACTGGGCACTCCAAGGGATTTCCCTTCATCGGCCGCCTCCGCAGGTGAGATGGGCCCATGCTGTTGCAGGTGTTCCCAATAGCTGCTGCTTTGCCACTTGCAGAGGGCTTTTCCACGCCTAAATGGCTTCATTTTGATGTGTGGGGCAACCGATACTCTGTGATGGGTTCCAGTAACCCAGCTTGCGCCCTGCAAGTTGCATTTTAAAGCCCCAAACTCTTCCTTGGAAGGAATCTTCTCTTTCTAGCCTTGGTAAATACAGAGTGTCCAATTGCAAAATGCTGATATTGTGCAGCATGGAAAAGGCTTTTTTCCCCCTGAGTTTTATTATATACAATTGATTATACACCATTTTTCTCTCCTTCTGAAACCTGCACAATTGGACTCGTGTTGCCAGAAGAACCTGCTGTTACCCAGCCCCAGGGAGAAGAAACAGAGAACAGGAAGAAAGCCATGTTTTAAAGCTCTTAAAAGTTTTAAAAAAAACACATTTCTCTATAAAACGTCTTGCAGCTGTATGTACCAGGGGCCTCATGACCGTCACACAGTACTGGGGCCACCACAGCAGTCTGTGGCACTTCTGTGTAACCATTTCCCTCGCTGTCCTCCCTCTCCCAGGCCACCGCTTCCTTTCACACTCAGGATACAAGTGTCTTTTTGCACCTCACAATCTGCCAAGTCGAGGGACACAATGTCCTTCAGTGAACCAGAAAAAAACGAGAACCAAATGAAACGCAAGAAAGGAATGGGTTTGATGAATCTTGTCATTGTGCAGGGTTTGACTCCTGGTTTGGAGGCTGTGAAAGAACAGAGGACGTCTAACAGCAGAGACATGGCAGAAGAGAGAAATCTCAAGCCAGAGACATGCCTCAGAGATGTCATTTTTAGCCATGGTGGTTCAAAGCTTGGGTCATCCTTCCTCAGCAGACTGGTCTGGTTGTGCAGCACCATGCTGCACTATGCGGAGCTGTCAGTCTGGGGTCAAGGAGCTGAGTAGCCAAACAGTGATGGCCACACTGGGATTCACTGGCCCAGCATTGCTGATGTGGCTCTGTCCTCCAGGTCCTGAGCTGGCCTGGCCAGCACAAGCTCTTGGCTCTCTGCACCTCCCTGCACTTGCTTGGTGTAGATGGGCCAGGAAAGAGCAAGAACACAGTAGAAGATGCAGTATGAATCACTTGGGACGAGCAGGGAAGGAGCATGTGGGACAGTTCTTGGGTTGTCAGAACTGCAGCATAGGTCTAAGGCCTTTTTCCCAGGAGCTGGCAGGCCACCTGGATGCCCTTGCTCAGCCCTACCCATTGCCATGAGCACAGAGTAGTTCCTGGCTGTGCCACTAGCAGTAGCTGGGACCAGCACTGCTCCTGACTCTGCTCAGGGAACATAGCACATAGCATATACACACATAAGTGGCGGCTTGCAGCTCCAGTCCCAGCTGGGATGAGTTAGAGCCACCTCACCGCACGGCCCCTGTCTGCAGCCTGCTGACACAAAGCCGTCAGGTGAATAATCCCCAGAGCATCAGGTGAGCCGAGTTTAACTGCAGAGCATTACAGCTGGTGGAAATGGTTTGAGCCTCCAAATGCTTCTGTGAAGAAAGGGGAGGATGCTAAAAATATTAAAAAAAACCCCACAACCTTCCGCTCACTGATCTTATTAACATAAAAATAAGAGTATGTAGAACAGAATTCTCTTCTAAAGAGAACAGGTTCTCTTTAATATCTTTATCAATGACCTGGACGAGGGGATCAAGTGCACCCTCAGTAAGTTCGCAGATGACACTAAGCTAGGCGGGCATGTTGACCTGCTTGAGGGTAGGAAGGCTCTACAGAGGGATCTGTACAGGCTGGACCGATGGGCTGAGGCCAATGGTATGAGGTTCAACAAGGCCAAGTGCCGGGTCCTGCACTTGGGTCACAACAACCCCATGCAGCGCTACAGGCTTGGGGTGGAGTGGCTCGATAGCTGCCCAGTGGAGAAGGACCTGGGGCTGGTGGTGGACAGCCGGCTGAATATGAGCCAGCAGTGTGCTCAGGTGGCCAAGAAGGCCAACGGCATCCTGGCCTGTATCAGGAATAGCGTGGTGAGCAGGACTCGGGCAGTGATCGTCTCCCTGTACTCGGCACTGGTGAGACCCCACCTCGAGTACTGTGTTCAGTTCTGGGCCACTCACTACAAGAAGGACATTGAGGTGTTGGAGAGTGTCCAGAGGAGGGCAACGAAGCTGGTGAGGGGTCTGGGGGATAAGTCTGATGAGGAACGGCTGAGGGAACTGGGGCTGTTCAGCCTGGAGAAGAGGAGGCTGAGGGGAGACCTTATCACTCTCTAAAAGTACCTGAAAGGAGGGGGTAGAGATGGGGACTGACCTCTTCTCCCTGGTGACACGTGACAGGATGAGAGGAAATGGGTTCAAGTTGCACCAGGGGAGGTTTAGGTTGGATATTAGGAAAAAATTTTTCACTGAAAGGGTTATCCAGCATTGGAATAGGCTGCCCAGGGAGGTGGTGGATTCACCATCCCTGGAGGTGTTTAAAAAAAGGGTACGTGTGGTACTTGGGGATATGGTTTAGAAGTGGTTTTGTCAGGTTAGGTTAATGGTTGGACTTGATGATCTTAAAGATCCCTTCCAACCTCAACAATTCTATGATTCTATGAATAGAAGCCATCATTTTTAGTGTGGGTGTTCAAAGACTGGATCAACTTTTGGGTGGCTATTACAGATGATTCCTTTACAGATATGAAAAAGGCTCCTAACATAGAGGCAGTTTGTAAGACCCAAACTAGCCTTCCCAACCGTGAGCATTTCCATGGCCAGAAGCCCCCACATGATCCTCTAACCACAATTATATCTAAATATATATGCACACACACTATCCTTCCTAGCTGTAAAAATTTCCATGGCTAGGAGCCCCCCAGATCATCCTCCAGTCATGATTATGTTTAAATACACACACACACACAAATAAATAAGTAAATAAATATTTTGCTCAAGGGAAAAAAAGCCCAAGATTTTCTCTGTTCTTTTTTTTTTTTTTTTAGACTATTACAGCTGATAAATCATTATGATTTCCTGAATTATTGCTGCGTAGATCAGTATTACAACAGTCTCTGCACATCTCGGTCTCGCTACCCAAGAACGTAAAAACACTTTATGTGACTTAGTTATTTTTTCAGTGACTGAGAAATGCTAAGCGATTGGGAAGGAGCAGTAAATACACGCTGCTGGTATATAGAGTAGCCTTCCGAAAAGGATTTCAGGGTCGAATCCTGTCTCTGTTTACACTGTGTAAAGCAGGTGTAACACCAGTGAAGCTAATAGAGGTAGTCTGGTGTCAAACCCTCGCGGATAAAAGGATCAGGCCCTCTAAGCTTTAAAGTTATGAGTCTTTTCAAACTGCAGATCTACTGTCAACATTTCAGTGATTACTTCTCTTTTTTTCCCAACACACAAACATAAAATAGTAACAAGATTATCAGATTAAAGAGCCAAAGAACAGCCAGTTTATTATACTCTTGCGTCTAAAACACTCAAATCTTATAGGTTTCCTTCCCAGTCTGTATTTTGAGGGGGCAGATTGGTATGTTTGTTTTTATTTGGGTTTAATTTTTTTTAATGGTAGTCTAGTATAGCTATGTAGGAACATAAACCAACTACAATATTATGAATTGCACAGTGCGGTCAGCAAGAAAAAAATACCCCCAGACCCCCAAATCAACCCTTCTGAACATTTCAACTTAAAAAAAATAAACGAATCTTTGCTTTCTTTCTGTCAGTCCCCATGAAGAAGAAATGACGGGACAAACAGAATGAAAAGGACAGAGCCGTTTAAAGCTAAAAATGTGCAAATGCTGCATTCCTTCTGGGAGAGGGAAAAAAAAAAAAATTGCAACCCACCACCTTTGCATCAGTATAAATTATTTAAATCAGAGATGGTTTGTGTTAAGGGTCTTGAACAGATTGCATAACTGTTGCACAACTAATGTGTACAAGTGTGTCACTAATTTAATTTTAATTTTACTGTATGAGTTTGTATAAGATCCCCCAGCTGTCATGTGCTCATCATCTGTCACAGAACTATCACTAAGCCATGCTGGGCTAAGACAGGATTATAAACGATGAACTGCCATGTGCTCTAAATCTTCTTATTTGCCTAGCCTGGAAGGTATGCCCTGTAAAATTTGATTGGCAGCGTGCTCTATTCTGTCAATTGACTTTGAAGGCCTTTTCTATTGGCGCTTTGAGCGGATCTCAGTAGCTGTATTGACTGTCACCTGCTGACTCCAGCACGTGCCTGACCTCAGCCCTGCGCCGAGGCTCCTTCCCACTTGTCGCTGCATCGCAGGGCCGGCTCGCTCTGGTGGCACGTGCGGCACATAAGGGCATATGGCTGCCTAGTTGTATGCAGAATAGAATAACTGAAGCCAAGCAGCCCCGCACTGTTATTACAGCAGATGGGGGAAGCGTGGCATTCAATATTAAGACAGATGCCACCTCCTTATTCCACCTGTCTGGAACTTGGACATGGGACAGAACGAACTGTCTGCCTAATAATTAAGGAAACAAAGACTGCATTTATGAAGCTCAGCAGAGCACCATATCTGCGAAGCACGCACAGATATAATTGTCGACTATAACAATAAGGAAATGTAGACTACTGCTCATCAGATGTTCAGATACGTACACACAATTACAGTAGGAAACTGTACTGTTCCCAGCTGCTTTTGTAGTCTTTTATTTAGGCTGGTTGTGTATTAAATTAAACGGGAGGAACAAGTTGGCTGGCATTATTACTATTATAAATAACGCTTTAAAATTACAGTGAAGTTCCTTAAATAACAAAGCGCCTACCGTTCCCCCTAACAGTCGCTGCTGCTATTGTGCTGTGCCCTTTCTTGCAAATTTGCTCTTTGCTTCTCAGTAGTCAACTGTTTTTGTAACAGCCAGAGAGAAGAAAAACATTCTTTCCAGGACCACTATTATTTCCACGTATTTTTACACAACAATTTGCCTCTTTCTTTGGTGTTGTTAAAAAAATGATAACTGTGTAAAAAGGAAGGCCTGGCTTCTTGGCATTTATTCTATGTTACGTTTCTGTTATTTAATCCTACTTAATTTGGGACCAATTATTGTTGAACCCACCGTGCTTTGTGATGGGAATGATTGTGCTGGGGAGGGCCCAATCCTTCCCAGGTCTGAGCCTGGGCTTGCCGGGGTGGCAGCGGGGCTGGGCTGGTGGCCGTGGTCACGCTGTGTGATTGTACCAGGTCTCTGGTCCCTGTGCAGCCCATGTGCCCCCAGGACTCCGCAGAGGCTGAGGCTGGGCTCTGCAATTCTTGTGTAGGCTCAGTAGCACCTATATGTTGTCTGGGCTTGGGTCTCAGCCCTGCTGCACAGCCGGCATCAGGCTGGCCCAAGGTGTGCACCCCGTTTTCAGGGTACGTTCCTCCCTCGTAAGGGAAACCCCAACCACGGCCAAATCCAGTGATGCTGGCTGACAGCTGCACACCCCCACGAGTTCAGTGGAATTGGGTGCTTGGATGTAAAGCTGAGCAGGTGTGGGTACGTTGGCTGTGCAAAGGTATTTCTCTGTAGAAGTAATATGCAATTAATGCCTATGATTGAGAACCTAATGTAATCCAGGAGATATTTTCAGTATCTACTTACTTACCTCCAACCTTCTTTTAAATGGCCTGTACTGATGTGATCACGCCCATCCTTAAATCTTTCTAATTAATTTTATTCTCTTTTGACTGAATGAAATCAAAGGCAGCTTAAAAAAATCATCTGTGTGTCTGTCCTGGGATTTATCTGTAGATGGCAATTGGAATAAAGATGAGTAAGTTGCAGAGAATGAAAATGCAGGAGCAAGTGTTAAGGGCATGTGTACTGTGTATACATTGTATCCAAGATTAAGGACACACAGAGTGCCTATTGTCTCAGCAAGCCATGAAAGTGGGCTTTTATGTTTATATACACGTATTTGTATATACACACTGGCATGTATATATAACCTCTATAAATAAAAACGAATAATTGGATTTTTAAAGGTAGAAGGATCACGCGCAACACAACAAGCAAAGCTTGATCTTCACATATATGTGTGTATATAAATATATATACTCACATAGAAACATATACATTTAAATATTTACAGTATAACATGATTAATTAGACATCATAGATAGATGTGTGTATTTAAATACATACACATAGACAGGCATGCTGAACCCACTGTAGTTCTGTAATAATACTCATAGATTGTTCTACATTAATTTATAACAGATGTATTTAAACCAGACAGCTCATCCTTGGAAAAAAAAAACTACCAGATGTATTAGATTGTCCAAAGCACAGAAATTGCATGCAACAAACTGCAAAAAGTAGTCAAAGCCTGAACTTTTTTTCTTTTAGTAGAAAAGACAGCATTTAAAAAGATGCAGATACATATTACAAGATGAGGATCAATTTGAAAAGATCCCACAATATCTGTTACCAAGAGCTTTGTTAATCTTTAAAAACCTAGAATGATTATTTATACGGAAGCTGTGAATTAACTAGGCTTTAATAAATAGCTCACAGGCATGTGTGTCAAGATTGTGCTTTTTGTTTTTATATGTGTCTGCATTTGCAAAAAAAAAAAAAAGAAAAAAGTAAGCTATTATTTGTTATTTTTTTCTGTAACAATTATTTCAAATTAAAAGCCCATCTGACGAAAGGCATATGGATGGAGAGGGGGTTCAGTCCTAATTGAACAGCCCAGGACTCGTGAGGTTAATTACAGATATTAACGCTGTTGTTCTTCAGCTTCTTGCCCTCACGAAGGCTCCAGCTTCCAAATGACCTGGCTCCAACAATAAGACTCTCTTTAGCCCATTAACTAATTGATAAAAATGTGAGTGTTTAGAATGAGTCTAATTAAATCACCGAGCCTTACAATTACGAGTCCATTTGGTAGCTGTCGGGAGATGGGTAACCTCAGCTGGCATTGTAGGCGAATAAAAGATAAAAATAAAAGGGAGCTTAACCAAAGATCATTTTGAAAGCTGTTCATTTGAAGACAAAGTACACATTTGCCTGAAATGTATACATACACCACTTCAGACTAGCACAGTGTCTTGAAAAGAAAATGGAGCGTTTAGCAATCATGATTTTTTTTTTTTCCAGCGCATGCATGAAATTCTCTCCAGCCTGTGTGATGGAATGAGCTACTTTATAATCATTTCTGAGTTACATTCAAGAGCACCCGAATGGCTGATACGAGGTACCGCGATGTTATTAACATTTTTTTTCTCACTCTTTCATAATTGCAAACTCTCTGCAGACCGACATCCCTAAGTCCCCATTCTGGTTGTGGCTGCTGCTGTAGGGACAGTCACTAGTTCTCAGATGTCCCATGTGTGAGGCTGGCTTGCTACAGTAGGGCAGATTTTCTTGTACGAATCACAGGTGCCTTTGGCAAGGGAGCTGGACAATAGTTTGTGTGTAAAGACTCTTCTTGAAAGTGTGCCTAACGTCCTAAGCAATCACATGCAATTCTCATCTCACCATGCCAGGCAGAGATTTAGATCTAAAAAAGGATGAAGAGGTGGGTGATAACGTTTGCTGAAGGTATGGCTTGCACAGAAGAAATCCCAAACCGATGAAGACTTCACAGGTTGAAAAAGAAAAGATTGAAGTTGGATATAACAACAGTCCGTAATATCAAAGAGGGACAGAGAAGGTGACCAGGAATGAGTACGCACAGTTTCACGGGAATATCAACCAAAATGATAGACTGAATAGATTCAAAACAAATGAATGGAGTAACTTTTTTTGCTGTTAAGCTGCTGAACTCATTGCCAAAGGAAGTTTTGGATGCTAAAATTTTAAATCAAAAAGCTTCTAAACAAATCAATGGAAGAAAAATCCACCCCAAAGTAATAAACATAAAGACATTGTCTCTGTCTTAGGAAGTCTCCGAGCTGCAGATGTTTGGAAATTGGAACAACATGCAGAGGAATTTTCACTGTATGTCTGCCCTGCTCTTATAGTCTACAGCCATTACCAGTAACAAGATACAGGGCTAAGCTGTTTTTTGGTTCACTCCAGGACTGCAGTTTGAACAGTCTTAAGGTGCTGCTTTGATGAATGGACTATAGAAAGCATGTCCATGACAGTGTCACAGGCACTCAGGGAGACGAAGGAGCTTTGCACAGCCTGTGTATAGCAGAGGGAGAAAACAAAGCTCATTAGGTCGCTGAACAACGGAGACTGTGATTTGGCCTCTGAAATATGGCTGGGGAGTGAACTGCACTTCGGGCATTTTTCAACTTCCTGCATCTCTCTAAGGTGGGTGGCCGGAGTCCACGAAGATTTGTCTCTGCCCAGCGATGAAATGGTCAGCATAACGATTTGCAGGTAGTCATATGTGGACCGGGAGTCCCTTCGCTTAGAGGATGTCTTCCCATTATTTCCCAGGATGGAAATCTTAAAAAGCCAAAACACAGTAAGACAAATAAGTCCCAAACACCTTGTCGCGGTTCAAACACTCAAACCAGGGCACGCCTTTTTGTGTCACTGCAAAGAAATCACACTTCTTGCTGCCTGGCATGCCTCTTTGCTGACTGTTAAAGCATACTTAAGGGGATATTTGGGAACTTGGAGGATGAACTAGTTAATGTGCATGGTTTGATCACAGAGTGCTACACATCAGTGTTAAGACCAAATATACTAAGTCACAGCTCTCAGATGTCTTCTATTGCGAGTGCTTTTTGCACAAGTGGGGAAAATATCTGTCTTATGTTAGAACAGTAGGAGAAGAAGCATTCTCCTCACCTTCCATTTTCATAGCCTCTCGAATCTTTCTCCTTCTTCCTTTGATGAGGAAGCCTAGCGCAAAGATAAGCATTCTTCTCTTTGCTTTTCTGCTCTTGCTTCCTCCTCTCTTGACATAATGTTCAATGTTCAAGGCTGAGTTGGACAGTCCTTTGAGCAACCTGGTCTAGTGGGAGGTGTCCTTGCCCATGGCAGGGGGGTTGGAACTAGATAATCTTTAAGGTCCCTTCCAACCTAAACCATTCCATGATTCTATGATGATTTTATGAATGTTCTTGCAGCTAGTGCCCTCCACTTTGCTTTTGGGAAAACCTTCCTTGATTTCCTGGGCTTTGGGTTCAGGCCCCACAAAGCAATGGGCTGTTAATGGCAATCCTTAACCAAGCAGGGCATCAGCCATGAGGATATGAATCTGGGCTCAGATGGTATTTCAGGTGTTTTGACTAGGCAAGACAGAAAAGCAGACTTGGATCTAGTCAGAGCTTAGTTCATTTCCGGCTTTATCGATATTTAACCAGACTTGGATGCTACCCAGGAGTGACTTGGCAGCCAGTTCAGAGCATGGAGCACAGGTGTGATATGCTCCTGCCAGTTTGCCTTGCTCAGCGGATGGGCAGCTGTGCTCTGCACTAGACGATGCTTCCAAGCAGCCTTCCAGTGTAGCCCAAGGTAGGGCCTGCATCCTTAGATTAGCCTTGAAACAGCAAAGACACAGATAACCACGTGAAGGTCCCAGAGAAAAGAGGTGATCTCCTGGGTAGACCAAAATGAAAGAGAACATTTCCAGACATTGCTGCTATTGGTGTGTGCAGGACTGGGGCTAGTCATTCACAAATGACTTGGAGAGAAAAGGACAGAGGTCTTTTAATAGACAGAGCAGGCACCATCTTCCAGTTCTTCAAGACTGTCTCCCTCTGCCAAGCAGCATGGCTTCTGCCTTATCTGGATTGACCTTCAGCCAAATGGCTTTGATCCACAGCTCTGTCTCAGCCAGACTTTGGAAGAGGAGGGAAATGGCACAGTCAGGCAGGGGTAACTGGGGCACAGAGCTGGGCACTCTCAGCAGGTGAGTCTATGGCACAGAGAGCTTCACCGCCCCTTATCAGGGAATTCACACATCTTTTGAGGAATATGAATTGCAAGAGCAAGGCTGGTGGGATGGGACAAGCTGGAAATAGAGGAGGTTCTGGTCTAGCTTCAGACAGAATGGAAAGGTTGAGTCAAGGTCCCTAGAGCTCTGCTCCAGATGTCTGCATGTGCACTGACACGAAGATAAATTCTCCACGAAACTTGATTAATTAGGAAGGAGATTTAGGTAGTTAAAAAACCCCAAAGATTGAAGCTGGTTGAAATTTTCTGTATTTTCCATATTTTTTTATCTGCCCAAACTTTCCTGAAATTATTTCACAGCAGAAATTCAACTTTCAATAAAAAGGAAAAAATAGCATTTTTTAGAAGGAGATTTTGTGCATGGATTGTGAGGGCCAGCCCATGGTACACAGGCTGACATCTTCCCATTGTTCACATTTTCCTCCAGTGGTAGAGGTTATTTTCAAATGGAAAGAGAACCCTTAAAAAATCCAACATGCTGTAAAAGGACTTTCATGAAAAGACTTGCGAGAAAGTGGAAAACAGATACATATATATTAAAAAAAAGTCCTACTCTAAGAGATTGTCAGAGTTAGGTAGTGGATTGCTGCAAGACTTGGTGTTTGAGCTACCCTCCTTTTTAAATTTTCCTCTTTCAGGAATAACTGCCCCACCACCTCCATCCCTTAAACCTCTCGTGTCCCTTCCTGCAGACCCCCATACACTTGCTTCTATATACAGCAATTGTATAACAGCTCCTACCTGACTCCTGCTCTGCCAAACCACTGCCACCAAACAGTCACAGCTCTTGTAGCTGAAATAACAGCATTGCTGGGCAGAGGGGAAGGCTGGCCACTTGGCAATCTGTCTTGTTCAAGGGTACTTACAGAGCTGCAGTTTGATTGGACTTAATTGCTAAGGATCACACACAGTATTATATCACAGGCGTGAATGGAAAAGTATCAAAAAATAGAAGGAAAAATAATTCAGCTCAACCACAGATTCAGAGCTGCTAAGAAGACACCTTCTGCATAGTAAAAATATGTTTTGCATGCTCTCAACCAAGCAAAGGGGATGTAATACAGAAGACTGAAGAACATGTGTGTGAGCAGGGGGGAGCAAAATAATTTAGAAATGCCTGCAGTAATATTTGAATTGAAGTGTTACCCTGCAAGTCACTTTTAATGACAACGAAACTACTTACAAATATAAAGTTCCAGACCTGGGCACATATGGCATAACTGCAGGGTAATAAAGAAATGGCCCATTAAGGAATGAAATGCTTGTTTAGCATCTACCATGCCTGATTTATCTCAGGACTTATCATAATAATTGCTTGGCAACATACTAAAAATATTAGTATGTATTCCACCCTAGGCCCAGGAGAACAAAGACAACAGGTTTCAATTTTAGACATAACGTTGCATCCGTACCACGTAGTCAACAGTGGTTTTGAGCCAGTAACATTTTTAGGTCTTTGAAGTTTTAAAGGCAAAGATCAGAGAGTTACATATTTATATTCTAGGAATTCTTATACCAAACTACCCTGACAGAACCGATTAGGATTAGAAAAACACTGAATGCAATGTTTAGATACATTTTAAACCTGTTTCCCACTAACAATCAGCTCAAACCGGCCTGTTTCTGACTTAACTTTCAAGATAATCAGCAAATTTCAAAATGTTAGGCAAGATTTCCAAAAGGACTTTTACTAAACCTTATTTTGAACCTGTCAAAGTTAAGAAAACATTGAGAAAATCCTATTCACAGGTAGATGTAACTTGATATAGCTGTGGAGAGCAAATGAGCATATTCTGCACGCAGAGACACACCCACTCACGTATACAGATTTTGAAGGTATAAAATATTCCCCCAGCAAGTCCAAAACTCCTTCTCCTGCTCTGTGCAAAAGTTGAGAAGATCCAACCAGCCATTTCTATCTACCAACCACTGCAAAGAAACTCTGCAGGCATCTGCCCAGGCTTCAAAAAAATCACTCCCTTAGTTTTATGTTTTCCCTGTTATGACAAAACCCCATCCCAATGCACTGTTGCAGTGGGTCACTGCAGAAGCTCTTTGTTCCCCTGCAGGCCAGCCCATCTACCTCCAAGAATCTAGACTTGATCACAAATGTATTTTTAATGCACTGGTGAAAGCATTTACTTAAAATTATCTCATTTTCCCTCAGGCAATTTTCAATTAAACAAACACATAATAATTATTTCCTTTAATTACTCATCTCTGCTTACCTGCAGCTAGGTTGCCTTTGCCCTGTTGCACATCTGAGAGCTGTCAGATTGATTCGTTAGTATTTATTTGTTGCTTATTTTCAAAACATACCTATGTACTAGGGGCATTTAATGAAATGCTGCTGATGTCAAAGGGAATTTTTTCTCTAGATGTGACAGCATAGGCTCAGTTCCTATGCAGTGCTTGGGCATCTTTCCTGATGCAGAAAACAAGTCGGCTGCAGCAGTTACGGTGAGTTACCAGGGTCTAGAGGTGGGTGCTGTGCCTCCAAGGCTTTCCCTCATTGTACCGCACTTATCAAATATCAGTCCTACCCTTGTTCCCTGTGTCAGTGAGGCTTGCCCCGGTTGGGGGATATGGAAGATGGGGTAAGGTTGGTTTTTTTACAGCTGTATTCCCCAGAACAATCCACTAGCCACTCACATCTATCCTACTTGGTGTCCCTGCTGAGCCCACCTCTAGTAATGGGAGGGGAGAATATATTTCTCTCGAACCTCCAGCACAAAGGAGGTCTAATTCTGTTCACAAGCTCTAGAGCCAGCTGTCCCCAAGCCTCTGCCAGCCTGTAACCTGTCTGGTTAGTGCAGTAGCTCTCATAAATACCTCTGTGCCTGAATGGTCCAATAGCAGAGCCTCTGCTTAGTCTTATCTCAAAATACCAAAGGCAGAGACAGGCACAGCAAGGATTACATGAGAGAGAAAAGGAGGAAGACCGTGGTCCTGAACCCACTACCCCAGGCACCTGTCAAACGAGGACCTTGCAAGCAACAGTCACCTCCAGGCCCGCCCAAACACCACTGAAGTTCTGGTGCTTTTATCCTTTTTCACATTCCCACAAAGCTTCCCACAGCTCCTGAAACCTGCTGATTTTGCCTTAGAGAGCAGCACACAGTCAGCTGGGATGCAAACAAGAAAGGGATGGACAGTACCTCTTAAAACAGTATGAAAATGACCGATAAACTAAATTATTTTTAATGAAAACGTGAATTTCGAACTGGATGTCCCACTGCCAGCCCTACCCACCGTCCGTTCAAGCCTTGCCAGGTCTCACCTGCCTCCTTCCAAGCTCCCACCCAGACCCTGTTATGCTCTTCTTGTAAAATTGCATATTGATGCCCTAAGGAGGAGGGCAAATAAAATCGATCTTCCTTACACTGCTGAGCAGCCTCAAGCACTGGCGAATCAGGGAAAGACTCCGTGACTTTTACTTCCCACTGAATCCCCTCAGGCAGGCAGGAGTCCAGGTTGGGCTGTTTGTTCTTTAAATCTCAGTTCCATGTGGTGCAGCCATGGAGAGAGAGCTTTCTTGTACCAAAGGAAACAGAAAATATTTAAAATCGCCTAAATATTGCCAGCCCTTCAATCACATCCTAAAATACTCCATATTTGCTTCCTGGGAAATGCAGCCCTGGAACAATTTTTCTGAAGCACCAAACTGACCTGGTGAACGAACTGTAATCTCACCATGGAGTGAAAAGCACCTTCCCATATCAATATTGTGGCTGAGCACTTTCTGGATATGTCTTGTTAGATTTCGGTCCCAACTTACATTTGCAGAATTGTAAGTTTCTTTTACAATGACTGCAAATAACCAACCTTTTAAAAACAATCCTCCCACCAAAAAGGGTCAAAATGCCTCTCTGCAGAAAATCTGTAAGTTTGTTCTTTTTTTGCCAAGTGAGTTGACTGTCTTCTCTTTAAAACAATAGCCTCAGCCTTCATTAAAGTAACGTTTCTAAAACCGTGCTTCCAGTGGGAGGTACCATGCAAATCTATACACGAACAGAAAATACTGGCAAAGGACAGAAACGACCAACATCACACGCAACAACTAGCCATCACGTTACAAGTATTCTTCTATGAAAAATGAAACACGCCAAAAACAGAAGATTTTGAAGATTTTACAAATAAGCCTTCAGTAAACATGACTGAACTGCTCACACATGTGAAGCTAGTCATGTACATATGCATTTGCAGGATCAGGGCTTACAGAACCAGGACACAGGGGGAGTTAGAAGATAATTATCCAAAGAGACCTACCATAAATATCTGTGGGCCAAACAGCACCATATGTACTGTATATTGATTTGGTTGTAAAGGGATTACTTGAGCGATAGTGTCTACTCTGTATATTATTCAAATACAACAGATGGGAAATTGGCATGCCATGTAAAATACAAAATTCAATATTCACCCAAGTGGGCTGATAAATTATCATAAACCATTTATGAATATCCCTCAACCATGAAGCCTAATAATAAAATAAAATTAAAAAATGGAACTCTTACCCCAGCTCTATCAAATGGCAGAGACAGAGGCATAGTCTGGAATAAGGGCCTTGTTCTGCTATCCAAACTGATCCTAGGCTGTGTCTTCTTCTGCAGATGGTCCCATCAGACCCAGCAGAAGGTACATTACTAGTGATGATAAAAGGAGGAGTCCTTGATTCCATTCTGAAGAGGAGTATCAATCATGAGGGAGGTTGGCGTGAACCGGTATGTTTAAAAGATATAAAGCTGAAGATATGTGGCAGCAGTACATGTTTATTACACTTTTTTTCATGAGCAGTGAGTGAAACAGGAAAACCAGAGCTGCTTGTTTGAATGGGAATGGGAAGAAGATTCAATAGTCCTAGACAAAGACATCAGCATATTGAAAGCACCATGACTACAGGATTCATGCAGAATATTTCACCTAAGGCAGCCAATACAACACAGTGCTGTCTGATCACCCCTCAGTCTGCTGAAAAGACAGAGACTTCAAAAAATAATTTCTAGCAGGGGATAGCATCATCGTTAGCCTTCTTTCCAAGCAGACTGCTGTTTTACATTGGCCATGAGGTGGACAACGGCAGTCACTGAAGTGTTTGGACATCGGGTATATTGTGAATATCAAAAGCAAAAGCCAGATTAGAAACAAACCCCATTCCCCAGCAAACTACTGGGCTCTTCACATTCCTACAGACAAGGGGGATCTCCATGCACATAGTAACCAGTTGCGGACTACTTTGGGCCCCACGAGCACGGATCATACAAAAAGTAAGAATTCAGGGCAACTAAAATATTTGGAAGCCCAAAGGAGGTTGTTTTATGATTAAAACCAACCTTTAGCCTGGCCTGTGTGGATCATTTTTTCCTCGACAAGGACAAATTTGGGACTGGGGACACTGATGGGGAGAGAAGGGAGGCTTCGGTGTTGCAGTTTCATTTCTGCAGGAGTCCACCTCAGCAATTTTGGCTGGAAAGTAGGGGGAAACATGGTCTCTGCCCAGAAGGTAGTGTTCAGCATAGTCTAGTAATAAGCAATTTCAGTCTCACGGAGAACTACTCATACCAGGTCTTAAGTGGGCAGCTAAACTGATATGTGAAAATTAGGACTATCCTCTGTCTTCCTTCTGTTAGTTTAGATGCCTGATAGACTCTTTTGTCTAGACTGAGTTATTGCACATTCCTTATAAACCTATCTGTAAGCTGTTAAGAGTATTGTCAGGAAGTTAGCCAACATGGTACCATCTGGACCAGGTCTAGCCAGTCTCCACGACCATGGCTAGTGATGACCATGCTTGTCATTTTCAGAGTTATTAGTCAGAAAAGGAAAAATTACACACACACACACACCCTTTCTACCAGTGAATCATTCTAGAAATAATAATAAAACTGCAGATCTCTAAAGATCTCTTTCTCCAGAAGGTAAGTCCTTTGGAGATGCTGCATGTTTGTTCAGCAGCATGTGTAGTTGTATCCAAAAAAAGGTCTGTAGACAAAAGAAGGCTTATTGTGAATAACTCTGGTGAGAAAAAAATTAAAGGCTTGCTTTCACTCATAGACAAGGTTTTCAGAATGAAGCGGAAATAATTCAGAAGGAATTTATAGTTAGGGGATTAATCCTCAAACGACACACAAAAATAAATTACCTGATTTTTGGTATTTCTTAGCATCCAGCAGCCTTGTTCAGCTTTCTCCTTGAAAGAAAGGCCACCTGATAGAGCACTACAATATGGATTTATCGTTAGGTCTTTGGAAAAAAAATTGTTTCTGCTCTTCAGAGATCAATTCAGTGTTGTGTGTCTTTGCACCCAACTCTGCTCTATCTGTAAACTGGCACATCTAGAAAGAGTCCCACTTACATGAATACAATTCCTCTGCTAAACTCACTGCACCCCTACGGTAAAAATGTCTCTTACTAAATTCCAAGAATTTAGAGGATGACTAGACTGGGAGGCTAGAATTGCCTCCCTGGTTTTATTGCTGCCCTGGTCTGTTCACTGGGACACTTCATTTCTCATGTTTTCTATTTAATTTCCTATACTTTGAGTGTCTTGCCTATAGAGACCACATAGTCCTTCAGGATCTCTTATTAACAGAATCTGATACCTCTATGCCCCAGGCTCCACTGAGGCCAAAAGTCACTGTCATAAGATAAACAGTAACTGCACAGCTCATTATCAGTATGTGTGCTAGCTCCTTCAGGGGAGAGACAGAAAAGGAAGGGAAAGCTGCACATGTCCTTCCATGGCTGTGCGTGAGGAAACAGGTGAAAAGACATCCAGAGTCATCTCCTGAATCCAGCTCTCGTGCTAATAGTGCTGGGCAGAGCTGTGATTCAGAGCATTTCAATTGAACTCAAATACTTTACAGCCATGAACTAGACTTGACAGCAGCTTCTCATGATGGTCAGTCTTGGGGAGGAAATCTGATTCATGTCTGTAAAACACTTTCTTTAGCAATCACATAAAGCAATTCTTTGGGATTTCATCCTTTTCAAGCCATTGACTTCTCTTTCCTCCTTCCACTTTTCTGCTTTGCCTAGCACACGAGAATCATCAGATTATCAACACAGAACACCTCAAGAGACCCTCTTAAATCCATGGTAAATGAGTGTCCTGACTTTCAAGACCCTGCAGCTGTCCCTGTTGATCCTGCTTAGTCTAAGGCAAAGAGCTCCATGAAGCTCCTCTGCTCCCCTTTTATACACTGACCTGAACTTTGGGACCATTGGGCTATAGGCTGAAGATCTGTGTTTGTTCTTGGCAATGGGGCATTGTGTGTAGACCAGAGTAGCTGCTGGCACACTGCTGATCTCAGTTTTGCTTCCTGTGCCTGTGAGAATAGGAACCTGGCCCATTCTCCATCCTTTTTGAGATAAAGCCATCTCAAACCCATACTTTGGCCACTGGTTCCCCTGCCATCTTTTTTTACAAATAAGGGTTTCAGGCTGTGATATTCCACAATCTTAGTTGCCATGCAAACTGGGTCTTTTCCCTGCTCGCAAGAACAGTCACTTCTACCTGTAGCATTCAATTTGCATTCAGATGTCTGATTACATAAATACAGGCTTTTCTTACATTCCTATTACCTTAACATTTGCTTTACAAGTGACAAGCAACGTCATTTTTGTAGGTGTGTAGGTTTTTGCACCCCAAAGTAGCAGTGCACTAATGTGCCATTAATGTAATTAGGAAATGCAGGACGATTCAGTAGCAAAGAGGAAAAAAGACAAAAGAAAGAGAAGCCCCCTGCAACATAATTGGTCACTGCTATGAATCTTTACTCAGGGGACAGATAGCACGACCAGAGGTAATAGCTTACACACGTATTCTTGAGCTGTGCAATAGATGGAAAAGTGTCCCAGATGGATTGGGCAGGGGCTTAGTTCCGGGATTATGATGAGACAGTGGGTAATTATTGAGTGGCATTGCCTCAGCGCTGATTATATCTGCAAGCTTGTTCCTTTCCTTCAGAGGAAAGCATTGATAAAGATAAACCATGCTGCTCTATGTCCTTCATGTAGCACAAAACAACACATTTCAATCTAACAGGATCAGGTCTCCACTTTGATCACAATCTGTTACCTAGATGTCTTTGCAAATTAATCAGCCCTGCTTGTTTAGCTCCAGTCAGTTTGTACTGCTAAATTAATAAATGTACTAGGAGCAACAGAATACATAATTAAATTCTACAGTTTAATCTCCACATAATAATTTTGACCTTAGTCTGGGGCCTCTGTTATAGCCAACAACACATTGAATAGACACAGACCTTGCAATGCAGCTTACACTAACAATCTACCTTGAACGATTACTCAGGGGCACCATAATCAAGAGCCACTAAAATCAGAGAAAGCAGGATGCACAATTAGGAAAACAAAATTTTAGCCACATCTTCTGACTACATAAAATAAAAAGAAGCTAATGCAGCATAGGCATACATCTACATCAAAAAATGTAAAAAGTTACTCTGCCTTGGTTCAGTTACCCAGGAACTGGTTGATGCAGATACTGGTTAACTGCAGTATCTGCATCAAATGCAACCCAGAAGAGCAGCATGCAGCTAATGTTCTTCCCAGGAACGCCTGCAAACTTTTGAGAGAAGAACAAGCCATGCCATGAAAGGTTTTTCTGTGACTGCCTTGACAAAGGCAACACCACTGAATTATGATAGCTGTTCAATATATCTGTATGCAGTGGACAACTTTCTCCCATACTACACGCAACTAATGTTCAGATCTGTTATCTGCCCACTAGTAGATAAATGCCTTTCCCTGTGGAAATTCAGTGTCGTGTTGCAGGAGCTGTCAAGGACTTTTTTCCATGCATTTAGACATCCATTTCAGCTGCAGACTACCCCAAAAAGATCAAAGATGTCCATGTTGCAGTAATGGGAAGAGACAGGTAACTGTTGAACACACTGCTCACAGAACTTGATGAGGAAGGGGTAGGTAGGGGGACCACAAGGAGCTTTTACCTTTAACTTGCAGTCTGCAAAGCATGTATTCTAAGGGGCTCATAGAAAACCCCCCAGAATGGAGCCAGAGGCTAAACGTCAGTGTTTAGGGCTCTGCACCTCCACTGCACATTCATGGGCATCCATACTCACTGCCTGAGCAGATAAGAGGAAGACAAAAAGGTAGAGCCTCCTCTAGTTTCCATCCACCTCTGCCTTCCCTACAGACATGACAGTTCATGGGCACATGTGCATCCTCACTGCTGACAACCAGCACACCTAGACTGACATGCTGGATACTTGGCTCATTTGTCAACTCAGGAACTTTCTATGAGGTTTCAGACCTCCCCACAAGTCTGTGTCTTGTCAGCGTACAAGGAGGTACAGATCTACAAAGATAATTTGAAACACAAGTCCGATTTTGTTGCACAAATGTTGTTTTAGACCATAGCTTTGTATTGTCATGCTTTGCCACGAGTGTTGTTTACTTGTAACAGTGTTGGTTTAACTCCAGGCTCTTCAGGACAGCAATGGTATCTTCCTGCCTTTGCCAAGCTTCTGCCACACGGTCCCTGGGACTCCAGCCATGTATGATGAAGCTATTCTCTAACTTTCTCCCCAGATGTTCTGTTCTGGAACACATGAAACATCTTGATGGTACTAAACAGGAGACAGAACAAGTAAGGCAGGCTTAAAAAGCTTACTGGTGGTTTCAGTACTTAGCTTGACACACCTCCCGGGACACTTCGTGAGAGCTAACAGCTTGCTGTACGCAGAGTCTCTGAAGCTGTTTCTACATAGGAATGTACAGTGGCAACATATATAAAGTTACTGGGTGTCCTGAGAACCCCAATCTTGATTCTCGTTTTACGGACATTACAGACAGCTAGATTTTCCTATATACACACACCAAAGCCTAGCTGATTATTTCCAAAGAGATTAACTACCGTGAATCCCTTCTTTCTACTTGCATCTTCCTGAGGTTTCCTGAGTAGATAATCAAATGAGTCCCAGACAATGTCTCAATGTGTTGATGGGATCAGGTCAGATATTGCTTTGTTTACTTTTTGTTTTGAGCAGTAATGCTACAACACGCAGCGTAATTGCCTAGGAGATATACAGAGTAATAGTGAGACACACTGGATTAAGCTCCAAGATGAACCCCCAGTCCCCACGCTTAACTTCACCTTTCCTTGTCTTGAGGAGAAAGCTCAGAGTCCCCAAGGCAAAGAGGGATTGCTGGCTGCCACACATTCAACATATTAGGCTCTAACACAAAAAAAAAGCTGTGGTGAAGAATCAGAGAATGTTGTAGCTTGGTTCAAAACCAGCTTAATTGATCTGGACCAATTGGTTTTGATTGGTTGTTTTGGGACCAGCAGACTGAAGAAACCAACAATGTCACCCTGCTGCAGTTGAGCCAGATCCTCAATCGGTATATAATAGATCACTAGAACTTGTTCCTGTTGTACAGAGCCCTATTGTAAATAATAAACTAAAATACTTGCTTTAAAAATCCACACATTTGAAGAAATAAAAGCAGAACAACAATGAAAATATCTGGCAGCAATTACACTTATGCATTTCCTTTAAAATATTTAGATTAAAACCCAGCTAGCTGCCTTAATGCTTTGTTATTGGAGATAGTATCAGAAGCTTAAAAAACAGTTTGGCAGCCAAAATTTGTAGACCACATGGGCAGTAAAACATACGGATGGAGCCTGGACTTTTTGTCTGACTTTGACTGTGGTAGCTGGCTCTAGAATCCTCTGAAGAACTGAAGGTAAATTTTAATATCATTCACTTATCTGCAAACAAATTCAGTGTGATCGGTCCAAGTGAGAGCAATACTCAGAGAATTCAAAATGATTTCACATTGGTGGTCACACTCTCAAACTATAGGCAATAATGCACATGGGACGGTGCAGAATTACAGCTGGTGGTGCATGCTCCTCTTACACTTGTAAGTTCTCTCCTCTCACCTCTGCTGTCAAGGTGTAAAGTCTCTCTGTGCTCACAGTATAAAGCCTGTGGCCAAAGAGCACGTATTACAGGCACATATTTTGATTCACAGTTTATGGTGCAAGCTTGTTTACTATTTACCTCATTTACCTATTTACTTACCAAGGTTTAGATATAACTCACTGCAGAATGGGGTAAAAGGGCAAACTGGAAACTTGTTGAGTCAGATAAAGTTGTTTGTAGAAGGAGAAGTTCCCAGTTCGGAACAACGTCTTTATCTGATGAAAGCACAGCAGAGATGCGGTAGCAAGTGTAGGGGGCAGACTCTTGAAATGAATCATCTACAAAAGCAAAGGCATCACAATGCATGAGAGATGGCAACATAACCTGCTGAAATGTAACCGAAAACCAGAGTAAACCACTGTCACTAGGCACATACTGCAAAGCTTGTCCCTGCCTGCGTAGGACAGAGGGAACAATCTGGAGGATTGTAGTTCTCAAGAAGTGTTTTGGATGGATGGATGGATGGAGGGAGTGAGTTACGGGACAGCACAGTGGGACTTATGAGCAAACGCAGATGTCCACAATGAGATGTCTGTCTCTCAGCTGCTCATCTGCAGCTCCTGTTAATAAATGGAGTGAGACCGGCACTTTTAGTATCTGATTCTTCTGATGTCTTTCTTACTCACCTAAGCTTAGATGATTCACGTGTCTCTGGGCTGAGCTGTCAGCCGGCTCTGTGTCTAGATCCCGTTTTGCTTGCCTATCAACTACACACTCTGCCTTATGGCAGCTCTCACAGACCACTGTCCCCAGTACTGCATGCTGGGTAGATAACAGAGAAGGACTCCATGACTGGAGAACCAAACTGGTCCTCTGCAGAGCAAACTATTCACAGCAAGGTTGTGTGGTGGCTCATTCATTCAGCCTGCTCACACAGACTAACCTCCCCCTGCACTCAGTGTTTTTCCTGTATCTGTCAAGGCTGGATATTGGTATGATAAATGAGGCATAAAATGGTATAATACTAAATTAATGTGTTTTACAGCCTTTTATACTACAGAGGAGTGTAGAGCACCTTACCATATGCAAGACTCAGGTCTTTTGGCAGCGCTTAACATACTTGTGTGATTTTTCATGCATGCTCCATGTAAAGTGATACAAACTACCTTCCTCTTTACACTGTGTACATGCAATATCTATTTTATTTATTAAAACAACATTATACATTATGGAAGAGCAACCAGATATGCTTTGTTTTAAACATAAAAATGACATACTTAGAACTATTTTATTAATAATTTCTTGTATTAAGGGGTTATATTAGCTATTATTATTACTATTATTCAGTAGCAAGAAAATAAATTTAAATTTTCATATCTATTAAAAAAGGGAGAAAAAAATGCAAGAATGGCATTAGGAGGAAAATTTACCATTCTTAAAGAAGAATAAACAGACAGACTTGTTATACTGAAAGGACAATTCAGGCAATCATCCCTGCTCACCATTTATATCAATTATAAATTTAAAGATAGACAGGAATATGGAAAACTCTGGAGGCCAGGGGTATTGAAAATATTATGCAGAATTGTCATGCACTGCTCTTAAAAAATAAACTCCAAAACTGTGCGTAATGTTGGAGCAGATAAGCATTTGCAGTCAGGTTGTTGATCCAAAGAGAGTAATTAAAGAAGGTGAGGTCTAAACTTGTCAAAGTCATTTTGCCCTACTTTCCTATTTATAGGTTTCAAAATGGAAAAAGCCTTCAAAAGGATTTGCATCCTAGCTTCCCTCTGTAAAATCCTTCTGCAAGAGATTTGAGAATTAGCTGCTGTGCCTGCAGTATATTAAAATCTTTGACAGCCATCCACTTGGGGAATCCCTGGGAAAAAAAGAAACAACAAAAAAATAACCACCTCACTTTGCTTCAAAAGGTTCGCAGTATCACTTGAAAGTGGAGAATAAATCACCGCTCTTCATAATTGTTCCTAAGGCTTACCCATTCGGTGGGGTCCTTTGGTGGGAAGACGTGTGGCCAGGCTGGTGGTGCAGCACGTGACCCTCCTGGTCCTGGTCCAGCTGCTCACCTGCTGCGAGCTATGGCCTAAGGTGTTTCCCTGCTCTTCGACCACAGACCGCAGCAGGGAGGAGACAGGAGGGGCACTTCTTTCTCTCTCGGCATGGTTTGGTCGGATGGGGAGTGGGTCTCGTCGTCTTGTCACCTTCAGCACCTCAGTCAACAAATCTGAGCAGGCACTGGAGAAGTGCTGTACAAAAGGTAAAGAGGAGCAGCTCTAAACATCTCTCACAGAAACTTGCTTGAAAAGATGTGTCAAGAGAGATAGCTGGGTTTTGCTACTGTTAAAGAAAAAAAATTGTTAAAATTGTTTGGGTGAAATTTTCTTTACTGTTTCCTGCACCAGTTAAACTTTCTTTAAACTCCATAGAAATATGTCGACAGAAATGTTTTACATGAAAAATAAAACAAGTTTTTAACCTTGAAGGCTGAAAAACTCTACATTTTTATTATTCAATATTTTTAACAAAACCCATAAAAATTCATCTTGAAAAAATTTAAAACTACAATCCTGATGGGGAAAAAAAAGAAAAGAAACATACGACTTCAGTGCAAATTGTTCAACTGCTACATTCTCAGCTACAAAAAAAAAAAAAATTCTTTGCATGTACACTTTAAACATCAAGTTTTCCACTTACCACAAATATTAAGAAGTTTGCACTGAGCAGCTCTCCAATAGACCAGACCCGTACTTTTTAAAATTGATGACTGAGCCCTACTTTGCCCGGTGACAATGCAGTTAAACGCAATCTCTGGCTCAAATTATATTCTTATGTCCCCTAGGCAAATGAAGAAACATTCAGCGAGTGGACAGGTATGTACTGTCAGGGACACTATATTATCTGACAATATAACTTTTCACTTTCACTTATCTTAGCTTCCTTGTGGTAGACCATGAAAAGGTAGGGAGTTATCTAACTCCAGTATCATAGCTGTGTAAGCTATGGTAAGATAAAGTTAAGGTAGGATAAAAAGGACAGCTAAAGTGATGAAAATCAAAATATTTTGGACAAGCCAAGAAAACTGCTGACTCATTTTCTAAACTGTTGTGATTATTTGGAAAAATAAGTCAGTGAACAGTTTTGTTTCTCGCTTACTCACTCAAATTTCCAAGCCATCATTACGAAGTTTAAATGTTTCTCATCACAAGGATTAAAGGTGAGCTGACATGAGCATATATCATAAAAGAAACTGCTTCTTCTACCTTGGAACTTTACAATCCTGATGGATGAGTAATGCATGAGGAAATGCATGAGGAAATTGTGCCCACAATGATCTTGCTGAAGGAAACAACGTGAAAAGTGTCATTTAGATAATTAAAAATGAGAACTAGCAAAAACAGCATCCAGAGACAATCAAAACTTGCCCAGAGGCAAGAAGATAGGCTGGATGCCTCCTTTCTGTTGTACTGTTTCTGATTTTGTGGACCAGATTTTTAGCTGTGTAACATGATGCAAGTCCACCCACAGTCGAGAGTAAGCTGGTTTGCAACAGCTGAACATGTAGTCCACCAGCTTTATGGCATTTTAAACTTTTAATTCTCCCATTTTTCCACTGCTACCACCCTTCCAAGAGAGCATCCACCCCACAACACCTTATCCACAAAGGGCTCTGCAGAAGACAGGACCCTGCAGCTACTTGAGTGTCCCGGGAGGAAAGGCTGGTGACTTGCTTTCTACTGTCAAACTGCTTTAGTTATTTTTTCTTCCTTAAATCATAGCCTAAATTACCTGCGAGTGAAAACCAATGTTGTAGAAAAGGAAAGCCCACTCTCCACTACATACTGATGTCTCTAATAGGAGGTATCTTCAGACCCAGTCTCTCCATTTTCAGTATTAAATAAGTCTTCAAATAACATCCTTATTTGCTGCTTCTCCATTGCTCCCACCACCTCCTCCCCTGGTTTGCAGAGATGCAGAGTCACTGACTTCACAAGCATGCCACATCCCTGAAATCTGGCCATTAAACACAATACCTTTTACCCTAAATATCAAAGGTATCCTGACTCAGGAGCCAAAGGCTCTGCAAGACGATATAGTGACATACCAGTGGTAATTGTTCTGACAAGGACCCTCTGAGCAGTGTCATTGGAGGTGACAGTCACTGGCAGTCTCCAGCTTAGCAGCAAGGTCACTGGGGAAAGGCAGTTTCCACTAATGCTGTCAGGTGGTGGCCATGCACAGTGCAACTGTGTAGACTTATCTTTCTGTCCATGACCAGTTCCTGAGTGACCACCATCCCAGGGAGCAAGAAATAGTAAGAAGAATGACAGATAAAGTGCAACACTAGAAAATTACTATGCTTTTCCTCTCCAAATGAAAAAAAAAAAAAAGGAAGAAAAGAAAAATAGCACAAAGGAAGGAGAAAGGGTTTGTTTCATTTCTACAAAGTATCTCTGCTAAGAAACTGGCAAATCCATGGGTGTGGAGGACCTCTATCAGAGAAGTGAGACTAGGATGGAGACCTCCCTCCACTTCCATGGCTTGCCCTTGTCCCCCAGGGGCACGGTTCACCACTCCTGACCCTCGCAAGTGAATAGCTGGGGAAAATGGCCCATTCTCTGCTCAGATAACTGAGCACAACTCCATTGCACATGGCAGAGTATTTTACTTCCCTGCACATCCAAGAACGTGGAGTCTGCCTCCGACTGCAACGGCTGTATGGGCGCCAGTGTCAAGGAGACATTCATTTGGAAAGAGGATACTCNGGGGGGGGGGGGGGGGGGGGGGGGCGCTCACACACATTGTGCTCTCAGTAAGTTCAGCGTTTTACTGACCCAGCCTTCCCTGGAGGTACCACTTGCCCAACAGGTGATGTTTGACTCAGTGGTCATGAGGTGACAATGTGCTAGAAATAGGAAATTCATATCATTTGTATTCCTTTTCCTCTGCTATTCTAAGGGTTGAAAGGGCCACCATTTTAAATTTAATTTACAGGGTATACCGTCTATCTGTTGGAAACACGAGGAAGCAGACCTTGTCCTAGTATTTATCAGACACATGCCGCCCATCTGCTTGAGCTGGGTCGAGGAGGATTTGCTGTTAATCCTTCAGACCCATCTGCAGGGGGTTCAAAATGCTGACCAGAAAGCTAGACAAGATGAGGTTTATTTAATTAAAAAAACTGCTCCGGAGGTTACTGGAAATCACTCTGAAGAAGAAATAGCTTTTGATCATGTCACTTCTAGGGAAGGCAGGAGGGGAAGGGGGATGGGGGAGGTAGGCAGAGTTTGCATCAAAATAAGACTGTGACTATCAGTAAATAAATAAAATGATAGAGCTGCGCCAAATAAACCTGTTCTCGTGAGGGAACATTTCTATCTACCTGTTACATCAAATACAGAAAAACTAAGCCCCCACTCCAGCTTGGATGTTTCGCCACCACACAGCAGGGCTCGGCCTCTAATCTGGGCCAAGTATGAAAGGCAGAAATTGGGTTACTCGCGCGCGCACACACACACATACACACACACACAAACACACACACTAATCTGCAGGTTTGTTTGAGTTGGATCTGAAAAGAAGGCAGACACAACCTAGAAAACAACCCCAAAACTGCAGCAGGTTAGCACTTTAAAACCTGGCATTTATGTTTGCCTGCTCTTTGGAAGAAACGCCAGTTTCTAGGGAAGATGGCTAACCTGAGCTTCACCACTTTAACATTTAATTGCAGCTTTTCATAATCAGGGCTACCACCATCCAAGATCCATTTATGTGGAAGTGAGAAACAATAAAATCCCATCTACATTTGCTCTGCTGAAAATGGACATCTGTTAGTAACGATATTATTTCTAATGAAATATTATGTACACAACTGGTTTAATGCAGTACTGCCGTTTGGGAGAAGTGGCTTTTCGTGGGAATAATCCTTGTTCTTCCAGCTCCTGATTGTTATTTTATGGCAATATAATGAATGACAATTTTCAAAGTAACTCATACAGACAATTTGCCCCTACGTCTCCCAGGGCTCTTTGAAATGCTGTGCCTGTTCCTAATCAGATTCCTGTACTGGGGGTTACACAGTCATTTTCTTTTCCTTTTCTTTTGTTTTAAGCACAAACATCCTTAGAAAAAGCAAAAGCAGAGGCAGAACTGAGCACCAGGGAAAACAACAAGCAGCAAATAGCAATAATCCTGACAATAAGCTGTGAAACACAGGGTCTGGCATTGCTGGTCCTACACCTGGCGCACCGGTGAAATACAGCTCCATCTAGGGACAAGGTACATCCATCCTGCAGAAAAGATAAATTTTGGAAACCATGACCAGGAACAATGGGGAGATCTTATTGTCCTGCAGAGTGGCAAGTAAAGATTCATGCTGCTTGGGATCAGATAGCAAGCCTTCTGCTTTGTGGCTGAAGATAACCTCTGAGCAAAGTAACTTTATCTACAGCAAATTATTCCTTAGCTTCCCATTGCAGGATTTGCTTCACCTTAGTCTGAAGCAAGTGGTGCTGGATACTATCAGATAGAGGGCTAGAGGGATGTCTGCTTTGATTTAATAGGGAAGTTCCCATGGAAAGTGCTGGGGCAAGGTAAGAAAATCTCATCCAAAGATTGTGGAGGCAGAAATTCACTGAACTTCTTTTATGATGACCAGGCAAACCAACTATGCAGAGATTTGACCATATAGATATAAGGTTTCTGATGTTTAGCAGACTACTAAAAGAGATAATAATAGATAAAATAGATAGACAGCTCTTTTGGATGTACAGCTTCACCTTATCTGTGACTCTTGTTCCCCTGAGTCTTCCAATCCACATCTTTTTACTTTTTACTGAGTAAACTGGGCATTTCCCGTAGTTGTTTCTTCTCAGTCATGTAAATGTAACATTAACCCTTCCTAACTGTCCATCTCATGTGCTCACAGCCCAAGGCTGCGTGAAGGATCCGGCACCCAGCCTTGCCTGGCCTTGCTACAGGGACAGAAGACGTCACCACTGCCTTAATTAACCTTAACATTTTTGCTGGCTATTACTTCATTTGTGGCAGCGTTCAAAGAAAGAAATACGCATCCCTGCTTGCCAGGGCAAAGCTGGGCAAGCTTTGGATTTAAGGTACTGTTGAATTGATATTTCCAAGATGCTAGACTGAGAGTCAAAGCCACTCAGGGTGACAGCATGTTTCCTTCTGCCATCTCCATCAGAGGGAGCATGTGTGGAAGCACCTTCAGGTCGCAGCAGAGTCCACCAGATCCCCTTTAATGGGTTTCAAATGTCTGCAAGGCCTGAACATCACAAGGCAAAACATCTATTTCAGACACCTCATGGGTCTTAAAGGGAATTCTTAACAAAAGTATTTAAAAGGTAGCAAAGCCCAATTTCCCAGTACAGATACTTAAAACGCACACAGACCCTGTGTTTACAAATGCAGAGTGGAATTTGCACATGCAATTAAGTTGATTGACATTTTCTCACTGTGTAGATACCTTCATCAGCAAACATTTGTGCAAGCAATCAAGTGAGCTATATTTTTAAATGCCCGCCCTGGCATGCAGAAGCAAATGTCCCAGCCAGGCAAGGAAACAGCAAGGACGCAACTTAGATGAATTCATCTGAGCAGTTGTCAACAAATGTAATGAACAGGAAACCAGAGAAGCAAATGACAAAAGCCATTGGTTCTGGGAAAAGTGCCTAAGAGATGATGTTAAAAGTGTCTCAGGAACAAGCAAAGATCACCTGGTATGTCATTTTTGTCATAATTACTTGGCAAAGAAAACAGTGAAGTCAAAAATCACAGTGGTGCACCATGGCCCTCCTGTTAACAAAGCGAGGCTATCGATCCCATCACTCATTTATTTAGGAGATAGAATTTTAAACAGGAATGAGAACATAGTTACCATCAAATCAGCTGTCAGCTGGATGTCACCCTAGGCAATTAGCATGCTCCTAATGTGCTACAAATTCTAAGCCCAAATTACGTCCTCAAATGCCTGTGTTCAGCTCACACTGACTTTGCAGAACACACAGTTTAGAGCACAGAAACAACAGAAGATCTGCAGGTAGATATTGCAGAGGCTTTAGACAAACAGCCTTGGCCGGGAGAAAAGAAGCGGGAGAGGAGATCTACCGTGGATGCCGCTAACAGAGCAGAAAGTGTGAAAAACCCTTCCTGCCAGACTAAGTAAGCAAGCCCGCAAATGTGCTGTCTTCTCCCCAAAGCAGCACTGGAAATGGACTGTAAATACATTTGTAAGCACTACAGGTAGTTAGGTATTAATATTTCTGGGGCTGACCCATGGCAGGTATAAGTCATCCAAATTCCACTGATTTCCTTGGTTCATACCAGCTGTGTCTCCATCTCTGTGTTATTAAAGACAGTAAGTCTCTTCTTTGGGCCAAATTTAGTCCTAGCTATGTCACTGTGACTGGATTAGTTCCACTGAAACTAACGGGGAAAAGTCTGAGCTCACACGTGGGAACTGAGAACAGAATGCAGCCGCAGCATTTGTTAAAGTAGAAAAGAAGCACCTTCATACACACATACATACACGAATATTTGTTGCATGTTGGATTGATTGAACATTTTACCTTAGGAAAAAGTGGAAACAAACTACTTTTCCTTCAGAAAATGAGGTTTCGCACAAACCAAGTTTTTCCACAGAAGGAAAAAACATTTCCCAAAAATGTTTGTCAGAAAACTGATGGTTCTTGTTTTGTTCTACATCTACCTGAGCCAGCACGCTGCATGCTGGAAGACTAGCAATTCCCCCAAGTAACTCAACTGCTGGAAGAAATAAGGGCACATTACGGTAGATACCGTTTAGCCAGTGGTGGGCTTTCCTGGGAGCACAGGAAACATAGAGCTACAGCTCCTGTAAGCAAGAGGCTGTTCAGGCAGAAGCAAATCATGACCTGATTCAAGCAAAAATATTTCATTTTATCTCAAAATGTCAACATGAAACAGTCTGACATTTGCAAATCAATTCTTTTTAGGAACTATGTGTTCCAATTTGAGATGAAAACAAATATGAAAATACCAGAATTTCCCATGGGACAGAAATTCTATTTTTCAATGAACAGTAGGAGCTATCTCTATCGAGAGGGCATTTCTCTATTACAAAGCCACTGTTTTCTACGGCTATGTCTAAACTTAAATACAAGACAGTCAGGGACCAAACACTCACCTCAAAGTTACAGTGCACCTGGAGATCCCACAACTTCCTGATCCCCTGTTCCAGTGTACTCTCAAGTTGAGATTTTTTTCTTCATACCTAACTGGAATTTTCCATGATGCAATTTGTGGCTGTTGCCTTTTGTTCTTTTGCAGTGTGCCTCCAAGAATAGTCTGTCTCTGTCTCCTCTATGACTATTAATTCATTGAAGCCAGCTTGTAGATCATAGATCCCTTCTCAGCTTTCCCTTCCTCTGGCTGAACAAACCCAGGACTCTCAGTCTCTCTGTGCACACTCTGTACTGCAGGCTCCTGATCACCTTGGTGGCCTCTGCTGTTGGTCCGTATCTTGTAATAAGGAGCCCCAAACTGTACACAGCTCTGCATATTTAATCAATGAGTGGCACAGGTGACAAGGGGTCTGATGTTTGAACTTGCTCCTTGCACTTCCTTTCCTTAGCGGCAGTCTGCCGGATGGTTTCAAAGGCATTTTCTAACTCTTAGCAGAAAATGACAACACTCCTGTCTACCAGCTCAACTCATCTTTGTTGGCAACATGGATGTTGGGATGGAGACAGAGTGCACCCTCAGCAAGTTTGCTGACAACGCCAAGCTGTGTGGAGTGGTCTACACGCTGGGGGAAAGGGATGCCATCCAGAGGGACCTGGACAGGGTTAAGAGGTGGGCCTATGCAAAGCTCATGAAGTTCAACAAGGCCAAATGCAGGGTCCTGCACGTGGGCCAGGGCAATCCCATGCACAAATACAGGCTGGGCAGAGAATGGATTCAGAGCCGCCCTGAGGAGAAGGACTTGGAGGTGTTGGTTGATGAGAAGCTCAACATGAGCCAGCAATGTGCGACCACAGCCCAGAAGACCAACCGTGTCCTGGGCTGCATCAAAAGAAGTGTGGCCAGCAGGGCGAGGAATGTGATTCTGCCCCTCTACTCCGCTCTTGTCAGACCCCACCTGGAATATTGCGTCCAGCTCTGGGGCCGCAACATAAGAAGGACATGGACCTGTTGGAGCAGGTCCAGAGGAGGACCATGAAGATGATCTGAGGGCTGGAGCACCTCTCCTATGAAGACAGTCTGAGAGAATTGGGGGTGTTCAGCCTGGAGAAGAGAAGGCTCTGGGGAGACCTTACAGCAGCCTTCCAGTATCTGAAGGGGGCCTACAGGAAGGCTGGAGAGGGACTTTTTACAAGGGCATGTAGTAATAAGATGAGGGGGAATGGCTTCAAACTGAAAGAGGATACCTTTAGATTAGATATCAAGAAGAAAGTTTTCACTCTGAGGGTGATGAGGCACTGGCCCAGGTTGCCCAGAGAAGTTGTGAATGCCCCATCCCTGGAAGTGTTCAGGCCAGGTTGGATGGGGCTTTGAGCAACTTGGTCTAGTGGGAGGTGTCCCTGCCTATGGCAGGGGGGTTGGAACTGGATGATCTTTAAGGTCCCTTCCAACACAAACCATTCTATGATTCTATGGTAACTCTGTGGCCTTCAAAATGGAGCCTCACTGATTTATACCTGATCTTGATGAGTCTGGCTGACTCTTGGACAACTCCGTTACAATTCCCATTTTAAACAGATGAAGCCATGATTGCAAATCAACTTCCTGCCTATTTCAAATAGCTAAATACCCAATGACACAACAAATGTTCCTGGGAAGAGCAACCCAGTTACGGAATCGTAAATGGACAATAGCATGTGGAGCTGTAGATTGTGTGTGTTTGGGGTGTGTGTGTGGGTGTGTGTGGCAGATCCCAGCATATGAGCAGAGCGAAATGGAAAAGTAATCATTCAAGAAGAGCAATACGTAATTCTTTGCACCGAAGCACACAGTAGTCATGCTACAAAGCTGACTGCAAGGAAAATGCTAAATGTATTTTCAAGCAGTTTTTCATCATCTTGTAGTGCAAAGTAAGAGCTGGAAACAGAAGAGGGAAGCCAGCTCTGCACACCTCCAGCCAGTGCTCTGTGGAGAAACAGTGACATCAGGAAAAACAATCTCAAACCACATGCCACCAGAAAGTGCCCAAACATCCAATGCGAATAACCACCACTACATGTGACTGCCTTCTCTTGAGAACCTGATTGTGAGTCTGGGCACCAGCTGCTTTTCCCCATCATGCAAACCATCCCTCACAAAAACAGATACCCTGCATGGGGATACCTGCTCTTTGGGTTGCCATTAACATTGTGTTTCCGTGGGATGTTCCACCTTTCTTGCCAAAGGATGAGTTCTCCAGTATCTTTGGTAGTCCCCTGTTTACTGTGTCTTGTTATCAGGGGTTTAGATCTGGCCAAGGGAGCGCTTTGCTCCCCAGATACCTGTGGAAAGGCTTTCCCCAATCTAGCTTTGGAGGAGACCCTAAAATACTCAGAATAAGAAGCTCTCTCCTAGTTATTCATCCTATAGTCTCACCTTCTGTTCTCTTGTCTGTTTCAAAATATTTAGCCTTTACGTTTCAGCCACACAAACTAGACATCCTTGACTAAACTTAGGCCTCCACATTATCACTGCAATTACACATCTCCTGTCTCCAATTTCTTTAAATAGAGCTGATTAATATTCACACTTTGCAATCCCTTGATTAGACAAGACACCCACAAGGAAGACACTACTAGAGACCAGTTGCCAAACTGGAAACTCCCTGTCAAAAATTATAAAAGAAAAAGGAAAAAAACCCCAGCTCTTTCATCTGCTTCCTATGAAGTCTCAGCTGTGTCTGTGTCACTGTGCAGAAGGCAATAAGAGACGATGTCGACAGATGGGGAGCTGAGGACACAATTCACCCAGCCTTCAAGAAAGCTTACAGTCCCGTACTATACATTAATCCACAAGGTCAGTAATGGGGAGGGGGGGAGACACTAACCGTGTAAGCAGATAAAGAATTAAGATGGAGGTAGCAGACAAAGCAGGCATGTCTGCAGTATTTAGTGTGGATGGGGGAATCTGGTGGAATGTCACAGGGGGCATTTCAGCTATGGGGCCCTTTGCCAAAGGCATAACCAAAGGGGAAGAAAAGAGCAGAAGGAAAGAAAAGGTGCAGGAGACACTCATCCAAGTGACAGTCAGTGCTGAACAGGGAGTAAATTAATCCAGGATGACACTGACAGACTAGGATTAAGTAGCTCACCCATGTCATTAGGTTGCATGCACATATAGATGAGCTAACAAAGATAGGGACAATGCTTACCCCAAATAATTGAGGACACATGGAAAAAAGGGTCAGGGGAAGGTTATAAAAATAGTAGATTAGGAAGTGCCCAGAGAAGGCTTTCAAGTCAGCCCTTTCCTCACTCATTCCCTCGCTAAAATATCAATTTCTATTCTGATCGCCTCTCCTGTCACCTACCTGACTTCCCTTTCTTTCTTGTTCATCTCCTTCTCTTCCAGCCTGTCTAAAATACCAACCACAACATTACCTCCTAGCTCTCCAATGCGATCCTATCAAGCTCCACTTCTTTCATAGAAGCCATAGCTATGGTTCAGCTGACAAGGGGTAACTTGCTAAGAAATGTTAACTCAATCACTTGCCATCACAGGTCCAGACCAGACATAACCAATGCACATCACTTCTTAAAACGGTTAAGGCTTTTAAGATACAGTCACTGAGCTGAGACTGCTAAATATTGGGCTCTGCTTCTCTCTTGCCTGCACCACTGATTTTGTGTGTGACCAGATGCATCACGTCAATTCTGTAGTTTGATTCCGCCTGCCCTTTGCCGAGCTACCCAACTCCTTCACCTGAAATCTGCCCAGGGAGTTCCTCTCGCTTTGGCAATGTGAAGTACACACAGCACAGTCTCTCAGGTATGATTTCAGGACTGGTTTAAGGCAATCTACAACAGCACAGCTGCCAATAAAGGGCAGGGCTGCATTTTTCCTCTTCGTTCATATTGATCGATATGCTCAAATTTTAATTATTTCCGGGGCTGAAGTACAATTCACTCCAGAGTTACGAGAAGTCTGGAGTTGGCACAAGCGAGGAGGTGGACATGCATATTTGGAGATGGAGGCAGCAAATGGCTTCAGAATCCACCTCTGAGCTCTCCTGCAGTAAGGATAGTACTGACAATAAGAAATCAGGGCTTTGCATATAGTGCTGCTCTGTCCCTAAGCTCGCCTGATACTGTACTTTGAGTTTCTTTAGTGCTTGCCCATTCAGGGTCCTCAATGCTCTCTGCCAGCAAACTTTCACACTCCCACACCGGAATAATGAAAGCTGAAGACTGGTAATACTCACATCAATGTGAAAGTGGGTTAAATCATGGTTGGTAAATTAAAAAATGATCAATCTCACTCAGAGCTGGCAATGAGATAAGACTTAACTATGTATCGCCCAAGTGGGAAAAAGAAAAGAGCTGTTTCCCCTCTAAGGCCTCTGTTAATGGCATCTCTGCCCAGAGCAGGGACATTCATCAAAGGCATGTGGCTATCCTTTTGTTTCAGTTTTCCTTCCTCAAGACTGTTGCAATTAGCATTTCTTAATGCAGCTCAGCTGAAACTGCCGCTAATACAATCCAAAGTTGCTAACTACAATGTCATTGTGCACCATAACGAATGTTTGCTTAAAGATCAATAGGTGAGGCCAGTGTTAATTGTTAAATTAAACATAAACATTGTCAAAACACATCCATCGTTATTCTTCCACCTGATGACATGAACCTGGAGATCCCTTGGTGACCTTATATTCAGACTCGATGACCTTCAGGTGGTTTGCATCAGATTATCTTTACCTTATGCAAACTTTGTGTTTTAATTGACCATTTCAGAATGCAGCGGATTGCAGAACTCATGCAGTCTCTGGAGGGTTTTCTTTGACAAACATTCTCTATGGAGGTAAAAACATATATAGGGTACTTGGGAACATTTGTAGGGTACAGGGAAACTTGGAGTTAAATATGAGACGGTTTGGCTGCAGCCTTTCATGATAACATCCATTTCTAACCTGCCTTGATTATCTGCTGGACTCACCAAAGCCAAGAAAGCGTTGCAAAACAGCGTACTTCAGGTGACAATTTCCAGATGCTTTGCTGACTGGTGGGATTCAGTTCCTACTATCTAATCATGGGAAGAGTCACAGTTCTGAGGACGGGTGCCATGGATGATACAGGAAGCCTCTGTTGGTGAAGACAAAAAACACTGGGCTCCAGCACAGCACAAGCGCCATTGCTGCCAGTGACTATTTACATTGCTAGTAGGAGCGAACAGGAACTAATTCCTGCCCTGTTCCACCTTCCTACTGTGCTGCTATTGCCAGGTAATTAGAGCTTGCTACAGGCTGTGGAGAGCCTGAAACAATTACTCCAACATGCATTATCTGTCATATGCATCTTAGGACGTTAAATTCACTGTAGAATTTGAATGGCTGTTCTAAGTCATTGAGTCTGGTTCTTTACACCACAGGGAACAAAACTGCACAGGTTTCATTGGTTTATCAAACACCATCTTAAAACTATTGATTTTTTTTTTGTCCCGATCACACTGGTGGGGTCTGTTGCAGAGCCCCTTTCCTCTGTCAGTTAAAAGCTTCCCTCTAACTTCCAACCTTGATTTATTCAGAGCCAGTTCCTGCCTATTTGTTCTTGTGCCAACATTTCAGCTTATATAGCTCTTATCCCTCCCTAGTGTTTACCCCCCCCCCGATGCATTTCTGGAGAGCAGGCCTATCTCTTCCCAGCCTTCATGTTATTAGGCTGAACAAGCCCTGCTCTTTCAGCCTTCTTTCATAAAAGAGGTTCTCCATTTCCCCAGTCACCCCAGTAACCCTGCCAGTCTGAATCTTAAACATGGGTAACCACAACTGTCCCACTCAGGTTTTCCTTCGTGTCTTCTGTAACAATATTAACATTACTATAGCTCTACAATAAAATGCATATATTCTAGGATTGAAGTTGTTCTGTTCACAGTCAGGTTGCATAGTGGTCCATCTTCACTCCCCAAGCATTTAACACAGTCTTTCGCTATGCCTGTCTTTCAAGCTGAAGAGTCCATGGTTTAAGGCAGCAACTTCTGTTATTGGTCCCAATGTGCATTGACTTTGTACTTCACAACACCCACATTCTGTAAGTTGATCCAAATCAACAGTGCTCCCAAATTTTCTATCAGCAGAGTGTTTCGTTAACTTAAGCAATTCCATAACTACTTTCCAGTTCCTCGTTTCTTCTTCCCAAGTCACCTTCCATACTTGCCCCTTTGACCACTCTTTGCACCATGATGGAACACCAGTTTTAATCCTCACCTTCTCCATCGTCATCACAAATTCCCTGTACAGTGCAATATATTCAATTCTTCAGAGCAACCCAGCTACACTAGGGTGTTGTGCTGTTCTTGACTTCTGCTCATTGAAAGCTCTCCAAGGAACCCAGCACAATCTCTTTCTCACAAACCCATCTTGCATTTATCCCATTTTTCATGTGCCTTCACATGTTCAGTTATTTAAAAAGCTGCTCTAAAGCACTGCATAGTATTGAGGTGCAGCCAGGAGTTTCCCTAATCACTTTTCAACAGCTGCTCCATCCTTTATTACAGGTACCGTGTTTGCTACTTTCCAGTCAAATGCTCAGGGCACAGTACTCAGGCTTTGAACAGTTTATTGAGAATCTTTGCTACAGGGATGGTGATTTCATGTGTCGGTTCCTTCTCTCTCCTGGGACTGATCTGATCCTTACAGACTTGAACATACAAAGCGCTTGGAGTTCTGCATATTGCACATGAACCTCTCCAGTTCTATTGACTCATTCCCATTAGCCATCTCCATCCCTAGGAAAAGCCGAGGTAGTGTCCCTGCCATGTCTGGATGACACAGAATAATTCCTAACCCATACTTACCGTGTGGTAGACCCATTCATTCTTTTTTTTTTTTTTCATTTATATAGCTAGTGAGCCTTTTATTGTTTCTTTTCCTAACTGTACAAGATCCTCTTAGTTTCATACACTAACTTTAGACCTTCATCTCCTAACTTTCAAGACACGGCTTCTTTACCTGATCTACCCCTTCTTCGATTGCTAGCACATTCCGTTTCACTCCGTATACCCTTTCAAGGCTACTATTTATCTGCTCAGGTCTCAATCCCTTCCTGACAGGTTTTCTCACTGGTGAGCAATGCAAACTCCAGATAGTTGCTACATCTTCTTTTAAAGGAATTGCCAGCATTTTACATGTCCAAACCACTGAGTTGTCCTGCCCTACTAATCTCACCTGCATTAGACACCAGCATGACCTACCGTTGGCTATGAAATGTATTTACAGTTTTGGGACCCTTTCTTTGCTTTTTTTTACAGGAGGGCTGAAGCCATTAATAGTGTTAACATTTGTTAACTAGCTACTCGGTTAAGGGTGAGATGAATCCTGAATGCTTGTACACGCAAGCTGTCTTCCCATCTCTAGGCAGCTTTGCAGTAACAGGGAACGTGTGAAGCTTTGTCTGTCTTGGCTGTGATATATAGCCTACTGCTTTTTATAGTCCCTGGTTGAAGCCTAGACAACACCCCTAGCACCAGTTGGGATTTTCAACCCAGGTTAACAGGTAACAACTCTTCTGCACTATGATCATCCCATAGATCAAATTGTCTGCCTGTATGATTGAGGCTACACATGTCTCTCTTCAAGTCTGCACTGGCACGACTGAACTGTTATCGGTGTTACACAGAAATAAGTTGCCTTCTGATGGGATTCTTGAGTGGAGCACTGCGTAAACCCTGCAGTTTTAATTTGCTGGAAGGAAGAATACCACTTTGATATTCACCCTCACTTCTGTCAAACAAGATACGTGCTCTGATCTGCCATGACTGCAATTTCATAACTTCAGAAATACACAGCCACACAGCAGCAAGGATGTGTTTTTGCTAAAGTCAACAAACCCAACATGATACTGTTTTATGTTTCCTGTTATTTTTCACTGTGTTGTTAAGGCTATTTGGTCCTCTCCTAAAAAACACATTTATTCACGTTACACAGATTTGAGATTTGATAATAACATAAAAGCATGCAAGTCTCAAGCCTTGTAAAAAAGCACGTGAGTCTCAAGCCTATCAGGATCCACGGTAAAACAGTAATAATAAACACTGAAATTTCATCAAGAAGGACATGCAGAGCTAGAATTAGGAGGACTGCTAAAAAATTGAAACAGCCCCCTTACATCCTCTTCTTTCTGAAAAACCTAACAACACAGCAAGAGACAGAAAGAGACAGAAATCTCCGGAATTCAACTTCTCCACATCATTAATTATGGCAGTTAGAAGAATCAAGCGCTTTGGACAGATTTTGCCCGGATTCAGGAAAGCGCTTTAACTTGGGTTTAAGTTTACCCTCTGTTTGGAAAGTACTTAAGTATAGGCTTAACTTCGAGCAGACATTTAAGTCCCCTTGACTTTAACATGTGCTCAAGTGCTACCTACAAAGGAAGCATTTTCCTGAAGCGGGAGACCATCTTGGCTTAGGCACTGGATTAGCTGTGAAGAGACAGGGATTTGTTCCTGGCTCTACCCCTGGCCATCCACAGGGTGAGCCCAGGCAAATAACATCTCAGCTCTGTGCTTCAGTTTCACCACCTGTAAACCAGAGCTAACTGCACTGCCCTTTGCAAGATGCTCCAATGCTGACACATGAAAAACATTATATTTAAGAAGTACACATTCATACCGTTATGCTTGGGGCTTTCTTGCACCGTCCTTTCAAACAACTGGTGCTGGCAACTGTTGGACAACGAGGGATCTCGGCTGCACATCCTCCTTATCCTTCCCTGTTAATTCAGCGTAAGGGCTGACTGTATCGGCCGATTTCCACTGTTTATACATCTCTTTAAAACACCTTTTTTTTTTTAATTTTAGCATAAAAAATTCCATTGAAGTTAATGGGTTATTAAGTTGTTGGATGCATTTTACACCTTCATATGTGAAGTGAGTTTGGATTTTCATTAGTTAGAGCTAACACCAATTTTCAATAAAATATTAACCAAACACACACAGAAATAGTTCATGTGGATCTATCCACTACTTCAATAAAATTAATAGACTTAGATATTTACTCTTGCCCCAGCAGTAATATTTTCCCACATTACATTTCAAACAATGAAATGACACTAAATTCATTTAAAACAAATTTATATTATTGTTATTTTAAACAATACTTAATTCAATTTCAGTGTTTGGCATGCAAAGTTTGAAAATATCAATATTATTGTTTAATGTAAAAAAATAATAATAATTCAGCCACAAATTATTAGCATATGCAAGCTTCCCAAATGACTTCCAGGGCTGGTATTTACATTAAACTGAAAATGAGCAAAACCAGCCAGATGTAACTGTGCCATACGGAGAATGGAGCTGCTAAGTTTAAAAAAAAAAAAAAGAAAAAAGAAAAAAGAAAAAGGGCATTCAGCCCCAGTTTCAATCCTCTCACCTGCACTTGGTGGTAGCTCGTCCAGGGAAGTGTCACCACAGGTTTTCTGTGGCTGAACTGAAGAGAAAACTGAGGGACATGAAGATGAAGAGAGATGGGGAGGCAACCCACACGTTGCTCACTGTGGAGCTTTTGGGGCTATATTTGTAACCAGCAAACCTCTAAATATATGGTAAATAGCATCACCTCCCTCACAGATGGGGAAACTGAGGCACCACAGCTCTTCTTACCATGAAGGACACTGGAGATAAGGCCGTGCAGGTGGGGGGACCCGAGCCCCCCGCCATTGCAGCCTGTCCTCCCAGCCATAGCCCAGCCCTCACCTCTCTGTTGTCCCTGCAGACAGCATGGCTCCTCACACAGAAGGATCTATTCCCGGTGGGGAAACACCCCAGGCAGCAGCCTGCCCTCCGCCATGCAGCTGTGGCAAGGCCTCCCCTCAGGGCCAGGGGGCGGCAGCAGCCATGTTGTGTGTGCCACTCCCTGTCATGGCGGCTTCCTGTCATGGCGGGCCCTGAGGGGACAGCGCCTGGAGGACAGCAGTATTATTACTTTGTAATAGTACATATTATATACTATAATATAATGACCTATGATGTTATACCTCTAATATATTATTATAACCTTTAGGTTAGCACATATGCTGCAGCAACCCTGCCTGTCAGGTTCCAGCTCAGCACAGAGCGGGGCTGGGGGAGCACAGGCCACAGTGGCGAACGCTTCACAGGGACGGCTCTACCCAGCTGTTTCCTTAAAGGATATCAGATGCCTTGTAATATCTTGGCCTCCCCACGGTCTTGTTGGGAAAAAGGCCATTTTAATCCTTTGGGCCAGATATTTCAGCTGAAGAAGAGGAAGGGGATTGGAAGTAAGAGGAGGGTAAAATAAGCCCTGGGTTTGTTTGAGCTGCCCGGTGGCTGCTGAGAGGATGGCAGCGTTTGCAGAAGTGTGGGGCTGATTTCTTGTGCTTTCACCCCAGGTATGACGGGTTGGGACAGCCGACCAGTATCATCCTGTAACACTGGTGTTGCTGAGCCATACGCCAGCTGTCCCATGGCCAGAGCAAGCTGTGGGATCAAACCCTTCTGCACATGGGATTTAGGGCCAACTCATGGGGAAGCAGTGTCAGCACTGTGCAGGTGAATCCCACTTTGCACAAGCTATATTTGAAACAACCAACTTCTCAAAGCCTGTAAACTATGTGGAGAGTCAAGGTAAATAACGTGCTCACGACGCGTCCCTGAACGTTCCATCAACAGGAAGGAGATGCTCCATCACTTGGAAACAAGCTGCTCCCTGAAAATTGCCAGGACGGCTCTTGCCGAGATTTCCTGCTAATGGCAACACATTGATGGAGCCTGGGAATGCCCGCAGAAAAACTGTGACTCAAGGCAACCTTTGAGGAAATCACAAGGTATAGTTAGATTTGATCTTTACCTGCTAACACGGTCCCTTTAAAACCCTTTTAACAAAGAAGCAGTTACCATTCGAGGATGCCTTCCCCATGTTCAGCACTCAGAGGAGCTCTGATTCAGAATAAAACAAATGGCTAGAGGAGTGTGTGGGTATTTAGCTAATTACATGTTTGGTAAATTTGTGTTTTAAAACAATGCTGCTTGTCTCCTCCCTTTTCAGAGTGCCAGTTCACTGGAGTGTTTCCCATGGATTGGCAATTAGATGTAATTAGGTCTTGTGATTTCCGCGTTTGTCTTCGCGTCACAAAGTTTACTACTAAAAATGCTCATTTTGATGGTAGGCGTTTTCTAATTGCTTACAGCCTGCAGCAGTAACAGAAACCATTGGCAGCCACAGCACCTGAGTTTACTGTTGGATCAAGGCATTACTCCCTGCTCAACTTTTCAGGAGGATTTTGCAGCTCCAGAAGTCTCAGCCAGCACTTTGTCTGGGTCAGCTGCACTGAAGTCAAGGACAGGGGACTTAGACCTGCCTGCTGGCTGACAGGGCAAATCAGCTGGTAATTTGGGAGGTGGGTAGGAAGTTAGAGCCCAAGTTTAATAGCTGCTAAAAATTTAGAAAGGAGGAATTGAGCTCTGTTTCTTTTTCCCAGAAAAACGTGTCAGTGTTGAAGCACTAATTTACAAACCTTTTGGAATTCAGGTCTGTGACTGGTATTACCTCAGTCCCATGGAAGGCATTGTTGTGCAGTTTGTAGAAGGGACCAGCCTGCTGTGCATTTCCAAGTTGGATAGGACAAGAAGAAACAGGATTAAGATGCAAAGGAAAACACGAATTAGGCAGTAGGAAAATCTCTGCAGAGTGAGAACTGCGAAGTGGTGAACCAGGCTGGTGGTGGTACAGTTTCTTCTGAACTGGAGATTTGTACGAACAGGTTAGAGAAATATCTAGCAGGAGTGATTTTGGTTTTGTAGGGTGCTGGGGCTGGGAGATGGACTAAATAGCTTTGTAAAAGCTATTTGCTCCTTATTCTTTGGTTTTATGAGTAGCATGGGTCTTTCTTAGCCCAGCATTGTAGGTAGTATCTCACTGTGTGTGCATTTGTCATGTAAGTCATATGGGCGCCAGTCCCCTCGCCTGGCTGGATCTTCTAAGCTCTTAAATGCATTCCCCTGAAGAGTGCATAGCAGAAGGGCGTATTCGACAAGCACAATTGGAGATAAGCAGCCCTGAGGAGTTTTAGGACATTGAAGAAAGAAAATAATCTTCTGGTTTCTTCTTTGCACAAAAAAGATTTAAAATTACTCCATCCCCTCTGGACTACAGAAAGAGACACTCTAAACCAGATAATCTCCAGCTCTTAGACAGAACATTTTCTCTGTTGATCTCAAAGATCTCTGCGAAGGAGGTCAGCGGCGTGATCCTGGTTTGCTGGTGCACACAGGTGCACAGATCTGGGTTGTGTCCACGCTACCAGGTAAGCAGAGGTGGGAGCTGCTTTTTCTGCTTGGAGACAGATCACCCTTTCTTGCAGATGGAGTGCACCTCCAGCCTGTGCATCTGTGTGGGCAGACCAGCTGGGCCCTAGCAGAGCTAAGCTTGCCATGTCTAAGTCCATCAGCAGACACCGTAAGACCAGCTCTTTCTTAGCACACTGCAGATGCTTTGTGCCTCACTGACTGCTTGGCAACATGGACAAGAGGCATGCGTGGCTCACAAAATATAGTGATTACTCTCATTCCTTTTCATTACCACACTGTGTAGACATATTACTAGCAACTGGCTTATGTTCACCCCACAGGTCATAGGGTGGAGCAGGCGTAGAGCTAAAGGCACCATCCGGTTGTCCTGATGCTTTCCAGGCTTGTGTCTTTGCCTGGAGCAAGCACACTTACGGATGACACGTGGTTGTGCGCATTCTACCTGCAGAGACTGCAGCTCTTTGTCTAGTAAATGCTGCTGTGACAAAGCTGTTCCCTATCACTCCCTTTTATTAAATGTTTGCTACAACACTGGCTCAGTGCTTTTCTCAAACTCCACAATCTTGAATTTAGGGCTGACAATGGAGAAGCAGCACAGAAACAGTGTATGTGTGCACAGGGATAACACCTATAAATTCAAAGTCTGGCAGCCCTGACATCACATAAGACTTTATTTGTTTCTTCAGTCAAGCTTTGGGGGAAAAAAACCCAAACCTAAAACTATCTAGTTTATTTTTGTCTGGAACTGCAGGGCAGATGAGTTTTCCAGAAGGGATAGAAGGCTGCCATCGATTTTATTATTGAGTCAGTTTTAATGAGTCACAGTATTTTTGGAAGGCTTTTAAGATTACTGTAAAGTGCTTAGTTACAGTGGCTACAGGTGCCAAGACAGGAAAAGAAATAACAAAGAAATGCACAGCAGCTGTATTGCTACACTTCCCTTCAGAACTGGGATCAGCAGAACAACACACATGGAAAAAGCAAAAGAAAATAGGAGAAGATGTAAGAGATGACAGAAGTCAGCATGGTCAGCTGCTATGCCAAAGCAAAATGTATGTTATTTAAGGGACTGTCCAATGCTCCTTAGCTGCAAGTTGGAAAGGGCCACTGACAGACTCTGGACTGCCAAAGGCTCAGTGAATCGCATGTTTGCCTTTCAAGCTGTCCTTTGGTTGTAAGTCATTTGCTCCCGTAGCTGCCAAGCTCGGCCACTGCCATCCTGCATTGAATGAAACTGTGGAAACATCTCATTTAGCAGATGAGAGAAGGGAAGGTAGAGAAGGGGGAAAAGCGGTGGTATGAAGAGAAAAAAAATATTTTTTTCTTCATGATTTGCACAGGCTCGCCTTTTCTTCGCCTGTACCATTCTGGAATACACAGGTCACAACTTTCAGAGAGCTCACAGAGGCACTCTCTGTTATATAGCAAAAAAATACTCAGTGCTTCCTACTAAAAAGTATATTCTAAAGATTTGGGGATGGAAAACAAACAGCCTCAAAAATACAGGGCTTGAGAAAAAGCTTCCTGTTACCATATGATGTGCCAGCTAGATTTTCAGATACTTCCCATGACGATTGGACTCAGAGTTAGGTAGAAGCAGCAACCGTGATTTCAGCGAGTGAGCTCTGAGCAGGATCCATTAAACATGCACACGCCTGCCTTTGCTTCGGCACAGCAAGTGCCTGAATGCACAGCTGGATACTTGCATATGCAAATACCGGTTTGTACGTGCAGATAGCTGCAAGCAGCCCAGAAATCAGTTCTGACTTTGGAGGCCTGTTTTTTGCTCTCCTCCTGCCACCCCCACCCCCTTCGCCAGACGGGGAAGTGCAGAATATTCTTCGGGCTGCAGCAGCATGGAGAAGGGTCACCGCCGGCTTCACAGCATCTTCCAGCATCCTCAGCGCCGGCATTGCTCGCCCTGGAGATGCCACATAGCAACCTGGGCACCAGCCACCCCACATTTGCACACAAACAGGCGCGCGCAGGGGAAAGGCAGGGAGAGCAAAGGAAACTACTTATTGTCTGCGGTGGAGCGGAGTGGCAGCGGATCCAGTCTTGTGTCTGCTCTTCATGCGTGACTGGCATGAGTCCCACCGCTAAGTCCTTGGCTGCCGGCCAAGCGCAGAGTGGCAGGCACCTGTCCCTGCTGGGAGCCCTGGCGACCCCGACTTGCCCTAACGGTTAGTTCTTTTCTAACATCACGTCTACTCGAATTTACCTCAGGATTTCCCCCCTCCGGGTGCCAGGGAGCTAGCCTGATGCCAACTGCTTCACCATGGATAAAGCAAGGAGCGTTCCCAAGCTGCACCCGGGCACCCTTGAAGCATTCAGCTGTACTCTCCTCGCTGGAACAGATGGGGCCCATCAAGGTGTTACAGCGTCCTCCACCACATCAGCAAAATACCCCAGCATTGGGACAAAGTCAGGAGAGAAAAACAAACCCCAGCAGGGCTCCCTCTCGACTGTCCTGAAAATTCAGTTTGAGACATGTGCTGAGGAGCAAGCCTGGCTCTCCGCTTCCACCTCGGGCGTGGCAATGGGCCTCAGATGCCCCCCCACGTCCTTCACACAAGGACATCGCCTCTGTACCCAGGGAATCACAGCTTCCAGAGCTCTGGGCTGCATTTTGGTTCACTTTCTTTGGGAAGCCTGTTCCAGCATTTCCCTGCCTGCTCTTTTACTCCTGCGGCAGCACCTTGCACACACAGATCAAAACCTTTCACAAGTGGCTGTGCTGGAAAGGAGGACAAGGAATTTCATTTCACAGGGGAGCAAACAGAGACCAGCAGTGAAGGGTGTTTTTTTGCAGTAAGTTTAGGGCAGAGATAGGACTAGGACATGGATGTCCTTGTTCTGCAGCCTGTTTCTTACAAAAAAATCTGCTTTCTTCAGCGTTACAAATGCAAGTGGAAATATTTCCAAAGCGTGGAGAATTTTTGAGTGATCTTCTATTATTTCAGCTTCGTTTATAGTCTCTTGTCCCAATATAGGCACATTTCACTTATCCTTCTGAAGAAAAATAACGGAAGCTTTGCTTTCTGACAAATGATCTGCTTTGGAAATCAGAAAGTTCTGTGTACCTCATCCTCAATTTTAATGACGTGAAGTTCATCAGATAGAATGACAAATGGGGTTGAAGAGACCTTATTTTGCATGGTTGGCCTTTGCCAATAAAAACAGAGCTATATTGTGTGCAACAGGAGCTGCCTGCTCCGTGATGAGGAAGAGGTGTCTGAAGGCAGAGCATCCCAACTTTACCTCCTCGTGCCAGGCACTCGGTGGCTCTGCAGCCACCTTTCTCCTCAAGCAACCATGGCCTGTAGGTTTCTTCTGTCTGTCCTGACTCCCCTGACCACAGATCTTCACGGCCCAAGCTCTTGTCTGTAAGGGGGATATAGTACTTACAGGCTGGAAGTTTTATCTCAGCAGGCTGCGCTGCAAAAGAAATAACATGAGGAAAACTAAAGATCCAAATCCTCTCTCTTAGAAATCAATGCTCATTTTGTATTTAAGTTCAAAGAGGTGCAGAAGCCAGCATAACCATGGCTGGAAAATAGAAAGAACTGAGCAAAAAGTGCTTTGTGCTAGAACCATAGACCAAGACTGAGGTCAGTAATATTCTCAGGTCTGCTCATCTGTAAAAACAGGCTAAAAACAGCCTAACAGCAGTGAGATGAAGGAAAAGCCATCATCTAGGGCAGTGGCAACTCGTTAACCCAAATGACCTGCATCTCTGGTGAGTGCTGACCCAAGGACTTGCGAATTTACCTCCGCTGCCCAATAAACTGTCACTGCCCAGCTTCTCTAATTAAAATAGTCCTGGATTTGCAGGACCTACCCAGAGAATAAACTGGAATTTATCAGATTAGCTAAGCCAGATCATACGTAGAGCGTACAGGCTGGCCAACAGCCTACTTTGGACCAGATTAACCAGCTAAAATAATTGGGGATTTTTGCAAAGTCTGCCCCTAAAGACTGGCATTAAAGAACTGCACCAAAGACTGAGCATATATTGCAGTCCATTTCTTTTTACCCTATTTAGTTCTTAGCTTGATGTTCTTTGGCTATTGCTGGGAATCAGCTTTTTATCTTTCACTTACCAGTGAAAAAAATCCTCTCCCTGCAGCTCCTTCAGGTGAGCTGTGTTGGTGGAAACTGGTGGATCTCTGAAAGGGCAGGAAGGCTGTGTTTAATGTATTCCTACATCAAAACTCTGTTCCCCTTATTCCTACACTCTGGTCCCTGCATTCTCAGCCTTGTGTAACGCAGAATGATTAGTGAGGAGTTTGTGGACTGGTGTCTGAGCGAGAGCAGAGCCGCATCTTGTCCTGATCAAGTCAGGTGTCCTTGATGGAAATAGATGAGAAGGGAAGAAAATCTTGCAGCCTGAAAAGGCTGGAACCCAGGTGGCTGCAGAATGCCCTGGGGGCTACATGTACAACGGGGACCTTTCTCCTGGTCTCCACAAGGGAAATGTGGTGGGTGCAGTGATGCATCTCTCTGCCTGCTCTCACCAAGTCGTGTGCATGGGAGCAGTCTGTGACATTCTGGCAGATGTTTCTTTCCAGCAATATGGGCTTCACCGCACTCAGGCAAAACAGGTTTTGCTACCAGAGCCAAAGGACTGCAGCCATGGGGAGGAGCAGGAGGAGGAGCAGAGCCAGGAGGCACCTGAGAGCTGGATTTCCTGCTCCTGTTCTCTGTTCTCACCCTCCCTCAGCAGCCCCTCCCCAAAACAAACAGACAGCAGAGCCATGGACATCTTGTTCCCCTCTGTGGGTGCAACCACCCACTTGGCTTGTGCCTGGAGCAGGCCTTGGGCATTCTCAGCACTGCTTTAAGCCTATAGACAGCCGCTGCAGAGGGAAATCAAGCCTGAAGTCTTCTGGGACATTTCTGTGAGAATCTCCTTTTCAGTGCTACTGGTTTCAGCCTGCTTCTTTCCCTGAATGAACTCCTTCAACATTTACTGGTTTTGTGCTACGCAGAAGCCATACTTAAAAGAATGTGTAAAACATGCTAAAAACAGGAATGTTGTATTCTGATGACCTCAGCTATGAGGCGTTCACTCACCTCCGTCCTCCTTATCAAGGATCTGTCTGAATGCAGCCAACAGGGGAACAGAAAATAGCAGGTGACACGTGGGGAAATAAGATGCTGCTCTCCTGAGCCAGGGCTGGTCGGGAGTCCATGTCCCTGAACAGTGAAGCAATAGAAAGAAGGATAAGTCATTAAAGGACAGAAAAAGACCTTGTCCCTCTAGTTTTGACTTTGTCAAGGACACCAGGAGGTTTATTTTTGTTACAAACTGAAAAGAGCAAAAAAACCCAAACATGCAATAGAACCACAGCTTCATCAGATCGGTTCAATCAGTGGCTCATATCATCACACCTCTGCCTGTTCTGTGACTTCTCCACCACTCACCACTCTGGGCTGTTCTGGTTTGCGCTCCACAGAAAAGCATGAAAAACCTCAAGCCTCTCTCACCAGCTGAAAGCAAATTTCCTTCCTCATGAGCCCACATCCATCCTAGTTCTAAGCAGCGGGCTTATTTCAGCCATGGCATTTGCAAAACCCAGCCCTGCATGCACAAGCTAACTCCTCTTCTGCACCCGTAATAGCCACTCACAACAATTCTACACTTCCAGGCTGAAGTAAGGGAAGCTGTTGCTTGCTGCTGGTTAGAGGATATGACCCCAGGAGTACCACGAGGCAAGCAAGCCGAATGCTAACTGGCCTGCAAAAGAATCTTTACATACCCCAAACCAGGGCGTGCATCTGCTTTTTGGGCAGAGGGACAGCTGCCACAGCGGGGGAGAACAGCTCAGACCCAGCATTCAGTCTTGGTTGCAATGACCTGGCTCCTGAATTTCCACATGTGAAATTTCTGCTGATGTAAACGAGGGAGCTCCATCCTGAGAGCCCACCCAGCTTCAGCTATGCTTTTACCGAGGAGTACTCGGAGGCCTTACTACAGGATCCAGGGCTGAACCCCGAATTTTTCACCGAAGTTAGCATGTCATCCTCTTTTCTAGAAGCAAGTCCAGGAGCTGACCTAAGACACCCGCGGCGGGGGGGGGATATTATATAACAATGGAGATTGTGTGTGTAGTTTATGTGAAAACACTTAATCTCACAGCTGCTTCCCTCCCCTACACCCTCGGTAAAATTTCCCTTCCGTCTCCCATTTAAATACCTGGTATTTGATCATTTCACAGGGTTGGCAAAACGAGCACAATGGAGGCAATGTTTGCTCAGATCTATTTTTGTGTGTATGTGCGTGTGTGAATTTTTTGGCAGAATCAGTGTTTGCAAGAAGCAGATAAAACTTTTCTGTTCAAGAACCACTGACAGCCAGGAATTGCTGCCTGCCAGCAAATCTCTACTTACCGAGGGAGATCATGTCATTGTTAGCCAGGTAGAGGGGCTGGAGACAGAAATCTAGTGAGCTTCCTTGTTAGGCTATAAATGAAATAGTTGTTTAGCAATTACTCTAAGACAGTAAATCTGTGTGTGTGAACCCACTTCAAGATAAAATCCAAACTTGGTTTGCCCTGCTTATACAGCACAGATGCATATGCATCCTGGAAGCTACATAACCCAGTAATATTTTATTCACATCACACTCCAAGGAGCTCACTGACTGGAATTCAATAGAAACTGTTCTCTGTGTGAAAGTAATTTCAGAAAGTAATCTAGTTTATGGAAATGAAAGGCATCAAAACACAAAAAACACTGTTTCTGTACAAGTGCTTTGCTTCAAATATTTGACATGGAAATTTATATAATCCCTCTGGGGCACATGGGTTTCACAAGTGTTAACATCTTTTGAAATGAATTTCACAAATGTTTATTTGGAATACCAGGCATACAAATAATTTAGAATATCAAGGCATCTTGTTGAATCAGTCTTAATGATACAGATCTCAGATGGCTGCGAAGGTTAAAAGGTATGAATTTTAATTGAGTATATGGAAGATGTCATTTTCAATCATTGCACTGCCTTGCCAAAGCTATCACTTTCCAATTCTAAGCTTCCTGCTACCTCCTCCTCGACTCCCTCTGTTACTTAAAGACCAAAATGAAACATTTTTCACATTTTATTTGTGTGCTGGGCATGTATTAAATACAGAGTTTTGCTGCCTATCTCGGTTTATACAGGACCCCATCACCGTTGTACTGCAACATTTCTCAAGCAATAAAGAGGTTGACTTTTTCCACACAGATAGCGGTATATTGTCATTCCAGTTTTATAAAAAGTTAAATGACTAACGGCAAACAGTCTCGAGGCCATCTACAGCACAAAGGGTTGCTAAGACTCTGGTCAAAGTCAGATTTTACGGCTGCCTTCTCTCTTCCCTGCTCCCATGGTGGGCCCTACTTACAATATGGTATAAATCAGAAGTGAAACTCTTTCAGTGTTTAAAATCTATCTTTTAATTAGTAGATCCATATTTACTTCTGGCTTTGGATAATGTGATGGATAAGCATGAAAAGGAAAACTAACTGGGTACCTGTTAAGAGATCTTTGTCTGTCCTGTGTGGCAAAGGAGCAAGGAACCTGTGGGAAAAGATATCGTGTGATTGGGTAATTAAAAATTATCATAAGCTATAGGCAGTAGGAAGGCAAATTAAGCCTGCAAAGGCAGCATGAGTTCCGAGAGTGCCTCAGCTACTGAGTGCTCAATATTACAACTTTAATGCTCATTTTAAGTTTGTTCATAACCTAGATTTGTAATCAGCCAGATTTTATCCAAGATACTGTTTTTTTCTGTACATTACCAAAAAAAAAAAAAAACTTGGGAGGGAAAACTAAAGAGCAGTTGGTTCATATGGAACAACGTGGTTGGGCCCGTTGGTGGCTCATGCACTGGCCAACCTTAGATGTGCTCAGTCAGCGTGAGGGAGTTAAGTCAGGCATGTTCTGGGGGAAAAAAAGTCCCTCTCCCATTGAAGAGCCTGGGACCAGAGCAGGCGCTGTGCAAACGATGCCTTCAGAGAAACGAAGCAGCCAAATTTCAACAAACCTCTAAAGAACATGCACACTACTGATAACTTGGCCAAACATGGGTGGATTTCAAGAAGGGCGTGAAAAGCACTTTTTTCACAGGCAGCATATGGCCAATTTCTTTTCTAGTCCCAAGTTTGATGATAAAAGCTCAGCAAATGGCTCTGGGATTTTTTTCTTTTTACAAGCAAATTTTCTTCCAAGAAGTCATCATTGTTTTCTTTGAAATGTCCATTGTCAGCAGCAGGAGCAAAATGCATGTGATACAACTACCCAATGCACACAAATCTGAACCTCCGTCAGACAAAAACCCTTGGTGTTCTAGTAGGACACTTTAAAGATGCCCTGCTATAGACTGACCTGTCAGGTCTACCTACACCCAGAATGATTCTGATTTCAAACACATTTGCTAAGATTCATGGCCTTAACTATTTAATAGAACCATTCTGGGTCAGGCAACTGACGGTCAGATCAACGACTTTGGCCACTATTTAGAACAAGAAGAGAATAAATATGTAATTGTGTTTCCAGAGAATAAGCCTCTACCTCTGGCAATGTGTGCCTTTGGGATTTATGGGCATACTGGCCATAAACAGGTAGGACAGAAGGGGACTGACCCCCTGAGAGGCACGAATGTGTCTAGAGCAAACCTGGGAGGTGCTGCACAAAACATCTCACAAAAGAGGAATCCATGAGCCTTTGGGGCTGGCTCAGGGTTTCAACACCCTCAGAAGCAGAAAGTATTTTCCAATATCATCTTTAAGAAACTCCCATTTTAGAGGCTGCAGATTGGCCACAAAATTCCCTTTTTGTTTTTGCCCTCAGTTTCCCAGCTGTCCCCGCCCCGCTGGGCAGCTGGGCCCTGATGCTGCAGCCTGGTGGTGCACATCTCCTCTCCATGGTGTGTGAGCACACACTCCCCACTGCCAGCCCCGAAACTCCCCCCTCGTTAAGGCAGGCCGGGAGGAACACAAAGCCCTCTGTTTTGCTTGAGTCTCTCCTGTGAATAGGCGGAACAAATGATAAGCGTAGAAAGCAAGAAGAAAAGTTGTCCTAACAGGGCATCAGTTTCCCTCATGGGAAAGGCTTTCCAAGCCCTCCCCTTCCCCTCCGCCCTGCTCAGATGGGAGTGAGCCTTCTGCTGAGCAACCTGGACATCGGCTCCCTCCATCACTCCACTCGTGTCAACTTTCTTTCCCCCTTCCATTACACGTATGTCCTCCTTTGCAGCCTTGCAATGTGCACAGGCTGTGTCAGGCCATGAGCAACGACAAGGTGGTCGGGCTGGCTTCCAAAACTCCTCCACTGGCAGAGCAGTGGCAGAAGCGTCCCGTGGAAGAAAAACACCAGCAGGAGTCCAGCCCTGAGGAGAAGGACTTGGGGGGTGTTTGTGGATGACAAGCTCAACATGAGCTGGCAATGTATGCTTGCAGTCCAGAAAGCCAACTGTGTCCTGGGCTGCATCAAAAGAAGCATGGCCAGCAGGGCGAAGGGAGGGGATGTGATTCTGCCCCTCTACTCCACTCTCATGAGACCCCACCTGGAGTACTGCATCCAGCTCTGGGGCCCTCAACATAAGAAGGACGTAGACCTGCTGGAGCGGGTCCAGAGGAGGGCCATGAAGATGATCAGAGGGATGGAGCTCCTCTGCTGTGAGGACAGGCTGAGAGAGTTGGGGATGTTCAGCCTGGAGAAGAGAAGGCTCCGGGGAGACCTTATAGCAGCTTTCCAGTAAGAAAAAAAACTGGAGAGGGACTTCTTACAAGGGCATGTAGTGATAGGACGAGGGGTAATGGCTTCAAACTGAAAGAGGATACCTTTAGATTAGATATCAAGAAGAAAGTTTTTACTCTGAGGGTGGTGAGGCACTGGCCCAGGTTGCCCAGAGAAGTTGTGAATGCCCCATCCCTGGAAGTGTTCAAGGCCAGGCTGGACGGGGCTTTGAGCAACCTGGTCTAGTGGAAGGCATTCCTGCCCATGGCAGGGGGGTTGGAACTGGATGATCTTTAAGGTCCCTTCCAACCCAAACCATTCTATGATTCTGTGGTTCTATGAAATGCTTTTCATTTGTGATGTCTTTTCAGTGCTACAAGCCACCCTTTCAAAGCCACAGAACAGGGAAGAAAAGAAGGGCAATACCTGCCACAAAACTGCTGGCTGTGCTGGAGGACAAGTTCCAGTTGCGGGTTGGAGGGAGTAAAAGACTTCCTTTGCTGGAAATGAGGTGGCAAAATGGATCCCCTCCAATGAAATGACTTTGCTGTCCTCCCTTACAGAAGTGAACCACCTGGTGCTGCTGCTGGTTTTTAGTGACGGTTGACTACATTTGCTGTCAGTAACACATGGAAAGTTGGTCCTAAGGCCACTCAAAGCTTCGGGATGCAAAGAGGTCCCTGACGCAGAGCGGAGCTGATGCTCGATGCAAAGCAGGGCAGAGGCTGTCTGATCCTGCAGTGGCTGTCAACAAGGCGTCCCTTGAACTGTGTGCTTTGGGTGTGGAACATCCTTTTTGTTCCCAGGAACATACTTATTTGTTTATATGTAGGGGAAAAATACCTTTGTACAGGTTCTTGGAGAGGGTTCCCCTGAGTTTTCATAGCACATGGACAGCAGCGCCATTCCAAAGGTCAGTTCCACTTTGTTCAAGTCTTCAGTGTACAACAACTGCATCTACTTGAGCATCTGCTGGGTTTACAGGTATGCTGAGAACTGCTCATACCAAACCCATGGATACAGAGGAGTTCCTCCCGAGTCGTCCTCTTTCACAACCCTATTAACAACCAAGCAGCATCTGGAAACTGAATGCTTACACAGGTCCAGAAAGTCTGCTCAGGTAGTAGTAGTATAATGTGTGATTTAAGTGCCCAGCATTGATTGATACATTATTTCTTCTACTGATGGCTGTGTGTGAAACACACTGATTTTACAGATAACTAAAGAACAGGAAAAACAGTTCAGAGAGAAATCTTTCAGGCTCAGAATATATATGTGTCTGTACATAGTACACTGTAGGGTATAAGCCTCTTGGAAAACCCAGAGCCTTTTGGAAGATCTGCAAGATTCCACGAGTGGCCTAGGAGGAGCTGAGAAGCTAACAGGCATAGGAAAAAGGAACAAGTATGTTCCTGCAAGCCTGCAGCAGAAAATGAGCATCAGGCAGGGGAATCTTTTAAGTTATCAAATCCAAGCTCCTGTTCGCAGTCATGTCATATACTCCCTTATTCAAACCAAGTGCCAAGATGCCCCTTTGTATTACATAAAGTGCAACAGGCAGCCATTGGACTGGCTACTTCAAATACAAAATTTGAAATGCTGGAAATGCTAAAAATGGTCTTTTGCAACATATGTGATGTTACATTAGAGACCACAGTTCAAGGAAGGGCTCAAATGAATAGTTGCCAGTATTGTGTCTGTCAAGGATAGGAAAACAGTGCAGACCACCAAGAGGTCAAGACAGAACATTTGGTTATACCAAAACCACAGCGTTTCATCTCACAAGTAGAGTATGACAACACTTCCAGGGCACATACTTCAGCCAGGGCACACACACTTATCCGTGTTTGCCAGAATATGCCAAAAGCCTGAAAAGCCATGTAAATTACCATGGTCATCAAAACATGACAGCAGCTCCAGGACATTCTGGGAAGGACCTTGAGCACCAGACAGGAAACTAAAACATCCTAAAACCCATTTGAGGACAAGAAGGGTCCCCTTTAATCACCAAGTCCTTCCCGTCATATTCCCCGGCAACCAAGTCATACAATCCCATTTCACAGGCTGAACAAGCATCAGCTTCAAATGAGCTGGAGCATTTGCCTCAAGGCCATTCCCAAATCTCTGTTGTCTGAGAGTCTGAAACTCTCTTCTGATATCCAGCTTGAATATATTCTTCATCAGTTCTTGTCTCTCTATATTTTCAGCAGCTCGGTCCATTAAAGCTAGGCAGCCTCACCCCTCCCACTACCAGTCTATGCACAACCAGCAGCCACATCACCTTCAGCACGCATCAAGTCAGGAGAGATCATCCTGGCTGTGCCCATCTCCTTCTTCATTCCTGCCCCAAGTTCAAAAGAGCCCCCTGCTCTTGTCCCATCTGATATCCCCAGCCTCAAACACAGACAGTGCACCAAAGGAGCCCATGCAAAGATCTACCTCAAAAAGAAGAGTGCACTGCGGCGGTGTTCCAGTATCTGAAGGCGGCCTACAAGAAAGCTGGAGAGGGACTTTCTACAAGGGCACATAGTGATAGGATGAGGGGTAATGGCTTCAAACTGAAAGAGGGGAGCTTTAGATTAGGTATCAAGAAGAAACTTTTCACTTTGAGGGTGGTGAGACAGTGGCCCAGATTGCCCAGAGAAGCTGTGGCTGCCCCATCCCTGGAGGTGTTCAAGGCCAGGTTGGACGGGACTTTGAGCAACCTGGGCTGGTGAGAGGTGTCCCTGCTCATGGCAGGGGGGTTGGAATTAGATGATCTTTAAGGTCCCTTCCAACCCATATCATTCTGTGATTCTCTGATTCTATGATTGTGTCTGTCACTACAAAGATGAAGTTGGGGTGAACAGATGTCCACAAAGCCTCCAGATGTTAGAATGGTTATGCCAGCCAAATGCACCCTTGAAGATGTTCATCCTTTGTAGAATGTTTCTGCTTCCCACAGTGCTGGTACTATTTAGGAAGCTCTCTTAAGCTGGGCTAGGTTATGGCTTCTCTTATTGCAAATGTTTTGAAAATGAGTTTCACAAGCAGTGTGGATCATAGAATCATAGAATCGTTAAGGTTGGAAGGGGCCTTTAAGATCATCAAGTCCAACCATTAACCTAACCTGACAAAACCACTTCTAAACCATATCCCCAAGTACTACGTCTGCCCTTTTTTTAAACACCTCCAGGGATGGCGAATCCACGACCTCCCTGGGCAGCCTATTCCAATGCTGGATAACCCTTTCAGTGAAAAAACTTTTCCTAATATCCAACCTAAACCTCCCCTGGCATAACTTGAACCCATTTCCTCTTGTCCTAACATGTGTCACTAGGGAGAAGAGGTCAGTCCCCATCTCTCTACACCCTCCTTTCAGGTACTTGTAGAGAGTGATAAGGTCTCCCTTCAGCCTCCTCTTCTCCAGGCTAAACAGCCCCAGTTCCCTCAGCCGTTCCTCATAAGACTTGTCCCCCAGACCCCTCACCAGCTTCGTTGCCCTTCCCTGGACACGCTCCAGCACCTCAATGTCTTGGGTTCTGGGTTGTTCACCTGGTAACTGGGGCACACATCTTTTTTTTCTGCTTGGTACAAAGCCTCAAATAAGCCAGCTGTGTAGGTCAGCAGGAATTTGTGTTTCTTCTTTTTATTTTTTTTTCTTCCTCCTCTTTTGTTGTAGTATTGGAGGCACTGGTTAAAAATAACTATGTAAACCCACTGCGGGAAGTAAATGTCCCTCACTTAGCCCTTCCAGGCAATCTTCTAGCATGCTCTATCCAAAAGTGTTCACCAAGACAGCATGCACTTTAGAGTCAGCCTGCTGGCCTGGGCCACCTGTGGCACCATTCAGCACAGGGCAGCACACAGGCAGGCGTAGCAGTGCTGTGTGCCGCTCGGTGGCTTAGGAGCGAGGCACCCCTGGGACTAGGGGACTCGAGGTCAGAACCTGCTGTCAGGACCTATGTCTCTCCCACCCATCGATCCCTTTCCTCACTGTCTTTTGACTAACAGCAGCCATAGGATAATAAGTCTCCTTAGGTGGATGCTAACCCTGGTGCCCCCAAGATGAGTTCCCAAGGTTGGAAAGGAATTTAGGATAGTGTATAAAAATCAAGATGGGCTTTCCAAGATCTAGAAGGCCACCCTAAGTACCGTCCTCCTCTGTGACAGATGTACCAACAGTCAATTAACCAAACTACCCAGTGGGAAGGAGCTAGTCCTCAGTGCTTCATAGAATCATAGAATGGTTTATGTTGGAAGGGATCTTGAAGATCATCGAGTTCCAACCCCCCTGCCATGGGCAGGGACACCTCCTACCAGACCAGGTTGCTCAAAGCCCTGTCCAGCCTGGCCTTGAACACCTCCAGGGATAGAGCTTCCACAACTTCTCTGGGCAACCTGGGCCACCGCCTTACCACCCTTAAAGAAAAAATTTCTTCCTAATATTTAATCTAAACCCACCCTCTTCCAGTTTGAAGCCATTCTCCCTCGTCCTATCATTATGTGCCCTTGTAAAAAGTCCCTCTCCAGCTCTCCTGTAGGCCCTTTTTAGGTACTGGAAGGCCGCAATAAGGTCTCCTGGAGCCTTCTCTTCTCCAGGCTGAACAACCTATCCTCACAGCAGAGGAGCTCCATCCCTCAGATCATCTTCGTGGCCCTCCTCTGGACCTGCTCTAACAGGTCCACGTCCTTCTTATGCTGAGGGCTCCAGAGCTGGATGCCGTACTCCAGGGGGGGTCTCATGAGAGTGGAGTAGAGGGGCAGAATCATCTCCCCTGCCCTGCTGGCCACACTTCTGATGCAGCCCAGGGTACGGTTGGACTTCTGGGCTGTGATCGCACATTGCTGGTTCATGTTGAGCTTCCTGTCAATCAGCACACCCAGGTCCTTCTCCTCAGGGCTCCTCTCGATCCATTCCCCACCGAGTATTTGTCAACCTTGGAACAATTCACACAGGTGAAAAACAGGACCCCTAGAAATGCAAGGCTTCAAATTAAGAAGGTGACCAAGAATCACCAAATTCCTTCCTAGCAATAAGCTTTATTTCACTGTTGCTTGAAGTACCTTTTGGTGGAATTTCAAACCCACTTCAGTATTCATGTCAGTTTGATCACACTTATTGCAATCAGTATTAATTTGAATTTGAAGAAGGATTGTTCTGAATGGTGGTAAAGAAGGATCACATCTACAGGTTGTCATCTTGCTCCCAGAAAAATAAGTTTAAAAAAACCTACAATCAGCATAAAGAGGATTTCTTGGGAAATAATTTTTGTTCTAAAATGTAATCATCTATATTGGCTACAACGTTTATTTGTTAAAAAGAAAATAAAAATAGAGTTTTGGAGCTCTCATATCTATAAAAAGACTACTTTTCCTGGCATTTATAAATATTAATATGGAACGCCAGTGAAGAACAATACATAACAATAATGAGAATCACCAAATCCCATCATTTTTGACATTGTCATATCAACAGCTTAAGGATTAGCAGGTGAACTTTAAACATATTGCTTCCAAATAATAATAATAACAGTAATGATAATAACATCAGAATGAAAAAAAATCTTACTGCATTATATATTCTTGATGGCTTTCTTCTTCTAATAGCGTTTACAGGATCATTGCTTTGAACGTTTGGATGACATGCTTAAAAAATTAACCTGAAGAAGGGGGAGGTCGTCTTATCTCTTTCCATTCTTGCAAAGCTTTGCCTAGCCTCATCTTTGTTTCCCACTAACCCTTGACATTGACAGAGTCAAAGGCCTATCAACTAATACCCTAATTTCAGGAGGATTTTATATATACATATATCTATGCACGTCTGCAAATGTTTAGTGCGCTTGTGTACGTACATGCATAAAATGAAGCAGTGTTTTAAAAGATAAAGTTGCACCAGGTGTCAATTTTCACACCTCTTACTAAATACGCGTGGTAAAAAATGATGCCACAATTTCATTGAAAATCCAAGCTATTGAGATCTAATCGCTGCTTAAGCTGTGGCTTTATTCAAATCTGGATCACCAATAGGGCTCAGGATGTAAATGAAGTGCAAAGAGAAATAAAGCAAAGAAAAAAAAAAAAAGAAATCTATGATAGCCCTTTCCTTCAGCCATTTGATTCCCAAGTCCTTATCAGTCAATTAATGCATACTAAAACTTTAGTGGCAGCCTCAGTTTAACAGACCTAATAGCTGCAGCAAGTCCCAAGCATTAGCCAAACAAAACACACTTTCAGCAGCCTTAATATGAGACTGAAAAAAGGTCAAAATAGACAGGCTTTACAGAATAAATCCTGAAGATCCATTCTAATTTCCACTCAAGGATCTTTTAAGCAGTTCTTGGATGCTCTTTATGGTACTTTGATCCAAGCATAGTTTCATTAAAACTTTGTGGCTTGGTATTTTTAAACCTGATAGCTTCACTAAACTAGTTCTCAAAATGTTAGCTAAGCCGCTATGCATAAAACTACTTTACTGTCATGGTGTCTTCTAATATCACCTAAGTACAGGCTGTTGCAATTTTGAAAATGAACCTTTTCTACATTCACCAGATCTCAGCTTGGGAATTTTTGCTTTCGCACTTGAAGGCTGTCTTGCAGTATAAAGGGAAGGTGCTGCCTTACCCCCTTCCTCTCCCCCTCCTTGAAACCTAAAACTAAAATTAGCTGCTGTACCTTATTTGTTCTGGAAGCAAGTTACACAGTACTTTTATCCACTGTGGTTTCCAATTGCAGGATTAACACTGGATGCTAAAAAAACCACCCTAGAAAAATAACAAAACATTAAATGGTGGTTTAAAATCCAGTTTAATGATGACAGGATAAATTCCCTAAAGACCCAGGAAAACAAATGTTACTTCCCACCTTCATAACGTGCCATGTTAATAAATCTGATTTAACTGCCACAGATAAAAAACCCTGCATCTCCAGAGATTGTCCTTTGCTCCCCTGAAAATGAGGTTAGGCGACAATTTTCTTTCTTTCGCCCGGTGTTCACAAAAGCCGTGATTTCTCAAGGAGCTTTTGTGGTGAGTTTGCATTACAGTAGTTAAGAGAATTACAGAAAGGTGGCTTCAGAAGAGGCTGGGCTGAGTTTTTGAGAGAAAATATAAACAAAGGATTATTTTTAAAAATAATAATAAAACCGAGGAGATGGGATTTGCACAGGCACCCTGTCCAGCCCTGCTCCGATCAGAGCCAAGAGCAAAATTCCCACTAACTTTCATGGGAGCTATTTGGCCAGTGCTGGGAAAAAAACAGCAAAACTTGCAAGAGCACCCCAAAAAACTCCTCTGGGCTGTTGGGTGGGAAACTACTTCTATGCATGGTGGACATTAAAGGCCAAGCTCAACATTTAAGGCCAAAACAGGAGTTTATTTGTATAATAACACATGGAAGTGCAACTTCTGTTATCTGCATAGTCACTCCTTGTCCCACATGGGTACAAAACATCACGCTGAAATGGGTCTGATGCTGGTTTTAACCACAACCCAGTGGCTCTCTAGGGGGTGCCCCATCCGGGTTCTGAGCCCAGGATCCCACTCTTCAACCTCACCTCTGGCCCCAACACCACCACCAAAGGTGGCAGAAGTGAGCATGGAAACCCTTTGGCATCCAAAAACTGATGAGATATTCCTAGGTTTGGGAAAAAAACTGTCCCATTGGCCGCTTCTTGGGCAAGGATTCCTTTTGACTATATCAGGGGAAAGGCCACCTAATCTTTGCTCTTTAATTCCCTCAGATGCTCTCTCAAAAAAATCCTGTGAATTACCAATTTTGCAAGCAGCCACTGCCCAGTGGGTTGGGATGAGATGTCCCACTTCTCCATGGGTCCCCATCACCTGGCATCACCTGGCAACCTGGTTTGGTTGTTTTCACTGCTTCACACACCTCCAATGGGTCAGCAAAAAATCCTGTCAACTGAACGGCTGACAAAAGCGTCCTGATGTCAGGTATAAAGAATGCCACCTACAGCTTAATGTCTGCAAAAAACCCCTCCGACTTCGGGCAAACAATGAAGGTTTTTGTCTTCTTAATGCCCAGTATGCAATCGAGTGGAAATGCTACTTCCATCCTTAATCTACAAATGAAATTAAAGTTGTTGAAAGACACATGATAAACCAGGATCCTTTGTTTCTTACAGAAGAGGGGAAAAAATTGAAACCACTAAATATTTTAGCAGATTTACTAAATTTCCAATTAAATCTGGAATTATGGCAGAGCCTGTATCTCCCTCTCACTCCGCCACACACATTTTCTGTTTGAATAAAGTAGGTTAGACGTGGTGCTCCCTCCACCCACCCACCAGAGAAGGAATATTAATGAAGCAGATCCGTCACCGGCGTGCTGGGCCAGCGGGGATGCTTGGGCATCCCTGGGCCCGAGCGTATGGGAAGGGCTGGTTTATAGGGGAACAGTCTTGGCTATCCGGAGGGAGCGGGATCTGCTAGGCAAGAGCACCCTCTGCCCGCTGGCAGGAGGGTCTGGCTCTATTAACATGCCCCCCATCCCTCCCCCTTCTTCCCTTTGCCGAGGAAAGGTCACGGGAAGCAGCTTATACAAGCCAGATGAGGTGGAGACCAAATCAGGACCAAGATTATATGTCAGGGACTTAAAGGCAGGAGCAGAAGAACAGCGTGCAGTGCTGGTATGTGCTTTCTGCCCGTTTCCAGCCCTTCCTCTCATCCCGCAGAGCATTGGTTGTGTCCAAGTAAGGATAACGGGTGTCCCCTCACTCCAAGGTTTCCAGTGCACGTGGCCAAGTTGGCTTGGACTTGGCCAAAAACGTTTGAGAGACCCAGACGTGCTTAGGGCTCTTCCAATCTGGTCCGGTCCTGTTTGAATTTGAAGGGAAAAGGGATGCAGTGGCTGACCCTTGTGAGAGACACAACCTCAGAGTTCCCTCGTCTGCTTGGTGGAAAGGTGGGGATTTCTCCTCTGCCACAGGTCAAACAACAAAGGACAGGTAGATCTAGACCAAAAAAAGAACACCAGCTGTAAGAACAAGGTCAGGTCTGTAATGGGACAGGTCTTGGATCCAACTAGTGTGTTGTCCCACCTCCAACACCTCACCAGTGAGGTGAGGAAAGAAGCACAGAGCAGTCTTCCTCAGCCACGTCCCTCAGCTTCCAGCAATTACTGCTTTAGAGATGCCTTGCCCCATGCTTTTGCATTTAAGACCATCCCTTCTACGTTTTGGCTCTACGTCCCCTCTGACACCTGTGGGGATGTCAACTCAGAGATGTACAAACACTGAAGGGAGACTGACCAGGACTACTGCCTCCAGTGAGCAAGACCAGCCACAGGTGTCTGCACGAGCAATGTGCGGGCAAGGATGCCCACAGGCACAAAGGCAAAGATAGACCTCCCAGCACGGGTCCCCGTGCGGCTTGTCCTTGTGTCACCCATGGGTGACACCCACTGCATGGGTACCACTCACAGGCACAAAGCTCTGCTCCACCCCTGCATCCTTGGACATCCCTTCGCATCTGCAAGGATAGCTGATGAATTTCCTCCAGGCTAATGCTACAGCAACACATCTCAAAGGAAAGTTAACATGCAATTTTGGAAAACATTTCCTGCACCTGGTAAAACCTGAGCTTCAGAGGACAGTTTACCCAGCCACTCCTGAGTTCCTCCTCTGTTTCTCAGCCACCAGGATGAATCAGGACATGCCACTCACTACTCCCAGGTACTCTGAGCTGGGTTGTGTGGCAGCGCACACCTTCACCATAACCCTGGACGGCTCTCAGCACACCAAGCCTTCCTCAGAGGGACCAGGAGGCAGTCGTGTGGGACAGGAGGGTCTCAAAAAAATTGCCTTTGCCTCATCACTGACCACAGATCACTTAGTTTTCTCATGCGTTGGCTGAGACTTTCCCTCCCTGGACACTGTCCATCACTCCCTGCCGCTCGATCTCAGCTCTGGCCACTTGTCACAGTGCTCAGGGCAGGCACCCTCCTCCTTCTTCTACTCTTGGGCACCATCTTGCCCAGAAGAAGGTGCCACTAGAACAAAATAACAAAGAGGAAGATTCTTTTTTTTTGCCTTGTGCAGCAGCTAAGCCCTTGCAAAGTTAGCACAAGGCTTTGCCATGGCACAGAGCAGTTGAGAATAAGGCCAAAGAAATCAGCAATTGCGCTTATTTTCGCCTCTTAAAAACAGCTCAATTGGGCCATTGCAACTTATTCCTGCTGTCTCTATTCATATCTTTTCTTCTAGGCAGCTGCCAATTGATGCTGCACGTTTGCTTTGAGTGGAATATACCAGCAGGCCTGAGCTCTAAAATGTTGTTTCAGTCGTATTTCAATATTTAGCTTATACACGTGTCTGTGTAAGGGCTGGTTTTTCACTGCCTTGTACGCCAAGAGAGCTAAACAGTGTTATTTGCTTGTGGTCAGAAAATGCAAATTGCAGCTGCAGAAGGGTTTGCCACCTTGTGTGGGATTTCCTACACTGCAGATGCCCACGCCTGAGCTGCCAACCTGGGCTTCCTCCGAGAAGAAGGGGCTCCCCAACCACGTGATCCCCCCCCTGATCTCCCCAGCATCGCAGCCTTGGAATGGGATGGATCACCTGGTGCTGTGCCAGCTGGGATGCAGCCTGGTTTCCTTCCAGGAGAGACTCCCCTGGGCTGCTGGGGAGAAAGAAGGTTGAGCTGCAAAGGGGATCCTGCGATGGGGGTTTGGGGAGGTGCCTTCAAGCCCCACTGCTCCCACCCTGGAGAACCGGTCAGGATATGTCCCATTTTCCATGAGGCATCAGTAAAGCTGTAGAAACAGAGGCAACCGTAAGAAATTCAAGAGAAACCTGCTGAGGTGCGAAGTTACTATTGCAGGGATGTGCTGACCTTCCAGAGCCACCTTCCAATCCGAGCTGGACATGACTGGAAACCATGGAAGGGTTTCCATCCTGTACCTCAGGGTCAGGGCAGGAGTGGGAGAGCAGCAACAAGGGGGGGTCCCAGCAGACAGGAACCGTAAGGCGGTTTGGGGGAGCGTGGGCAGCAATGACAGCTCGGAGGCAAACCGTGTTAGCAAAATCCTCATCTTCTCCACCATCTCCCAGCATGATGCTTGTGAGCCTGGGGAAGACCAGAAGGCAAGTAAACTCATTTTTATTCTTCCTATATTTTTGTATTTCTCTGCTCTAGTAATAAAGGACCAGGAAATATATCTACCTGCCCCCACAAGGACCTCAAACCTTGTTTGCAGTGGTAGTAAAGGTACGTAAGACATTTTGAATAGCCACTAGCTAAATCAAGAATAGTTCTGAGACACCAAACCTATTGCTGTATGCAGGTTGATTTCAGGACATTTCAGCCACAAGAAATGAATTAGAAATGCACAAAAAAAACCAAACACCCAACCACCAAGCAAACATGTAATTATTATGATTTTATATTTTCAGAATTTAGATCTGAAAATTCAGGGCTGGATTTTTTTTTTTTTTAAACAAAATGTACAACTTCTCATTTTGAACACGGACAGTTTCCATTTTAAAACAGACCTATAAGGAAGAAGGCTGTGAAACCAAAAGGCTCAAATAATCCTCCAGATGAAGCAAACCATTTCAGTGCTGGCTGAACGGAGCATCACAAGGAAATAATTCAACAGCAGAAAAAATTACCTAGCCTGACTTCCCTCCAAACCCAATAATTTCCAGACTTCCCAGTGGGAATTCCTCCATGCCATTGCCATGTGAGTGGTAAAAATACCCACTACCATCAACCTGACCTGGATCCCTCTGTGGGAGATGGAGAGCCCCAGACACCGGGACATTCATCTTGGCTAACGCTGGAGAAGGGGCTGCAGAGGGAAGGTCTCTGATGGAGGATGAGGACAGGCTAATGAGAGCCCTTTGCCAGAGCAAGGGCCCCAGTGCCATGAGCTTGTGGAGGGCAAACAGCCTCTTCTTCCCAAGGGAAACAGACACAAAACCTCCTTGTAATCGGTTCAGCCAGTCTCCACGGCTTTTACTCCCTCTAAGGGGAAAAGGAACTACCTGGCACTGGGTTTACAGGGAAGGCATTGCTGCAAGTTTCCAATATATTGGATGAAACTCCACCAAAGGGAAGGGCAAGAGCAGCCTTTCCTCCTCCTCGGACTCTGCACCTCAAATTTTGGGGATCTCAGGTCAGCCACAACAGAATAGCAGCACCCATCCTCATTAGAGCTGTGGGTTTCCACTTCTCACCAGTCTCAAGCTTGGTAGAAGGTGTGGGAGGCATCTGGGGTCTGAGGGACAACCTTGCCAACCCAACAACGATTGCACAATGGCTTGGGACTGCAAGAGTTCTTGGCTGTTTTCTCCTTGTAGAGCTCTCCAAGTAGATCTCAGACCGTACCTGGGGGACTCAGGGATCTCTGTCCCTAAAAACAGAGTTAACAGAGGTCCAGGACAACTTGCTTCCGCAGATCTTGTAGGTGCTGCCACGAGTTATGTGATTAAACAGCAGCACTGAGTTTGCAAAGCTGTCAATCCCATACCTTTCACCAGCACTTAATTCACAAAAATAAAAAAAAACGAAAAGCAAAAAAAAAAAAAAAGCCACACCAGCCCTTAAAAGCTTTGGAGCTGCATTTCTCATGGCTGCAGTAATGCTTACTTACAATATGGACTCTAGCTGCTTTTTATGTAACTGCTGCTCTTAATCAGCTCAGTGTTAGCAGCTCTGACCTGCTCTTGCTTGATTTATTTTATTTTATTTCTGAAACAAACACAGATTTACAATCTCTCTGATTTCCCAGCTTTTACGGCACTCCACTGAGGCGCTTTAAACATCTCATTTATCTCCCATACGTTGGGAAATTACAACCCCCTCCTCTCCGAAACAAACAAGCAAGCAAAAAAACCTCCAGCTAAAATCTACACAGTTGGAAAGTGTTGATTTAAACAATAACCCTGAAAGAAGATAGGGAGAGACTAGAACCTGAAAGTAGACTTTTTTTTTTTTTCCTTGCACAGACTGAGCTCGGAGGTTGTTTGCATCAAATGTTGACTTGTTCAAAGGCAACATCTATTTATATGTTGTGAAACTGGAAGGCAGCAGCCTGAAATACATTTTTCAGTCATTGGAGAAAGACTGCGCCGTTGCATTTGTTGCAGCACACGTTTCCCTCTCTTTCCTTTCCTGCCCACTTCATCTGTACTTGTGCAAAGGGGGGCTGGAAGCAGTGGGAATCATTTGAAGTACCAGGATTTCTGAACGAGGTTTGGGTGGGAAGTACATGTTAACATTTTTTTTTTTCTGATCTGTATCATTCATGAAAAAAATTTCTTCCCTAATCAGAGAGATGATTTCAGGCTTGTGCTTGTTCCTGGTTGATGTGTTTTGCTGAATACAAAGGTGTGTACTTAAGAAGAGTAGCTGCCCATCTTGCACTAGTGAAAGCAATGCTGTGCCCCAACATCCTAGTCCGTTTTGCTAGTTGCATAATTTATTGAATACAAATAATAGCGGATGTTTTTTTTAATTTGTGTTGCTTTAGTCTTCTCTTACATCTTTTCCCCATTTATCTCCTGCCTAATGCAATCATAGATTCTTTGTGCTATAGTATGTGAAACTAATGGGAAACTTTCTCTTCTCCCAATTACTATTTTGTTATATATAAACAAGCAACTCACATTTTTCCATAAATAAAAGGGACAATATTCCCCACCTTATAATTATCTTCAACCTTATTTTTTTTTTCACTCTGTAACAACATTTTTATTTACCCACAGAAACCCATGCGGAAATACTGCTGGAAGAACACAATAGTACAAGATGCATTGCCTGCCTGTTAGCAGTCAAGTTTTGAATTTTTAATTCAAGATATCACCCAAACACTGAACCAGTTCACTGTACTTTTAACGAGCAAACGCAGCAATTTGACAAAACATAACGCAGGCAAAACATGAAAGTCTCCTATGTATTAATGGGAGGGGGGAATAGTTATAAATCTAAACCCTCCATTCCAGACCACATCCCCAAATATAAATAGGCACAAAAGCATGTTGCTACATATTTTTACAGAAATAATTACAAACAGCCTTATCAGCGGCGGTGAATTCGGCAACGCACACATCATTTATCCGTTGTGCCCTCTGCTGGATAGAGCACACAAGGCAAGCAATATTATTTCCAATTAATTTTTGGCATCATCACTTGGCATCTGCTTTAGGAATGCAAAGCGTGAAATTTGTAGTAGCAGGTTTAATATTTGATCCAGCCAAAAATATTTTTGCTACAAGGACTTACCTTTGGTAGTGTTTTCCTCCCCACTCCCCCCTCCTCCGCTCCATGTTGTTTCGTTGCCACCGAGCCTTGTTTACGGTCCAAACGAAAAAATCTGCCACCGAACGCCATACGTGGCAGGAATAATTTCATGCTGTGCAAAATTTGTTTCATTTCACATCCTGTAAGAATAATTACTTAGCATAATGCCACTTAAGCTGTATTTCTAGCTGCAAACACTAAGGAAATGGTAAAAAGCTAGATCCCAGTTGGGAGAAAAAAAGGGTATTTAGGGGTCACCGGGGTTTCTTAAAACTAGTCGCTTTTAACACCAGGGACAACAAGAAGAATTAAAATGTTATAAATTAAGTCACTGAATTTAAAAACACAATAAACCCTAATATTTTCAATGATATTCGTGGTCACCCATGTGCTGGGACACTGCCTTCAGAAACAGAGGACAAAACACTTGGCCCGTATTGCCTGTGTTTCTCATGTTTTCTGTAATTAAGTTTATTTGAAGGTGACACTTACCCAAACGGTCCTAAATAAAACAGCAGGTGAAGAAGCTGGATCCTCCTTACGTCATGCCGTCGACTCTAATTTTTACATGATGGAAAACAGGGCTCAGTAGGTTTGGAGGAGAGTCCATGTGATGGATGAGCAAGGTGTATTGACCAAACGTCAGCGTAAGTTGTGCAAAAATTACCTTAGCACTTTGGGGCAGTGTGATACACCGTGCCAAAGGAGGCTCCGACCTCCCTCCTGGGCCCCCACGAGAGAGAAAAATCCCCTTTCATATCTTGTCAGAATTATTCATGGCTCACTCTTACCTTCCAGCAAAACCAAACTGCAGTCTTCAATGAAATGCAAGACTGGCATGGTCTAATTGACTTGGTTCGATTAAGTTTAAGGATCAAAATTATGATTGTGGATTTTTTTTTTTTTTTAAATCCAGTTTTCTCAATGCCAAACCACAGCTTACAATCAAGTAGCAAATTCTTACTTTTTCTTTCCCAAGTGTTGGCAGGCAATAATCACTTACAGAGAAGAGAAGTGCCTTATCCCCCTCATTTTTTAACCAGCAATGACAACGCACGTGTACACCAAGTATCTGGGCTGACATTCATCTTCCTCGAGGCCATTGTGTCTCTTCCTCACTCACCACTAAAAACCCATTTTTGCTGTAGTTTGACCAAAAAGGATTTACTGATAAAATTCACCGATAACCAGTATATTTGCATTCGGTTTGTTCAACCTGACAAAAGGCAAAATCTGGTTTGTTAGCAGCAGATTGTGCAGGACCGCTGGATGGATGGAGGCTGTCAGTCACAGTGCACCATCTCCAGCCAGCCCTCCACTGGCATAAATTCCCCCAGCTCCACTCATCTGAATAAAGTTATTCCAATTTATACTCATTCTTTGTTTTCACTCTGTTTCGAAAAGGCCTTTATTGAAATGTCAAGTTTGAACATAACAGGAGTGTCAAGAGGCAGCAAGGGAAAAATAACAAATTTTAGGAAAAAAAATGGCAACGATTTGGGTGCGCAAGTCCTCCTTCTGGCCTGAAACAGACAGCAGATCCTCCCTGGGGAAGCTTTATGAGCAGCAGACTTCTTCACACGCCATTTCCTCAAGTGGCCTGCAAACCCACACTCCCCTTAAGTGTTTTTTCCCCAAAGTTCAGCAAGATGCTGCTGTACCTGACCAGCAGCGATGCGTTACAACTCTGAAATACCCAAGAGTGCTCGAACGCTCCCATAGAAGGGTCAACATGTGGCGGATGTGGTGCCACCAGTGCCCTCCATCCTCGCTGCGTGGTCCTTCATGGCCAAGAAGCAACGCCGCAAGCGCTCGTTCCGTCTTCATTGGGTAGATCCAAACCAAACAGCTTTTCAGAGGGTACTGACAATGATGTCTTCATTCCCTACCGTGAGCGGTGCAGGAGCTTTAGCTGCCTGTTTGCTCATGTAGCACCGTGCCAAGCTCCCAGTCCTAGAAGTCCCTGGAAAGATGGTGAGGGCTCTGGTATGGGTGGGCTTCGCCAGGGTACGCATATTGGCATCCCAGTGGGAGATGCCATCCTTAAGGCCGGCACCTTGTTTCATGAGTCCCCCCAAATGCAGAGGCTGGGGAACACATCAATAGGTTTTTGTGCTCTAAAATCCCCAGCTCAATGTCTTCCAGGCTGAGGTGGCCCATGATGTTGTCTCTTATCATGTGCAAGACGCTTTTGCAACCTGGCAAAAGTTTTATTCTTTATTTAAAATATGCAATGGGGAATATAGGGAGAGAGGGCAATAAGTACATTCAAATTAATGCAGCATTTACCAAAATCAACATTAAAAAACAATTCAGGTGAGAACATCCACGTGCCTCCATGCTGAATTATTTCCCATGTATAAATCCCATCAACCAAACTCAGGGATAACTCAAAGGCAGCCAGAATCGTCCCCGGACATTCCGAAACCTCAGCACCGCTTTGCTCGACCCTTGAGCGGTTGCAGACTGTCATGAATGATGGTGCCACCTTACAGATCATCTCCCAGGCTGCTTCTGGGAAGCCTGGTGGCCCACGAGCAGGTTTTGGTAATGCACGTGTACACATGGAAGACACGTGGATTTTGACTGTATTTCAGGATGGATTGCCCTGTGCCGCGTCTGGCTCTGTGACTCTCTTTTTAAAAACAAATATAAGTTGCCAACATCCTCATGAAGGACAAGCCCAACAATTTAGCAGTTGTCTCTTTTTTTTTAATTTTTTTTCTCTAATTTTTTTTAAACACTGCATTGAATCCCAACGGGATTTGGGGGTTTTGTTTTAATGGCGAGGCAAGAATTTGCCTATCCTCCCCGTGGCGAAGTTACTTTCAAGTCAGTGAAAGTTCTTGGCCCGCGATGAAAAGTCTTTGCCAATTAGCGCTCAACAACTTCAATTCATCCCTCCTGGTTCAAGATGAGTAGGAACCTAATAAGGCTGCGATAAAAGGGCAAAAGGCACCGAGTACCCAAAGGGGATTAATGGGCTCTTCCATTTATTTGTCTTCCTAACAGCTGAACTGTTACAAGTATTGACGGTCTTCAAACGGCCCGGGCGCCGAGGTCTCCAATGGCCATCTCCAGCTCCCCAGCCCCGAGGGGCGAGGGCTTCCCCCTGGGCGATGCCAAAACCAACAAAGCCCCGGGGATCAGGTAATGAAACTTCAGCTTTCTTCCCCCCCTCTTCTCTTTGAGATTTATTTACTGGCAGCTGACAAGGGGCAAATTCAGCTGGAATTGTGTAGTCAAGGCCCTGTCAAGCCTTCAGAGGCACCCTTATGTCGAATCACCTTCCTGACTGGCATGTCGCTGAAAAGCCCTCGGCGCTGGTCCTTAACAGCTCCCGACAGCACAAAGGACACTCCAGACAGATGCCTACATGGCATCCTGCAGCATTTTAAAAGAGAATTAGTGGTTTTAATTATGGTCGTCGTATGAAAGGAAACCATGCAAGCTCGGCAGGAGACCTTTGATCAAACCCTTTTGCTAGCACAATGCCGCGGAACTGTGACTATTCCTAGCAAGGGGCCTTTTCTCGCTGAATGACTCACCAGTGATCTTTGAATGCAGACAAGTTCCTCGCCCTCCCTCTTCATTAGCGAGCATTTCTATACAGGCCCTATATAGTGCGCGGAGTCTCGGAGCTATACAATGGGGGGGAAAAAAGAATCCCTACAGATTCTGGCCTCTACTTAGGAAGTGCTGAAGGACTCTGAGTGACTTTATTCATTAAAACAGGTTGCTATTAATTAACTGTCATAATAAAATAAAGAACTATTATTTGCATTTCTTAGTGCGCTCCCTTTAGTAATATGTATAAAAGATGCTTGTAACAAAAATGAATTTATAAGGGAGAAAAAAACCTCAGAAGTCTTCCCCCCCCTTCATTTCTTTTTTTTTAAGGTCTAGGCAGCAGGAGCCTGACTAATTATTAGGACCAGTTTTGCAAGAGAACAAATAGAGGTAAAACACAAATATGAAAGTAATTAGGAAAATGCAAAATCCTGTTTACTTGGCAACCGATTCATGCAACTGAGACTAACGAAGAGCAAATCAGCTTTGCTTGTTTGATAAACTTAAGGGTGCCACCTAAGAGGAGCTGATAAAAATTAAACTTCTGCCAGCATCCCTCAGCCAGCCTTTTAACGAACGGGCTCAGAAACATCCGTGCAACTGCTGCGTCTACAAGCACCAGCAAATCTCATTTGAACAGATTCAGGGGGGGGAATTCTGTATCTTCCCTCTCTGTTAAATATTTCCCCCTTCGCGGTCGGCCGTTGCCGATACCCTGGAGCTGAGCACCCAGCACGGACACCCGCATCACACCATTCACACGGACGCGGCGCGCATGAACGGCACGGTTGCAACCAGTTCTGCTTTGCTCCCTAAAAAAGCATCACGTTTCCACAGCTCTTCACACCTGGGAAGGCTTTTGCCGGTGGGAAAGTTCTCCTTGCAGTTTGCATCGCTGCTTATTACAATATATGATGATACGTTGCTCGACGCGGGCTGCAGGCTGGGATACCTTTGTCCAGCTCCTCTTTTCTCCTGAGTAGATAGTGGAATCCACAAAAGCTTCCAATTATTTCAAGACTATGCAGCTAAGGAGGGGCATCTAATCAAGATAAAGAAAACCCTCAGCTCAGTATATTTGCTTGAATGGATTTTCAATAATGCAGGTAACAAAAGCATTCAAAAATTGGATTCCTAATGCTTTTCTACTGGGCTGAAGGACTGAATTTGAGAAGGGAGAAGAAAGCCAGCCCTGAGAAAGCTGCACGGAGGAATGTATGATATTCCCCTGCTCTGTACAAACACTTCTGTGGGGACTGAGAAAAAGGAAGAGATTTAAGTGAGGCACGGTCGACCTGAAATGTAGTCAATTACAACACAAAGAGTTAAACTGACACCCCTGAACCGCTCCGCTTCCTCCTCTCCCCTCTGCTTTGTGGCTTTGCAACCCAGAAGCCGTAGTTTTATTTCTTTTCATTGCTCATTTCTCATCTGCTGTATATATCGCTGTTTGTATGGCAATTGTTTATAGAAGTAACAGGGGGAAGCCCTATGGGAATTGTACTATACAAATAAATCAGAATAAGAGGGAGAAAAATAAAGGATGTTACTTTGCAACCGGAGTTAGAGACTCGCAGACGGCAGTTTGATTTTTATACGGCCAGCATTCAATGAAAGTCAACCTGGGAAAATTCAGCACTTGGAGAGAACAACAACAAAGTGTTCTATACTTTTGAAGGGATCTATTAGGATTAGTAGCCACGTGAGCCTAAATCTGCATCTACGTGCACCTCAAACCACAGAGCAATAGCGCATCCAACATGCAACACCCCTCGGTCCTGCACACTACCTGCTCTGCTCCTCCAAGCCACCGGGAAGCTTCCAGAGGTGCCACTTGGTAACACAATCTTTACAGAAGGTACTTCAATCTTCTCTGAAAATTTTACTGGTTCAAATGACATTCTGGCCTGGCAGCTGTTTCTCTCCTGTAAAACCACCGGGCTGAGATCTCACAGAACAACAGACCAAAGTAAGAATATTTCGACAAACACAACCTTCCACTAACAATACCAGAGTTTTGGGTCTGTTTCGAGCATTTGAAGGACGCATCAGTTGACAACATTTTGAAAGACATGCTATTTTATGTCATTTTTTTTTGAAAACACATAACTGAGCTCCTGTTAACTGAGTTGCTTGGCCTTTGGGGCAGACTGAAAAGCAGGATGGATTCACACTCTATTCTTTTGGTTAAAGCCCCTGAGATGTCTAAAACTGCCATTCTGGCATCCCCAGTACCTGCGAGGATGTGGCAGAGCGTTATGGGCTCGTACGGAAGGAGGCTGCAGCACAGATGTCACAAGCCACGGGGACAGCAGTGTCCCCGGGAGAGCTGCTCTCGTGTCCCCACGCAGGGTCTCACCACCACGGTCCCTCTGCCCCAGGTGGAGGCAGCGTGGGAGATGCCACACAGCTGCCTACAGGCACGGTGTTCTGCAAGGAAAAATACACAGGATGCTTGCTCACCATCGGAAAACCAGTGCAATAAAGTCTACCCTAGCATAAAATCCCAATGTCATGAAAATAATTGTCCACTCAAAGCAAGGGAGGCAGAAAGAGCTGGGTTGGTCTCTCCACACCATACCACACCAGGAGGACATTGTGTCTGCAGCAAAGGCACAGCCAAGGAACAGCGAACAATCACGCTCCCGCAAAGGGCACCATCCCACATGCTTGCCCTGATGGAAACCTCCCCAACCATGCCGCCCTGTGACCAGAAAACCCCACGGACACAGCACAGCTAAAGAAAAATGCCTGTAGAAAACCTCTTGGCTCAGTAACAGAAGAAACGTTTAAAGGCTAAATATATTTTTTTGCATCTATAAAGGATGCTGCATTCATTAAAAAATTGAAATCTTCACGGTACAACGGATTCACAGAAAAGAAAACTCTCCTTTTTGAAACCCACTATTTTATTTAGTGATGAGCTTCCCCCCTCCCCCCCCCCCC
>VZSZ01009845.1:57350-80664 GCA_013398815.1 Ibidorhyncha struthersii | reverse complement strand
CCCCCCCCCCACCCCCAAACAACACAAACAGTTCATTTGGCAACAGCAACCGAAGAGCAAACAGCAGCACGTTCCTGCGGAGGCAATCACACTTGATTTCCTCCCTGCTGCCATATCTGTCGCCTTTTAAAACCATTCCCACGTTGTCAAGGACTAATTTTGATTTTAAGTCCCGACTTCCAAATTTCAGCACTTGAGCAGGCGGGTGGAGGACCAGGCGCTACCCAGCTCCCTGCCTCAGATCCTCTTTCATTTTCCTCAGCCCCTGCAGCTCTTTCTTTAGGTGCTTCACAGCCTGCAGAATATCCCGCCGCTGGGGATCATCCTCCGCTTTCTCAGTGTACAGAAGGAAATGTTTCACAGTTTCGGAGAGCAACGCTTCGGGATCCACATCCACCCGCTGGAGACGCAGCATCCTCTCGCAGGCGATGGCGTAGTTTTTGTGCCAGTTCACCGGGTGATTTGGATGAGAGTTGACAATTCCTTTGTATGACTGTTAAAAGGACAAAAAAAAAAGAAGAGGGGACACACACACACACAAATTAATTGAACGGAGGGGACCAACAGCTCTTAACAGTGCTTCAAAACTGCCCGTAAAGGAACAGATGCTATTTAGATAGCCAACTCCAGAGTCGGAGCATTTCTGTATCTCACTCCGTGTTTGCCATGTGACGCGCAATAGCGTGAATCAGAAATCCAAGGGGGGCTGAAATGTTTCCCTTCCTACAGCAGCTGTTTGTTTAGAAACGTTAGAGATGATCGTGATAACCCCACCGCACATTATGCTCTTCCCCAAGAGTGGTGTTACACCAGGCTGGGGAAAAAAAGAGATTTAACTGCCGTGCCTGGGAAGACATTTACTCAATATTTCAGGAGATCAGGATGTCTTCCACAGGACTTAAGCAGTCTGTTGACTTGAGGGGGAATATTCATAAGCTCAACAGCAGGCACGTGCCCGAGAACTTTGCAGAACAGCAAAAAACACAGCAAAACGGGCAAGAATTGCAAGGAAACTATTTGTTCACTCCTTGCTGGGGTATGAAACACTCTTCCTCTCTGCTGACACACACTGATCGTTTTGTGCATCCGTTGGCATCCCGGGTAGTCCGGTATTTCCAGAGATACCTCCACCCACTTATGGGTGTTATTCTTCGGTGTGAAATGCAGCAGAATTAATTTGCGGCGAGAAGACTGTGGGATTTTACACTTGCTGGCTCAGATGCACGACTGTGTAATGACAGAGGGGACAAGTGGATAGAGGGGACTTCAGGACAAGCAATCTCTTGGCATGGGTTTGGAGCCCAGCACAGACAACATAATTATAGCAAAAGCAGGGTGTCGACTGGTTAGCTTTTGGCATCCTCCGTGACTGACGGGGCAAGTAGGAATGGATAAAATCCCCGAACAAATCTCTTTGAATCTGCTATGCTCCCGGTTTGGATGAAGGAAGGAGAATGCAGATTACAGGACCGCTGACCTATATGAGAACAGCACATTTCTATGGAAGCCAGAAATTTAAAAAAAAAAAAAAAAAAAAAAGAGAAAAAAAGGGATGGAGACTGCAGGGATCATTCATAACCAAAATATGTGACTTACGGTGTATGCAAAGGTATAAAGTTGTGATTTCATTTCTGCAGTCACGCTGGCAGTTTCTGCAAGGTCAAATATAAAGAAAGCTGTTTTCATCCTAGAAAAACAAGAAAACTTTCCATATAATAACCGTTTAATGTAACCAGCTCACATCAGACGGTTATACACATCTTCAACATACCCATGTACAGGACAGTACATCATCATCTCCATTTAAGTCATCTGTGATACCAATTTCTCTCCGTGATGTATTTGCTCACCCTCTGTCCAAACTACCCTCTGCTCTTTTGAGATACTTTGAGCAAAACCTTTTGGTGAACAAAACCACCGCTTTCCTGAAGGATTTGCCGGAGGCCATGCACACTTCATCTCATTCTGCCAACCTTTTCCTTCCAAAGCTTGGCACATTTAGATCCAATAAGGCCATGCACCATCAAGCTGCCTGCTTTGGTGTGTATTTCCACGCCAGTGAGTTGGCATCACCCACTGGCTGTTGGAAGGGAGCAAAGGAGCATCACCTGGCTTGCCACATCTCCTCGTTGGCGACAGCTTCCCAGGAAGAGGGCTTGAAACTAAATGGGAATGAGAACAAAATCCAGCCATCAGATCCACGTCACTGTGTTTCACCCACCACGCAATTAACCCTTCTAACCCAAGCAGATACAGACCTCCCAGGCAGAGGAAAACCTGCCATGAAGCCTACGGCTCTGACCGCAGGGAATTCAGCTCATCCTCAGTCATTCATAAAACTTTCCTCCTCTCTCTCCATAGAAGGAGCCTCTGGTACCTCAGGTGTTTCACAGCATCCTGGCTATCCCCAAAGTGAGAGATGCTTTCTACCATCCATCACAGTTCAGTCTATGACATTTAAAGCTTTAGATGTCCCAGGTCCTCAATGTTTTCTGGCTCCCGATCAAATTTTAAGATCGGAATTGGACATGATATTTGACTAGAAACATCCTCTCCATTTTTAACAGTAACAGAAACACCACATGTGGATTTGTTATATGTTCCAGAACACAAAACATTATGATTACAGCTCACGTTTAATTTCTCAAACACTGCAATGGATGTGGTTATGCTGCTGGCAGAAGAATGATGAGCAGGAAGGAGCAGAGTGGTGCCTCTGCTTTGTACCTGCCATAGTCTTCAGTCCAGTTATAGAGATTTCTTGTAAGATGAATCCACTCTCCTGGGTCAAAGACAACATCGGAAGGAACCAACTTTTCACACGTACCCCACGGCCACAGTGAATAGCTCCTTCTCCAGGTTGAGTCCCCTTCGTGGAGACCTATGCAGACAAACACTTCCTTACTGCCAAAAAAAACCCAGAGAGAGCAATCGTGAAGCCATGCCAGACACCGTGGACCACCCCGCGTCCTTGAGCAAACCACGCACCCTGCGCCAGGGGACAGGTCTTAAGCAGCACGACGTTTTCTGTGGCACGGATACCCGTCCAGAGCATTTCACATCGGAAAGGGCATGTCTATGAGTCAGGCTGCAAAACAGCTCTGCTGCTGCGAGCGAATACCCCATCTGGCACCGCACATCTTGCACAGCCAGCACAGGAGACACATCCTCTCCCCTACATGGGACCTCACAAACGTGCCAGAAACCATAGGAGAAGCCCGTTTCTTCCCAACGGCACCAGGTAATGCTCTTCTGCCTACCCACACTAGCCAGGCTCACCCTGGCTAGTCTAAATGCAGATGCTATTCTTATTCATGTGAGTATCTAATCCTTTCTCCATTCTTACTAAGCTATTTTTATATGATGATTATTCCTGGAATACATTCATTCTATGCTAATCGGTTGGCCACAATGTTCATGAAGGAGAACATGCAGCAGTTTGCTCTCCAAGCATCGTAATTTTGAGTACACGGGAACGTTCCTTTTTTTTGTGATGAATTGTATCAACAACAACAACAACAAAAAAATCAGTAAAGACTCTCTGCCGATCACTTTCTTATTTTTCCTTCCTAAAAAGCAAACTAACTTCAAAACAACAAGCAACATTATATCCGGATGGAGTTACTTCTGCATAGATATTTGCTTTAATTGCAAAAATAATCTCACCACCGGGGAGGAAGTCAGCGGAGAAAATTGGGTCTTTTGGATGCAGTACCAAGCTGTTCCATAAACAATTTCAAGAAAAAAAAAGGTCGAAGATTCTAGGAAAGCTGTTACATATGAAAGAAACGCTTACTGTTTATTTACTTTGAGGAAACGATGGAGATTAAAAGCAAGTGTCCCATCGGCTAATATTCCTTCCACAGGATTCCACCGGTTCCCAGGAAAATAAACGCCAGGTAAATGCTTTGCCAGCTTGGGTAAATACCATTCGTAAGTCATCATCTATCACCGAAAATAGAAGCAAAATTAAAACAAGAAACAAAGTTTTCACCCATTTTACAGCCAGAAGCTTCAGAAAATGGTTTCTGCAGGAGGAATGACTATTTGCTCAGTAAGGTCACCTCCCGGTTCAGCAGTTGCCTGGGACCACACCACCAGACCGGGTCACCAGAGGTTTCTGATCAGAGGCACGTAGTCCTCACCGCTGAGCAGGCAAAAGTCTAAGGAAACCCAAAATAACTAGTGCTGGTAAGAGACACAACAGGGCTTTGGTTTGGTTAAATATGAGGCGTTGGGGTTTGGGTTTCCCAACAAGTCATAAACTCTTCTAAGGCAAAGCCAAGTGCAAGGACTGATGTGGAAGTGGCGGTGTCACTGTCCCCTTCTGTAACGGGGACTTTTCTTCTCCCATTTCTCAGGAAAAAAAGAAAGAGTGCAAACAGCACCCTGGGACACATGGCACCTCTGCTTTAATGTAAAAAAAACTAGAGGCAGAAATCTGCAAAACCACCTTTGGGGGACCAAGATAACAGAGGGGCTGCAGGGAATGAGCCTCAGCATGGTGAAGCTCTTGGGAGAAACCCCAAAGCAGCATCGCCCACGGGACAACTGCTGACCTGTCGCCCTCCAGGCTGCTACCAGAAGCCTTCTGCTGCTCCAATATCTGTATTTCAGGGCAACCGCACAAAACAGCAGGGAGAAAGCATCCTCAGCAAGTCAAACATCAGCCCTGTGCCACATCTGGATTATCTGCCGTGACAAAGAACTTGGGCTTCCCCTTCTCTCTACCCTCTATTGCCTCCCTGTTGTTTTTTTGGGGGCTTGAATGGGTCTTGCACACCACACTGCGTCCCAGAGCCACCCACAGCCCTTTAAAAAAAATCAGTTTTATTTCTGCATCATGAGTTTTATTCGAACAAAGAGACCCCCTCAAGAAAAGCAAGAAACAACTAAACTGTTGCTTCCTTTTTCTAAATCTGCCTGTTGCTTCTTCTAATACGGTTTTCGCAACCTACCTCCTGGTCCACCAGTGTGATATCTGGCCTCATCCCTTCGCAATAATGAACGTAACGAAGAGCGTTGCCAGGTAAGTCTCCTCTTAGCAAGATCACCGCACCCGCCGGCATAGAGGACAGCAGATTCCTTGCAAACTTATCAACAACATAGTTGTTGCTCTGATCACAAGCACTTAAGAGAACAGATAAAAAACAGTACCTTAAAACCAGGTATTTGCATGGCTCTGCATATCTTTAGAACAATTTTATGCAATAGGCATTGACAGGCGAAGTCCTTCACCCTGGTCAGATCTCGCTGAAAAGCATTATCTCCATTTACAAAGAAACCCAAATACAGAAATGAGGCATTTACGCTACAGTCTCCCAGAAGCCAGCACCAGAGACATAAGCCACTACAGTTTTGCCAAAATACACACTCATTGCATGCCTTCACCTTAACTCTTGATTTTTTTCTTGGGCTAAACCTAAACACTTACTAGTTGGAGCTGGAAGTGCCAGTACAACAATGGTTCTGTAAAACATTTGAAATCCTTCCCATCCTTTTAATGCTTTTAATTAAGCACTAAAAAGCCAAGTTTTTGTAGCATCAGGCAGAAATAGATTTACATTACCTGAGATTAGATCCTTTTTGTTACACAATTGTGTGCTGCACATGCTCCAGGTATGGACTCAAGAAAGGGATGCTCCGTCACATGGCTCAGGCCATGAGCTGTGACTGGCTCACCTATGGACCAGCCTTTGGGAAAAGATGTGTGCGAAGAAAGGATTCCCAAGTATGGAGTCCTGCATGTTCTACACTCCACCAGTTGGTAAACCTCTACCCGAGCATCCCTACTGCTACACTGATTCCTACCCAAGCCACTGTGGTCTTTGGTGTGGTTATGGGATAAGGAAGCCCTACACTACAGGCGTAACTCTTCAAAAAGGAAAAAACATAAGAAAAAACCCAGGGCACACAGTTTCCTGAAGCAAAACAAGGGAAGGAGGTGACTGTTGAGGTCAAATGAATACTGCAAACCTCCTTAGGAAATAAAGCGCTGATTTACGAGTTTCTTTCATTAGAAGTTTACGTATCTACACAGTCTTCTTCCTTCAACATACACAACACCCCCATTTACAGCCTGGAGCTGGTGCTTGATGATTTTGAGGGAGATCAAACAAGGGAATCCCGTAGGCTGTGGCCACGCAAGCCTAGGTGGGATGTGAAAGGTGCCTTTCCCACTTCAAGACATGGACAGAAACCCCAGGAGCAGGGGTGGGGGGGTTTACAGCAGCACCCCGACCGCACGGCACCCCGCAGCCCCACAAGGCTGCACCAGGACACGTGCCGGGGGGGATTTGGTACCTGTAATTTGCCCAAACTTGACAAGCGACAAGAGCGAGAGCGGAAAGCCACTCCATCCACAGCAGTGTCCGGCTGCCTTCCAGCACGGCATTCCCCACCGAGACGAGCGCGGCCAGCCCCAGTCCCGCCAGCACAGCCACCACGGCACTGCTCTGCAGCCAGAATCGCTCCACCTAGGGAACAAAATCCCACACACCCTATTTCTGTGCCCTCAGCTGTTAGGAAACAGAACAAGTAGCCGTATTTTTGCACCTTACGCAGCTTCGACACAACCACCTGCTCTTGATGAGGTGCTTTTAAGGCTTCTTCCAAAAACTAACACGCCAGAGCAATTTTTTGGAGTGCAACTTACCACGCCCAGGAACAGAGGTTTTGTAATGTCCAAATTTGCTCTCCAAGCGAAAAAAAGGGAATAAAGACAGAGCATTCCAGAGAAGAGCCAGATCACAGGTGATTTCTGCTGCTTTGTCCTATTAAAAAAAAGAAAGTAGAACTCTAGTGGCATGATGAAAAAGGAGACAAAATTTATATGTGCTTGAAAACTACTCTCTCTGCATACCTAAATGCCTTTAATACAATGAGCTGATGAGCCTTTCTTTACCTTTGGAATTTATGAAAATTCTGTTTTCAAAGCACAAACCCATCAGGCTTTCAAGATTTTTAAGCTTGCCATCTACAAAGCCACAGGGTTACCAGGAGCAGGGATATTTTGCTCTTAATTAATAGATGACCGCAGCCAATTGCTGAAATTTTTGCACCAGCAAGCAGAAGGCAAAGAAAGCTGCCCATGCAGGCAGTGAGAAAGTACACGTCAGAGCAAATATTCTCCTCCAACTTACGGCAGCGCTGTGCTCACACAGGCCACGAGCGCCAGGGCGAGGACGGGAAGGGAGAGCTCCGACTTCATCTGCGCCAGCTGAAAACTGCGGAGAAATTAGTGCATGGATGCGTCATCCCCAAATCACCCCTCACACTCCATTAAAGTGTCAAGAGAAACAGGGAATAAGCACAACATAACGTATTCCCATTCTGCTGTGATTAAGTCTACCAGAAATGGGAACAAGCTCGGTTTACATGTCAGGATTTTGAACGAAGAATCGCTGGGGAGGGGGATCCAGCATTTTTCCTTCAGTAGGGAAGACAGAGAGACATGCGTGATGTCCCCGCGCCGGACACTCACGGCTCCAGCTCTGGACCAAGCCAAGGAAAGGCAGGACAGGAGCTGCTTTGGCCAAAATGACAGCAGCAGCAACAGGTTTCTCTCCACTAAAAAGCACATTCAAGATTTTACTCACACCAGCATCTCTCTCATACTGGATCCTGTCTCGGACTTGGCCTAGATTAAAAAGAAAGAAAACCCGTGAGAAGCCCACACGCTGACTGCCGTAGCACTGCGGCAAGGAAAAGTCTTTTCATTTTCTGTTCGCAGAGCCCTGAGCGCACAGGGCTCCTCAAAACCCCTTCAGGCAGTACCCCAAGGTGGTCACAGGGAAGAGGAATTGCTTAAACAAGACAGCAAGCTCTACTCAAACCTTCATTGCAAGATTTTCTCCCACGTTCTTGTTTTACGTTGTGCCACTGTGTAGGGTTTACCACCTGGATAAGCATTTTTACAAGGTGCTACCAACCCATTACCCTGTGACTTGAGCACATCATGTGGTTTAGCTATGATCTCTGCTATATCATAGAATCATTTAGGTCAGAAAAGACCTTTAAGATCATCGAGTCCAATCATCAACCTAAGACTGCCAGGTCCACCACTAAACCATGTGCCTACGTGCCACATCTACCCGTCTTTTAAATACCTCCAGGGATGGTGACTCAACCACTTCCCTGGGCAGCCTGTTCCAATGCCTGATAACCCTTTTGGTGAAGAATTTTTTCCTAATATCCAATCTAAATGTCCCCTGGTGCAACTTGAGGCCTTTTCCTCTTGTCCTATATATCTGCACGGTGCAATTATTTTCTGGGACATCTCCCCACAGGCTGAAACAAGCACGTGGGCCTCAATTCCTCCCTGTTCCCTCTGCCCTGACAGAGGCAGAGATGTATGAGATTTATGAGTTTTATGAGAATTTTTATTGCAGAGACTTGCAATCCATGGCACAAGTCTGGGAAAGAAGACATGCTCGGTGGAGGTGAGGAATTACCTTCACAGGTGCTTATCGGAGAAGTGGTGGCTACCAGATAAAAGATAAGGTAAACGGATCCAGGAGGTCTGGAAGGAATATTTAATCTCGGTAAAAACGGAATAGTTAATTGCATTCAAGATTTAATTATGAGATAATAGTGTTAGAGGATGGAGAGCTATCCCGCAGCTCCTGAAGCACCACTGCTACCTCTGTTTCTTGCAAAGCCCCACCTTGCTGCCAGCTGGTGTCTTCTGGCCCCAGACACATCCCTCGCAGGAGACGACATTTCTGATCCTTGGCTTACAGGTGGAACCCCCTCCCGAGTATTTTCTTTGTTTTGTTTTGACCCTGCCTGCCCTTAAAACGACACCGTGGGACGCAAGGGCTGTCTGTCCACCCAGGCAGGGCTCTGGCATCAGCCCAACTGGCGTCAGGACCAAACGCTTGGATTTTGCTGCATTTATTGCTCCCGCTTCAGACAAGTTCATCGCAAATGTGATTTGTGGTGTAGGATTACACGCAGTCCATCCCTAAGCCTCCTGAACATCAACTTGAATTCATCACATTCGATGAAGAAAGGAGTTAAGGGATTTGCATGCCTTGGTACTGCTCTGCCCAACGGAGGCTCATTCTCAGGAGACGGTTGGGAATAGGACGACAGAGGAAATCTCTGTAGTGATAGGATGAGGGGGAATGGCTTCAAACTGGAAGAGGGGAGATTTAGATGAGATAATAGGAAAAAATTTTTCACTTTGAGGGTGGTGAGGCACTGGCCCAGGTTGCCCAGAGAAGTTGTGGAAGCTCTATCCCTGGAGGTGTTCAAGGCCAGGTTGGACGGGGCTTGGAGCAACCTGGGCTGGTGGGAGGTGTCCCTGCCCATGGCAAGGGGGGGTGGAACTCGATGATCTTCAAGGTCCTTTCCAACCTAAGCCATTCTACGGTTCTACAATCTCAGAAGTCCTTCAGAGGGTGGATCTTATCTCTGTAGGAGTTTCGGAAAGATTAAATGGCAGCAGCCAGAATTATCTAGTCTTTTGCCTCACATCCTACAGCCATCCAGCTCTCCGAGAAGGCTGTAATGGAATGACAACAGGGCTCGCTGCATCACGTTGACTGGATGCAGGGTCTTAATATCTGAGAACGTGGGGCTTCAGGATCCCAGGGAGTGAGCCAAGATGTAACCCACACCTTTTTCTCTGTTGTCTCCCAGTGGCGCGACTTCCCAGTCCTCCACACTGACATCTCTGAAGCAGGAAGGCCAGAAGGGCCGCTGGGCGCTTGCTTTCCTTGGGTGGCCAGAGACCTGAATCAGGGCTGGGGGAGGCAGATGCAAACCCTACGCTCTGCAAGCAACCATGCAATACCTCTCTCCCTCTGCAAGAGCACAGACCCAGTCAATAACTCAAATCAGAGGTTCCTCTCAAACCTGCCATTCTTTTAAATTCAGTATTACAAAGAAGTAAGTTAAGAGGAATCTTTTTTAAAGGTACAGCAATGAAAACTGCCGGCAACCTCTTTAAATAGCTGAGTTTAAAATAAAAAAATAAAGAGATTTTTTTGTCTTAAAACAAGAAAAACACAAAATTGATGTCACCAGTTCCCTCTAGCACAGTTTGCTCTTGGGGTTCTTACAAATACGAGACACCTGTACAGCTCCCAGTTAATAACATGGCTCACCCCATAAAGGAAAAGAGAATTATTTCCTTGCTTTCCCAGCCACGTGACCCATCCCCAGAGAACCTGGCAGATCAGAAGGCCAAAATCAGAAATGAATGTTTTAAAAAGAAAACATTGTCAATTTCTTCCCCTGCAAGCCATTAATCATCACAAACAGAAAGGTCCTGCTATTGCCTAAGTTAAAAGAAAGTCATTTAGAATATGACCCTTATTTACCAGATTGAATGTCCCATATTCTTCCCTGAGAAAGTGGGTCAAAAATCCTTGAAAGGTCGTCTGGTCTCCCCATGTCCAACGGGCTCGATTGAGGTAGGATGAAGCCGGCAGATAGAGATAAGGCAGCAAACCAGCCAAGAAGCATAAACCCAACTTCAGCAAATGGCCTAGGGACAATTCCTGCACCAAAATATGTCATATTGCATAACAATGTTTATTTTAGTTTAATCACGCTGGAACTTCAAGAACAGATAAAGAAAAAACATCAAATATATTTACACAGAGCTGATCTCTCAATTTATAGTAAGTCCCTACAAAATGCTATGTTAAACCTTATGATTTTGTGGATTACTAGGAAACTGCATCAAACTGATCTCCTTTGCATGGCAGGGTGAAATTTAAGTGAAGCAAATAATATTAGCTAGGACTCATGAGTATCATACTCATTGCATCTTTCACATTTAAATCATGGCATGACATGCATAGATGGCTGAAGCACTGCAAGGCTGAGATAACCCACTTTGCAGCGATTAAGAGTTGGCTGGTATTCCATCTGGCAAAAAAAAAAAAAAAAAAAAAGCTGCTCTAGTGCAACTACACACATCACCACCATCATCAGGAGTCAGTTTTGCCATTTACTTTATCGTGATTACACTGGCTAAATTGGATAGGCCAACTTTTGGGATGGGATTTTCAAGACTGCCTAAGGGGTCAGGAAGACAAGACTTTCAAAGGGACTTCTGTGCCTAACTCCTTTAAGTGCTTTGGAAAATCCCACCCTAGAATATTGCACGCTTGCTTTATCGTTAGCCACTGCCCTGTCAATCAAAGCACTTCTTCAGCAGTTGGGGTTATGGGGAAGAGGCACCATTCAGAGTCATGATCCACAGAGCAGAAAAAGTAGATTGATAATGGTGGTGGCCACAGTTCCTTCAGAAGAAAGCTGGCTCTTTTTTACTTAAAAAGGCCCTGTTTTCCATCAAATATTCTTATTAGGTGGTTTTCTGCAGCAGGCACTACTGGGCTGTCTAAAGTATTTCCCAGGAATATTATATTGGCACAGGATTGTCCTTGACAGAAATGACAGAGGTCTCTCTGGATCCACCCGCTTAAAAAAAACCAAAGCTGTGTTTAAAGAACACAAATACGTGGCAGAATCGAGTCTTCATTGTGTTAAAGGAAACATATAGACAGAAAGGGGTTTGCTGGAGACACTGTACAGATTTTGGATCAAGCTTGTCTAAGTTGCATCTTCTCTCTTGCAGCTCACACACTTCACTCGGGGCTTAGTTATACCCCGCGCCATTCCCCAGAATCACATCTGATTTATCAGGGCGAGGGTGGAAAAATACAGGCAGGACTGGCCCAGCAGAAACCTGCCCAACTGTCACCTTTAGGGCGACAAAAATGAGAGAGGGGGAGTAGACGGAGGCTTCTCTGGGCCACCTGCAAATTGATCAGAGCATCTGCATCCCTGAGATGTGCAGCCGTTTTCAGGGCAAAGTAGAATTTCTCCAACACGTCTGCATCCAGCCTGATGCACTGACTCACAGAAGACCACCGACAAAAGACAAGAGCACTGCAGGCGCCCTGAATGTCACCCGGGAGCCTCAACCAGACGGGTGCGCATCACCTTCACAAGCCAAGCACGCAAAAAGGTGTTTTCACCTTCTTACACAATGAGCAAGTTTAATAAAGAGGTGTAGAAGGAGGGACATCTTGAGAATTAGGGACATCTTGAGAATGAGATCTCTGGTAGGAGATAAAAGGGACATATTTGACTGGATCAGGGACTTGCTGTTTCACCAAAGGTCAGCTTTCCTTTGTTCTTTTCCATCTGGCAGGAGCCAGGTGCTCGCTTCACCCAAGAGCTCATCTCTTGTAGGACTCTCAAGTCCTGGCTGCATCAGAGATGGAGGCCACCGAGCCTGGCACATCCCAAGGAGATGCTGAAGATGACTTCCGCCTAGCGAGAAGCCTCTGCACCCTTCTTGCCATGCTGCTTATTCTGGCTGCACCTTCAACTATCAACAGCAGTCGCAAGATGCTCTGCAACGGGTGGACACAGCTTTCGTTTGCTACTACCAGGGAATCAACATACAGAAACGCATCTCCAGATGAGTTGATGGCATGAGAAAGCCAGTGCCATCAGGCAGGAGAAGCAGCGCACACGGACTGCATGTGCCTGTGACTTCTCACCAGCAGATATTTATCCGTTTTCCTGGCTGGTAGGTCGTTGAACATGCCTACAGGCTGAGAAGTTTTTAGCTCCAAGTATTGGCCTCCAAGTATTACCCTCGCAGGGTATCTGCAAGCAGCTGGGGCAGAGCGCTCCTGTGCCAGGGGACATGGGCAGGTCGCAGGTTGCTGGTGTGAGCAAAGCCCCTAAATCGTCATCGGTGGCCGTGGTGTCAGACCAGACTGTCACTTCAGTGGGTCATGACCAACTTGATTAGCCAGAGCATTGATTGTCCCCTTTTGTACATCAACACAGAAGTGGCACAAGTGCTTGGAAAGAAGAATTACTCACTGCCTCACAAAAACATAGGTATGGGTCTGCAAAATACGTACCGTCTTTCTGAAAAGCCGGGAGAGAACCCAAGGCACAATACAAGCGATATAAAGCACTATCGTGTGCTGATTGCACAAACTGAGCCCGCAGCAAAAGGCACCAAGTTTAGAAATCTGAAAGGGGGAAAAAAAAACAACACCATGTTGACAATTATTCTTTGCAGTCTGCAAAAACATCCAGAGACCAAAACAGCTTCAGTGCAGCCCTTACAGGAGAAAGGCAATACACTGGTGAGCACTGGTCAGTCGTAACGCAGACACCACCAGGCTATTTTTGATTATTTACAGAGAGATTTCATTTGTTCAACAGAATACATTCTTTAAGAAGCGTCCAGCTGAATGGCTACATCTCCATGCACACAGAGATCCTGTGCAGCCCCATCCGGTCAGAACGATGCGATGGGGTCCAATTCCTGAACCCCCGCTGCACTGGGGAGGCTGCCCAGCAGTTAACTCCAAATGATGCAAATTTTTCAGAAGCCATACCCTAAAAGAATGCCATTATATACAGAGACCCCATTTTAGAGGGCTAAAGTCAGGGCTACATGAACTTCCTAAGCAAAGGGAATTAAATGGGATATCCCTCAATAGTCTAAAAGCTCATTTTCAAGCATCTTTGATAGAGTTTTCTGATAAAATGGGTAACGTAACCACACTATGCAGCACAGTGCAGGGTATTTCTGGTACTCGTTGAGAACTATTAACAGGTTTGTAATTGGTAGGTACCATGGCCATCCCTGGCTGATGCTAAGGAAAGCCTCTCTCTGCCCCATCCTGCCATATGCTCTGTTCTGTCCCGACACCATCAGACCAGCGCTGAGTCCTCTTCGTCCAGTGGGGAAGGACAAGGCTAGAAGAGCAAATCCGTATAGAAACCTTGGGTCAGTGCCGTGTACACCACTGGCCACTGGCTCCTCCTCTGAATTTGCCTCCTATTCCACCATCACTGGCCACTTGGTCCGTGTAACAACCTGAAGCCAAGCCCCAGGGCAGCTCCTTGGTGGGCAAAAAGCCACAAGAGCCCCAACAGATGTTGCTGGACAGGAGCTGACAACCCATCCTCACCTCCCCAGCCATCCTCAAGGAGGACAGCACTTCTATCTATCATCAGAGCATCACCCCTGCTTATTTCAGCCACTGGTGAGGATGCCATGCGAGATGCAAGCACCTCCCTTGGCATGGTGATGGGATCACCTAGTAATTTTTAACTGACTGCCCAGCATTCACCACTGGACACTGCCTTGCCATGGAAACACCTGCCATAACTTCTGAAAAACTCTTGTGTGCTTCAGAGCTGCCCTGTGGGACCCAGAATAATCTCAGCATTTTTCCAAGTATACTGACGAACTCCGAGCACACCCCTGCAGATGTCTGCACGACCATCTGATTTGTGAAAAGCGCTGTGAGCTTGCTGTTGGCAGCTTGGCTACTTCAAGGCGTGGGATGCCAGACACCCAAAAGACATTGAAACAAGCTCCTTAACTGCTTCCAAAAAGCTCATCTGAAAATCCCACTGGAAATCAGGCACGTGAGATGTGGGAGCAGGTTGGAAAATGCCCAACTCCATCTTCATGGAGTTCAGGTCGTAGAGATCTTGGGACCCAAAGGAAAAAAAATCCAATGGCAAAACAAGGTCTCTATAACCACTGATAAAACATGTTATTTGAGAACTCGCGAAGCTGAGTAAACTACCACCGCGGACTCCTGAAATTCTAGCCTAGCCCGACAAAAATCCTTTTATTCACACAATTTACAGGAGTCACAGCAGGCAAGTCTGTGAGAGAAGAGATCAGATGTTCAGAGAAATGGAAATAGAAAGAACAAGACTGCTGAGTAAAAATATCATTTGGCTGCCTAGTCTGTTTCTAAAATAGAGAATATAACATGAAATTTCAAGTCTCTGTATTTAACAATGCCATTATTTTAGGGGCACATTTAATTTCAAAAGAAGAACTGATTGAAAATTTGGTCATTTCTCTAACCTGAGTTTTGTGACTAGATGAAGTTTTCTGTAAAATGTATCTCTTTACCCCAAGGGAAAATATCAGTTCTGAAAACAAAAACGTGAACACCCACAGCCGAGTTTGAGTCTTTGATGCAGGAAACCAAACTTTGCACTAAAACATTTTGCTGAAAATGACTTTGCTTTTCCTGTTCCCACCCTGTGTGCATTAAACAAACCAACCCCAAACCCATCCAACAGGTCCCACCTCAACCCTTAAGCGAAGTGGACGGGATTTTCAATGTTCGGCACTTTTGAACATCCAGGTAGGTCAGGGATGGACACCACCCAGCACAGGTGCTGAACCAAGTCCCCAGATTTGGCTTTCTTTATTTAAACAACACTGAGCACTAAATGAATAGGAAATTAAGCAGACACGTGATACCTAATTGAAAAAAAATAAAGAACTACTCACTTTGCTTGAGATGTTTTACCTTTGATCTCTCTTTTGCAGTGGATGCTTCCTCAAAACGCACAGTGAGAGCCATCAGCAGCCCCACAAACAGATTGTTTAAGCTAAAAACCTCCGCCGAGATGGACCACTGCCATGTTAGACGAGAAAATGAAAACACCCCCGCAGCAAGGATTCCTCCAGCATATGAGCCAGAAAGCCTGCAAACACAGATAACATGAAATCTTCTTTTCCAACAAAAAAGCCTACTTTATTGTCCTCTTTTTTTTTTTAATTTTTTTTTTAAACATACTGTAGCAGCAGAAATGATGACTGCCACCCAGCACCCTGCCAAAACATTATATGGTTAATATCTTCCTAATAATTTCAATTAGGAAGAGCAGGCGTTAGCCAGCCCATCCGTTTGCAAGCCACCCAACACCAAAGAGTCAGCTTCTTCTTGCAAGCGCCATGAAAACTTCCAGTATCGAATTTGGTTCAGAAACCCCGAGAAGCGATGGCCCAGTGGGTCATGGTACGCCGAGCCAGGGAGTCACGGCTCTAACGGGATACTCTCCGCTGGAGGAGACGCCAGCAAGGGTGCAGCATTAAATTTATCAAGGCGCTGAATAAAGAGTGGATTAGAGCCATTCATGATGGACAGCATTAGCAGAGCTTTCCTGGGGGGGTGGTGGTGGTGTTTAGTGTTTTGGGGGTGGGTGAGGATTGCGGCACCTGTGGTCCCAGCAGGGAGAGGTGCCCACCAGGGTCAGGAGCGGGGAAAATGGGTGTCTGGTCCAGCAAGCAGAAGGGATTAGAGGAAGCAGGTGAAGCACCCGCCATTGGGATGGCTGCGAGCCCAAAAGCCGGGCACCTCTGCGACTCCTAGATGGGATTACGGCACACGCTTCCCATGGAGCTGCTTGCCCAACTCAGCTGGATGCTGCAGCCAGCACGGGGAGCCCATGAGGTGGAATTTAGCCCAGGAAACCTATTACGCCCATTCTGCAATAGTGGCTCTTCCCACCCAGTCGCATCGGGTGCAGCTCCGGCTCTGCCTCTTTGGAAGGTCACCCCATCGGGAAGTCACCCTGAAAAGGTGCTGCATAGGGCACCCCAACCAGCTCAGTTAAGCCTTATCCAAAGACCTTATCCTTTGACCAAAACTGCGGCTATGGTCAAAGCTCCCCTCCAGAAATTCACCATCCCACTGTAAGACTAAGCCATGCTCTACCACAAACTGGGTATTTTTCCAGTCCCACCCCAGGTACGCACACTCCCATTTAGTCCTAATATTTCCAGGTTTAAACCAAAAATTCTAAGCTAGCCAACTTCTTCATCAACCTACATCTGTAATTTGCTCCTAAATACTGGCCATATCCTCTACCACAGCCAAAGTCCCCAGGTGGCTTGTTCTGCCCATCAGGGATTGGAGAGTGGGCGTCCACCTAGGACTTGCTTAGGGGGTTCCTCACGTAACTCCAAGATAAATGGAGACCAAGGAAACAAAACCTACATCCCCTACGAAGAGAGATGAGGGGGCTGCTGGCAGAGCACTCTCTAGCAAGTGCTCCTCTCCTTGGTTATGCTTCCTTTCCGCCTTCCCGAAACAACCTTAGTATAGTCAACCTATTTCTGTAGCCGTCAAAGAACGGCTTGTGCAGCCAGGATGGGAATTTTTAATCAATTAAAAATGGGAAGTAGGTTTCATGGGGAAGAGAGGACTGGGATGAGGGCTCAGGAGGACCAGTTCTCTATTCCTCCTCCTGCCACCAACATCGGACATCCTGGGTGGTCTGGGACAGTTGCCCCGGGTACCTGCAAAACAGGACTAATGACTTTTATCTCCTGCAGTTGCAGGAGACAGCTGGAGGGCAAGCAGTTCAGTTAACACCGGGGAAAAAGAAACCAACTCCCAGGTGTCCCAGGCCAGAGCGAGACAAGATCAGGGTGACAGAGAGTGTCAGCATCAAGACTGTAGGAAGGGGTCTTGAAAAATCAATGGAAGGGGGAAAAAGAAAGTATGAAAATTCTCAACTGACAGCAGGTGGGACTGTTTCAGACCAAATCTGTGTCTCCAAAGTACCCTATAAGCTTTTGAAGAAAGGTGATGTGGAACCTCTTCTGTAGAAAATCAAGCAAACTACTCGTATCTACTGTTGCGCTCACTACTGCATGCCACCACGGTGGACCCTTCCAACATCTAAACTTCACTATGGTTCAACACAGGTCTGGGTATATGGCATGAAATTCTCCAAGGCAAAACCCGTCACTTACTGCATTAATATAACGTTTCTAGATCACACAATTGCATACAGAAAAGGCATCCACAAGCACGAACGCTGCTCTGTCGGGTTTGCTACCAAGCCAGCCCAGCAGCCTTGAGTCCATCTCCTCCAAGGGAGAGGTGGGACATGCACGACCTGTCTGGCAAGGTTCTTGGCCTCAAAGGCTCTGGTTGTGCTCTCCTCCTCCCTATTACTAGAAAGATGTGGCACCCAAATAAGAAAAGGAAAGACGCAGTGGAGTTTGAAGGAATCGAGTCAGGAGTAGTTTCTGCTCCTAAAGAAAAATACCAGGAACGGGCAGCAGGGCCATATGTATTTAAAGACTGAGAGATCCCACGATACACAACCCCCACCTACACAACATCCCTAAGTTTTGACTAAACCTTTTAAACTTTTAGTTATAAGGAAACAACTTTATAAGGAAACAACTTCGTAAATCCCCTTGGAATTCTTGCAGGGAAATAAGGTAAAAAAAAAAGGTAAAAACAACCTCCCCAAAAAACTTCGGATGAAATGCAGCATTTTAGGCAAACATCCCAATCATTTACCAGTTCTCCTTGTTTTTCCCTGAAAAGACTCAAGCGTATCATTAGAGTTCAAATGAGATGAAAGAAATCCCATCCGCTTGATAAAAAGTCTCAAACCCGCGATTCAAGTTTTATGAAATAAGCCTTAAGCAAAAGCTACTCAACCCAAAGCTTAAAGACTTACTCCAGCTATGCAGGGCAGGGGACACCTCTGCTCACTGAGCAGTGCGGGGCCTTTATTTTCCTGTGGAACTCCTGGGAAAGCCAGGCAGCAGCATGCTTTGTGAAAGCACATTGCATGCACGGAGCACTAAGCTCCTACAAGCATACTAGATGCTAAAAAGACAAACGGAAACACGTTGCATTCTTGAAGAACATCAAGACAGTAGCTTTGGGAAATGCAAGCTGGAGACCAAGAGGTTTTTGCAGGTTCTGTTACCAGCAATGGAAAGGATGAATTTACAAGTTTGCTGATTCAGAGGGAAACACTCTTGGAAGCAGAAGCGATGAGAGCAGGTATCTCCAGATGAGGATGAAGACCACTTGACAAAAAAACCCCACATCCAGCAATTCCACCCAATGCAACAGTTCACAGTTCAAAGTAGCACCAGCAGGACAAGAAGAAATGAATCCCATGCAACCATGTCAGCATGATGCTGGGGCCAAATTAAATCAACCCTGACTTGCAGCTGGGCTAAGACAGTTACACTGCTCATTTTGATCGACACGAGGATCTCTATGCACCACTGCACTCCACCATCTGGGAGCTTCTTGGACTTCTCCAGCACGGAGTGACCCCGTGTTGCATCTCTCTTTCCTTAGCACCAAGATGGCCCTCAAACCCACACACTGTCCAAGGAGGTGACAAAGCAACTCAGGCATGGCCAACACGGGTCAGCCACCTACAACACTCTGGACCAAAGAACAACTTCAAGGTGGGAAAGACACCGGTGGGTGTTTAGTCAGGTAAGGCAGAAAGAAATGAATGAACGGAAAAGGCACAAAGATGAGAGTAAAATTGAGACAGGACGACTTGAAAGAGCAAAGGGATGGGGCAGAGCTCGGGACCCAAGGTCAAGAGGCTTGAAGCCAAGAAAGAGGAAGAAGAGATTTGAAAAGGAGGACAGTGCAATCTACAACTGAAGATGCTGTTGGTGACATGTTGCATAAGGAAGAACAACATTAGGAAGCCAGAAGATAACGGCTGCTTTAATTACAGGCATAGACAGAATTTTTGTGGTTCAGATAGAATATGTTGTGGAAGAAGGTTAACACAAGAGGCAAAGGAGACTTCCCATCACTGCAGCAAAAGCTCAACAACGCAGTTACCAATGTTGAGATGGAGAGGGAACAAGGACAAGAAGCCATTTGTCGCGTGGAAGGTAAGTAGGGGTCTTCTCATGGTACACAGACACATGCCTCACCAAAATCAAACACCAGGTCCGACACAGACATTGCAAATAATTCCTGCAGTGAAGCCTTGCTGGAAAAGAAGTAAGCACACAGCCTCTGCCACGCAGCCTGGAGACCCACACTCTTCCATCTACATTGGCTGGGGGCTTGGAGGTGCACTGTGGTCAGAAAAAGGAAACAGTTGGGGTTTTTTGTGAAAACACCTTTTAGTTACTTAACACTGTTTCTCCTTTTGACAGCACATCAGGGCTCCAGAGCAGAGAGTGGCAGAGACTCATCCTCACTTGACTTCCACACATTTTTCAAATACAGTTGAGGTGCTACAAAAAACACGGCAAAGACCCATGACAGCCTTCGACTGGCCTCATGTAAAGGCAACATCAAGGAGAGCTTTATCCCATTGCTTCTGGGGACCAGGGAGGGTACCTTCCTACTCCCCCAAAGGCAGCATATTTCTTCCAGTCTTTGGAACCAGTATGAGAAAGAACAGATAACCGGAACAAGAGGATCAATGGGTTGCCAACAATGAAGCCATGGCAATGGTAATGACCATCTGGTGTTCACCTGTCAACACAGTATAGGCATAAAGCTACCTTGCAGTGACTCCCTCAAGAAGATGGGCTTTACAAAGAGCAGAATGTGGGCAAAACCCCGCTATAAGGCTCTGTCCAGTGAGGGGGGGGGAATCCCGGGCTTGGGCTAGGTAGGGACTATCTCTTGGAGAAGAAGGCTGGGTCACCTAGAAGAAAGCATTGAGAGCAGTAATACCCCACCATTGGAACAGTCTCAGCACACAGAAATCAGTTCATGGAAGATGTGCAGCCAACGCAACAGTGGGAAAGTCTTCATGACTTCTCCCAGGGGTATTACAGCCACCACCACCAGGCACACTTCAAGAAGGCTTGAAGCACCGAGCTTGAATAAAAGCTGCCTCCTAGGCTTGTTTATCTTACATGGAGGAAAAGCCAAGGGAACAGCTTTTATTTTTGATTTTGCAAAATAACTAGTTTGGGGCAAGACTTGCTCAAAGCGCACGGAGCACTTTTTCAAAACATAACAAGAGGGAAGAAGGTCCCTTCCTATGGGTTCAATAACTGCAACCTTCTGATCATTCCCATCATGTGAAAACGCACTCAGAAGGGACAGAAACCATCAGCAAAGGCGAGGTCACGCAGTCCTTTGTGAGAAATATTTTCCCATGGCATCCCTAAACATAAAAGGAAAAGACTAAAAAAAAAAATAAATTATTATTTTGTTTTCCTTTTCAAGCACCCAAGTGAAAGAAAGTGCGTCTGGGCCTCAGCTCCAGGGACGCGGGCAGTAGAAACTTGCTCTAATCAGGAATATTTTAGCCGCAGGGTTTTTATCGAGAGTTTGCAGGAACAATCGGGAAAACTGAAATTAGGTATTTTGATCTGGTTTTGCAATTATAGTTTTGAGCTTCTCATTTGGTGGCAATCGCTAAAACACGTCAGTTTGCGATTTAAAATTTAGCTTCTCCTCTAAGTTTGGTACAACTTTTTGTTAGCCAAGAGCACAGCTCACATCTATATGCATATAACAAAGAACTCGATCAACATTTTTACTTTTTATTTAGAAAACAATGGCAGACATTTTATATTTAATAAGTTGCAAAAACTTATTAACCGATTGGTATAAAGCTATATATGGATGAGAATTGGAACTTAATTAAAATGTTTTTGTTACGTGCAATCTTCAGTGCACTGGGTTCATAAAAAGGAAAAGTAAGATAATTGGAACATTTTATATCTGAAGCTGATGTATTAACTGGAAACACCTATCTGTACCTGGTGAAACAAGCTGATTATTTCTGCCTTCTGTTCCCTCCAAAACTTTATAGGTAGCAGATCTCAGTGTCGTATCTTTTTATTTTTTTAATCAGTAGAGTAAGAAAAAAACCTCTCCTGCTTTTTAAAATCTCCACTAACAAACTAATTAATGGATTTTTTTTTTTATTATTATTTCAGTCTCCCCCTGCACCTGCAGATGATGACCCTGATGTCAGTGTTTCCCTGCCCAGGCTCCAGGTACCACCAGCAACTTCTGCCTCTGCACTGCTGTGACTTCGCTTTGCAGTAGCAAAAATATATCCTTTCAATGTGGGGTTTTTTTCATGGTATAACAGACCAGCGCATTAAAGATTTAACATTTCAGATTTCACTTAAGAGGATTCACCTGTTTGATATGTAATTTTTTTGAGAGTTAGGTTAAGAAGGAGACTCAACAACCAAGCTTCCCACAGATAAATTTTAAGCGTGCAGGTACATTGGTGCTGAAATTGAAGAACTATTTAAAAATAAAATGCAAATAAAACCCCAAACATGAGTTTAGGACCAAAGTAATAATAATTATCCCCCCAAAAGCCCAGTCCCTCTGGGTTTGCCTGCCTCTTAAGTCACAAACACTCCATGGACAAAAGGCGGTTTCTCTTGCTCTCGGCGCTGAAGAGCCAGCGCAGGTATTACAGGGAATAGCAAACCAGATTTTATTCTTCCTCAAGGACCGGGAGTTGAATAGCCACTTAAGCCCTGCCCGCAGCCTCCGCTGGAGGAGGAGGTAGGAGAACGCGGCTCGGCTCGCCGACACCGGCCGAGTCTTCGTGGCCACGAGGAGAGGATAGAAACCAAGCAAATGGGCAGGACCACCATAAAAAAAAAAATACCCTCAAACCCAAAGTGGGCACTTTGGTTAGAACTGAGTGCTGTCCTTTGCCTCAAATGGGACTACAGCATCACGCGACTTCAGCGTTCCCGCGGCCCCGCGATGTCTCGGGGTGGGGGCGAGCTGGCAGCATCCTCACCGCCCTCCACACGCTTTTGCTGCCACTTCTGCTCCGCACACCCTCGCATCCAGCTAGGGACTGCCACCACATATCTACGCTTTTTGGGAATTCTTTTATTGAAACACCAAGAGTCGAAGAGGGGATGCTACAGCCTGGATAAGGAGCATTAAGCCAGTGAGGATTTTGGTTAAGGTGAGCTACTCCTCGCACCCTCTTGCGTAGGTCCTCCTGGACTGAATGTGTCCAGTAAGGACACTACCATGGATGTGTCCAGTAAGGACATCACCTCTGTAGGATAATATTGAGACTCTGCCTGTCCTCTTGGTAAATACAGGTCCATGAATGCCACCAGCACGTGCAAGAGGTGTCTTGCAGGTCACCCCTTGGGTCCTGGGGCCACACCACCTCAGCTCCTCTCACCAGGAGGACCAAGCTACCCCTGCGGCAAGGTGGCCCAGGATGGCAGCAGGGACCTCGGTGGGTCTGGACACCAAGGATGGGGAGAGCCGCACCACGAGGGTTCGGCAGGGATCAAGGAACGGGACTTCCCAACCTCAAACCTCCCAAGCTTGTGGATGCCTGGCACCACAGCGGAGCGGAGCCTGCCCGAGCAGCCCCATCCCAAGAAAGTTTGGTCAATAAATCCAACGCCTGCATGCCCAGCTCTCCCAGAGCAGTTCAACGAGTAGCACAACTCACGACAGATTGATAAAATGTATATACAGGTGCGCTGCTTTAATACATACCATCCTGTACTCACACCTCTCTCATAATGAGTTGTAAAAATTGTGCTTCCAGCCACTAAAAATGAGATACTTCTCTCCCGGTGTCTTTGCAAGCAGGAAGAGTATATTAGTTAGACCCATTATTTGACTCACAATCCTTAGAAAATAGGTACGGCTTTATCCCGCCCGCCCGTAACAACCGGTGCATACTTCCCCAAACCCCAACCCTCGGTAGGAACTGACTTTAGCTATTTAAATGTTTTATA
>VZSZ01009845.1:16092-44429 GCA_013398815.1 Ibidorhyncha struthersii | reverse complement strand
TGGGGCTGGGCCTGGGCCTGGGGCTGGGGCTGGGGCTGGGGCTGGGCCGGGGCCTGGGGCTGGACCGGGCCCGAGGCCTCCTGAATAACCAACTTTAAAATGTATTTTAAATACCCCGCTCCCAGCCTGGCTCAGCGCCTTCTGCCCGCCCTCGAGCCCCGCTGCAGGCCCAGGTAAGCGGCTCCTCTTCCCGTGGGGTGCGAGGCCCAGGCCGAAGGCCGCACTTCAACTGCCTCACGGCTCCACACACAGGTGTGGCAGTATGCGGAGAATAAAGATTTATGCCCTGAACGGGGCTACGCAAGACGCCGGGGAAGAAAAGGATTGAAAATGTCAGCGTATAGAATATTAAAAGCAGCGATTCCCGCTGCGGGAGTAGTTAAGGAAGGCACATAGCATCCGGAGACCGATGGACATAAGACTAAAACACATCCATGGAAATCATTATGGGATTGTGCAAAGGAACGGTGAGGCCGTACCTGGAGAACTGAGGCAGATTAAAGAGAGGCTTTTGAATACAAATGAAAAAGGTATATAAGAGTGTAACTAGGATAATAAACAGTCTTACGGATTAGATCTAAGTAGAGACGGTAGAAAATTAGGTTGGCATTTATTAAAAAAAAAAGGAGGATTAAGTGTTGACATGATTGAAAAACTGCTCATCAGGTTGTGGGGACTGGAGAAGCTGGTGCTGAAGGACCTTTCTGAAACTGCCGCCCCAAAACCCCCAAAAGGGCACAAGCTGAAACCGAGAAAAGTATTAAGAGAATTGAGGGAATGTCTTTTTACACACTCCAGCCAGTACGTACATAGACGGCAAAAGAAGCTGAAGTTGCAACCCACTCAGAAGTTAATTGGGTTGTTTGAAGGAACTGGTATTTGAGGGTATAAACACCGGCTGAGTAACAGCTGGGCCCACGTGGCTGCCTTCTATCCAGAAGGCAACCGCTTGGCTCTGTGGTGACCAAGTGAGCTTGAATATACTCAACTGGTTGGCAGGTTTCTGCTGTTATTGGCTGAGGTTCATCGGGGAGAAGAAAAAGATACGTTGCAATCCTCCACCAGCCATTGTCACTATGGTAATGAGAGGGGTCATTGTTCCTGCACCCGTTGGGGCTGCTAAAATGTAATTTTAGCAGCAAAGTGCGCAGTCTGTGTGTGAAAGCAGGCTGGTGGCGAGGCTCTTTATCCAAAGCGTGGCTTTTTTCTTTGCAGTATTTTTCTTTCTTTGTATTTAACTTGGAAAAGGCATCCAAAGACAAATGTTAACCATGACTGATTACAATTATATTGATGGGGGAGGTAGCAATTTAAAGGCGAATATCGAAATGTGGAAGAATGGCTGGTAATAATATGGTAAGGACAAACTATTCTTTAATTGTCCTGCAAGTTGTTTTATATCTTTGTCATGCAGAAACTGGAACTTTTAGGGTGCCAGTGACAAAGTACTTTGCTGTAATATGGTAGGGCAGGCTCACAACAGCCTTTATCTTACTGAATAACTACCACCGTTTCAAAGACCAGGATTACAGACACACTTTATGTCGGCACAAATGCTTTGGAGAGTGCATTTACATTTTTCTTCTGCAAGCAGAAATCTATTAATTCAGGAGATTTGACTCCCCCTTCTTCACCAGGCACAACCCAGGGGTCCGACCAAGTCAAGAGGAACATGCAGACCCTCATTTTTTGGTTTTGTCAGAGCCAGGCAGATATTTCTTAACTGTTTTCATTCACTCTCTGAAAGTTGAGAGTTGTCCAAACCCAAGTTAGATTCACCTCACTGCAGAGCAGCACAGAGCGACCCTCTGGGCTTTCTCAAAGCCTCGAGGGTGGGCTCAACAGCAACAAAAAAGTATTGCTTAGAAAAAAACCCACACTAGGGCAAGTGGAAAGTATGTGAAAGATGGTCTTGTGGTACACATACTGTTTTATTTTAAAAAAATCCCTGGAACTTGTAGCACGAGAGCATACTCTAGTGGCAACTGAGCAAAGAAAGCGCTGGTGGTTTGTGCGGTGTCTTGATGGTGAGATGCCTCCCACCTTTCAGTGGGGGGGGGTTCTCTCCTATCTCCTCCTGCTTCATGCTCCACACTCAGCCTGACAGGAAATACCCAACGCAGGCACAGAAAATAAACAGGAACTTCTAAAGTAATTTAAAAACACAGCTTGAGAACATATCTCCCCCAAATGGCTGTGTACTTAGAGAGTTGTCTTTTCACCAGGCTCTATTGCAGATTTTCTCCAGAGAGACACAGTTTAGAGGAGGCAGGAGATAGGAAAAGGGAGAATAATACTTAAAGCAAATTCTGTTCACCCATGGCAGTGTCATTACAAACTTGAATGAGCACAGTTATTGCAAATAAATAAAAACAATAGACCAGAACCAGTTTTACATAAGAAAATACTGAAATACTGTTCAATTAGTCCTAAGCTTTAGTTAAACCTTTTCTTTTGCCCGTCAGGTGATAAAGTTAATACAGAAAGCACTCAGCTGCTGTACTTGTGTAACAACAGTCAGCATCCATTTAATGAACTTACGTGTATACACGTTTAGCGAAGCTTCAATATTGTCAGCGCTGGGTTGGCACAGAATTTTAATGGCAAAGTAGCCAGCCCGGTCTTCATCGTAAACAATATCTCCAGTCTAAGGAAAGCAGGTCCTTGTGGGGACCATTAACAATACAAATAAGCAGCGCTTGTATATTTAAACAAGAAGTTTGGCAGTATTTCCACTGATGATATACACCTGCCTGCAAAGCATGAAAAGGAAGATTACGCTACTTTTCTTTGTTCTTAAGTGGCTTGAATAAGCTGCATTTTATGGCTTCTTGGGATTTTTTTTGCAGGGGGAAGACCAGGCTCATACCCCACGTTTACAGCAACATGACTGCAGTAGCTCGACGTGGTGCAAAGAGAACTTCCAAGTGGAATAAAGTGGAATAAAAGCACGCTTGGTCCAGCGAACATCCCTCTGACCCTGCTCATGGGGCTCTCACTGCCCCATCCTGCAAACGCACATGTTCAGTATTGCTGAAGTGAGCAGCCTCAGGCTGCACCCAACCAGGCCCAGGATGGGCCACCAAGGACAGCTTCAGATGTGACTGGTGACCAGAAGCATGTGGGGATGTGTGTGTCTGGATGCGCCGCAGAGGTGGCTCCGTGTACTCGCCCTGGTCATCTAAGGGACCAAGCTTCATGCGATCGCACTGTACATCCACCGTGATACCCACGGTGCTGTGTGAACCTGTCAAAATTGAAAAGAAAGGGAAAGGTCTCCCAGATGTTGTTATAGTCACAGCCATTTCATGCAAAGCCGGGCAGAGAGGAGATTCCCAAATCAGTGTGTGCAGTGGGAGGAAGGAGGAACACGGCTATAACCGGGGCTGCTGGCCAGGCTATCTGCAGAGCCTGGCTGCTAGTGTCATGCTGGCTGTCGTCTGGTGTGGGAAAGGGGACCCAGGGATGGTTGTGGTCAGAGGGCTGGGAGAATCTGGGGGCTTAGATCCATGGGAAAACATACTTGGTTCCACCACCGACAGGACAGCTTGTTCATTATTTCAAAAATCAGTTGCATTTTCTTCCACAAATAAAAAACCAGACTGAACTAATTTCCCCATGCAGATCTTGTCTCCCACCCTTTCACAACTTTGTAAGACAGGCTTTATTGTCTTGCAGAAGACCTCCAGTCCCTCCTTCCACCGGTCTTAGTGGCCTTCCAGTTGATTTTCTGACACACTGAGCAGTCACAGATCCCATTTGTCTCAGGTGGTTTACCCAGAACTCTCACAATCAGCTCTATGTTTTCACACCTGATTTCCTTAAACTAATATTATTTATTTATCCGCATGCCTTACGGGCAGACCCAGGTCTGGTGTCTTATCTGCACAGTGACTCCACAATCGTGTTGGAAACCATCTTCTCACGAGTGCGACTGATGCACCACATGAGGGCCCTGTTCCCTTCATCCCCAGACCACTGAATTGCTCTGTGATTAGTATTTGCAATAGAACACTTTTTGCCACTGCAAAACACATTGAAATGCTTTTCATCTGTCTTTTAATTACTGGTGTTGGACATCATTTGCCACCTTGTACCTTGGTGACCAAACTCACAGCCTGGCCCAAGAAATGCCCAAATGCAGCATGTAGCTGAAGACCTGCAACAGCAGATGGTGCTTCAGGGATCTCCAGTGGTTCAAACTCTCCTTTCTTCACCTGTGTTTGCAGTTCCAGTAAAACTCGTCAGGTGACTCATGTAGGTAAGAATTTTTCACGTTACATCCAATCCTCTCTGTTTCATTCCTATTTATTAAGCTGTGATCAGACTGTATCAGCTGAGGGTCATGCTCAGGGAATTTGAGCAGAGGATGAGTGTCGAGCAGGACACGAATTGCACCCTCCATAATCACTCTCCTTATCTGGGTTTACCAGTGCCTTCTTACCTGGGCCTGCCATATCTTCATTGTGTTCTTTCACTGAACAAATCTCCGGTGCTGCTACCAGTGGTTAAGCTGCCACAGGTTGTCTTTTAATCTAGTTGGAAAGGGATGAAACTCCAGAGTCAGTTCAAAAATCTGTGTTCTCCCATACGGTTGTTGTATTAGTCTCATTATAGTAATTTCATAGTAGGAACGCTTCCTCCTCCAAGCTGTTCTGCAGAGATGAGGTTACTGGCCAGGACTGTGATGTGTTGATATATGTCCAAAATGAACTTGTGAAGATGCTGAGCAACAGCAGGTAGTGTAGAACAGCAGGAGAGAAGGTGATCTAGGATGCATTTCAGCCAAGGACTCCCTTCTTTTCATCAATAGACTGCTCCACAAAGAAGAGGTTCATGTCCCACTGCCAGGCATGTGCCTCCTAGAAGGAAGGCAGCGAGAAGCCTTATATATAGGCAGAGCTGGGAGTGTGCTTATAACCGGTCTCTGGAGGCATGTAGCCCTGCCTGCTCCTGCAGTTGCAAGTTAGAGCTGCTGTGGCTTTGAACTCTGGGGACATAATGCTGCTAAACCTTCAAGAGAAGGGACTTGCAAGGGACTCCCATTTTCCGCATACACGAGCAGCCCTGCTGATGTGGGGTCTGTTAGAGGTGTGTCAGCATGCAGAACATGCCTTTTCTGGGATCATTTGTGTTACCTGGAGACCTTTGATGTAATAAATGCAAATTTTGGGGGAGAGAGAGCTGGAGAGTTAGCCCATGGGCAGGATTTTGAGTTTGTTAGGCTGAGTGGACTGGTTTGCTTTTCTTAGGCCGACTAGGGGCAGATCTCTGGCTCAGCCCTCTTAGTCCTCGCTCCAGTGGGTGGAAGTCCTAGAGATGGTATTTTTATTTCACAGGAGCGAAACAATAATTTTTTCTCTTACGTTCTCAGTAATGGCTGAACCATTTAAGCATAAGCCTCCCATAAAATTCAGGCTGGGACAGTCTGATTCTCCGTAGCTTAAAAAACCAAGCTTTTCCCAAACCTCACCCGTGTTTCCTTCAGCACACTGGTGGCTGAGAGGAGTATGTCTGAGCTCAGCAGATACATATCTGTGGGTGGGAGCAGCATCCCCACAGCTCAGACGGACCTATACCCTCTGTATGTGGTCTGCCAAGCAAAGCTCCTGAACGTGCTCCATCCACTTGTTTCAAGGTCTGTACAGGTTCTGCGGTTCTTCTCCTTAGAGGTCAGGAAGCACAAAAACGGAATCAAGATATTTTGGCTCCGTCTCCATTTCCTGTAGAAGGCCAGGCTAGGAAACAGATTAAATGGATTACATTAAATCCAAATTAAATTCTGGCATATACCCAGACCTGACTTGCCCATTCACATTGCCAGTTGCTCGATGTCCATGTGGCCAGAGCATTGCATGAGCAGTCCATGTTCAACCTAGCTGCCTTGTGGAAGATGTTGTAGGAAGAACCCCAAATTCAGTTTATCTGCTGGACCGCAGCCGTGGGATGTCAGCACAAGGAGCCGGAGCCCAACAGCAAAAGACCAGATGAGGGAAACGCACTCTGCCCAAGATGTCTACATCACAACTGAGCACATGTTAAAACACAGCCCAAACCCAGATATCTCCTGGCACGCCCCAAAGCTTACTTCAAGCTTGCATCTGAACATCAGCTGATAATTTTATAGGATGGCCATTAGATAATCTGGGCTATGGGCCCAGGTTCAAATACAACCTACATCACAGGTGCTGTCAGAGCTTTTCCTGCTGAGGCTGAAACAGAGGGACGCTCAGATTTCTGTATGTCAGGCTCTCAAGAGTTAAAAACCACCAGCACAAAACCTCAGTATGGCCCTCCCGGGCGCGAGTGTTAAAACAACCTTTACCCAAATGCCTATGGCTGGATTTTGTTTTGTTTTCTTTTTTCCTTGTCAGGTCATGCCTCACTCGATGCCTGGGATGGATGATAATTTGGAAATAAATCAGGGACCATTTTCATAATCAAATGATGAAGATGCTGGAGTTTCAAAGGTGGCTGAGACCGTGCAAATGAAAGGGGGACCAAAGGCAGAGTCCCAGTAAATTGTGATGTGAATGAGGCCTTCCAGGGAGGGAAGTGGGACACTTGGACTGGTGCCATTAAGACAGAGGACTTCCAATCTGGCACTGCCTAATCTTGGATTTGAGGCAGAATGATCGTGCCCTGAGCATCTTTTTAACACCAGATAGCTGTTGACAATCGCATGAAAACCACATGTAACATAAAGCAAGAGACAAAGGTTTTTGCAGAATATAATGATGTTTCCTAAAATTATTTCAGGGGCGGATAGAAAGAAACAATATGTATGTAGGGCGGGTCTTGAGACCTTCCAAACCTTCATGTTACATTAATTGAAGGAGAACAGCTTCTACAGCTCCTCTCTGTTGCATCTAAGAGCCCAGGAGAGGGTGACTACAGTGTTAAGTGGTCAGTAGTCACTACAAAGTCTGCTTTTATGTTAATGCACCTGATGTTGCCACCGCTTATAATTTAGAAGCCTCAGCCTTCTCCTCCTCTGCTTTCTGTGGCCTGGTATTTTCAGGCTCCTCACAAGTCAGAATGAGAAAAATGCATTTCATTTTTCAAAGGCCAGAACTGCTGGTGCAGAAAATAGCTAAGTGCTGGGGACTGAGCTCTGCTTCTGCCTTTCACTGGGAGAAATCCAGCATCCCTCACTGCCTTCAGCTGATTTACTCCCCATTCGGCGTAAGCGAAAGGAGAATTTGCCTCTTGCTGTTTTTTTGATGGCATTAAGGCCTTTAAAGAAAATCCTACAAAAAGATTTAGGCACAAACAAAATGTCCTGCTTTTCACAAATCTGTCTGAACTTACACTGCGAAAGGAAATGCAGAGGAACTGAAGCCTCTGGCAGGGGACGGGGGGCTCTCTAGCAGGGTCAGCTGTGCATATATTTACACATGATATTAGCAGGAAAAAAGACAAAATGGGCGCATCGTGACCCAAGGTGGTCCAAATGTTCTGCACTATCATTACCGCTGGGGTCAAAGGCGTTGCCGGTTGGTGACTTGATAAGCATGATGAGCTAACGAGCGACAGCTTAATCAGCACAGATAATTCTTCTGCAATATATGAGATAATTACACCTTTTTTTTCTGATTTTTAGGAGCCTTGTGGATTTTTTCACTCATAAATATGAGATAATGCCGTACAACTTGACCTTCCCAAACAAAGCTTTTGCAGAAAGCAGTGTAATACCCACCGTTTGTTCATGAATATAGCTATCGGCTTATCGAGGCTGGGTTTTGTCCACTGCAGCTGACTGACTGGAAAGAACACCAGGAAAACTGCAAGGAAAACCTTTAAAATTAATTTTATTGTTGTACGCATGGATAAAACCCATCAGGTTCTGAGTTCAGGGAGTTGCTCCCGTTACTTTCCTGGAGACACCAAGGGCATTCACAGGGTTTCATCTTTCATCTTCCCAGAAAGGACCCAGCTCTGCAGCACTTCTGGGGAAGGAAGCTGTGCGCTAAACGCCGTAAGCCTTGCATAACCCATCCTTTCACCTGGCACTTCCTTCCCCTGCCCTGGCCAAAATCACACCTCAAGAAGTTGCCAGTAAGGTCCCCCGAAACAGCCATTCTACCTAAAGGCTGGAGACAAAGAGACACAGCTCAGACAGCCCCTCGATGTTAAAAAAGGCCGTAGCAGAGCAGGAGGAAGGCAGGACAGTCTGCGGACTCCAGGGTGGCCGCCATGAGCCACCTCATTAGTCCTGTACTCCAGACAAGATGTGTCAGAAGTCCAGATTGGAGGGTGGGGGATATCCTGTCTCCCACCTCTTTTGGCTCACTTGACTTTCTCCCGTCTTGGGCCGGTTGGAATTAAAATAAAGAGTCAGGACCACGCGTGCTGCCAAATTCCCTCAGTTGTGGTCAAATAGGAACGGCTGCCCATCTCCGCCCCTCGCTCATTTGTTTGTGCCTGTAATAACCGGATTTCCCAGCTGGTCTCCCAGCCCAGGACCTGCTTAACTCCAGTGAGCAAACACAAGTAGGGGAATTCGGTCCAAGCAGGCAGGTGCAGCGGCTGGATAGCTTGTGGATTTCCCTTCTGCTGCAAAACAACAGTTACTGCACATATGTTGCAAAGATAAGCATTGTTTGCGATCGGTAGAGGAAAAGCCAGAGGCTCGCTGCAATTTGGGAGTCTTGCTGTCAAAGAGATGCACGAGCGAAAGGTGCATGTGAGAATAAGGGAGGATGCTCTCTCAGCAGCCGAGAAAGAAAAGACAAAGCATTTTGGCTTCAACTTCTTGCAAACAGGGAGCGCATCTGCCCCGCAGATAGCGGGTGTGGAGTTAGATCTGTGTCCAGCACTTGACGGGAACATTTCTGAAGTGGTAGGCTCAGGTTAGGCTTCCCAAGGAGACTTGTTAAAACATAGGAGAGGTCAAAAAATTGTTGTAAGCACCAGTAGGGGTGCAAAAAACCCCTTCGCAGTTCCATTTAGCAATCTACAGCTTAGCAGAGCGGAGGGTAGGCGGTAACTTGACCGTGGTCTGTAAGTACCCCATGAGGAGAAGATTTCTGACACTGGAAGGCTGATTAATTGAGCAGACAAAGGCGAAGTGAGCCTGAAGTGCTAAAAGCTGCAATTAGATAAACTACACCTAGAAGTAAGGTGAGTGGTCCTGAGTGAAGGGAATTAAACACTGGAGAAATTTGCCTGGGGTGGCAGGTCCTAATTCGCTTCTCTGCATAGTGATGGCCACGCACCCCACTTTCTCCTCTTGATGTTCCCTGTTTATTTTCTAGCTCCCTTTTGTCTTTTCCAGGGGATGCAGGGGGACATTAGGGCTCCAGATGACTTAAAAGTCCCTCAAACCGTGCGTGGAGATTGGGACAATAACAAACAGCCCAACAGAAGGTCCAGGCCAGCGGGGTTCAGTGTTTACCCACCAGGATACTCCAGTTCCCAGACCAGTTGGGAAGACTTGGCTTTCCACGAAAGCATTTGCTTTAGGGATGGAGACTCCAGATTTCCTCCCCTGTCCCATGCAATGCTTCTGAGGGACTGAAACGGGCAGAGGTGTCCAGCCCCGTATATAACAGATGATCTGCACGTATGACCAGTGCCACCAGCGGCGCTGGCCTTACTCCACCCCGTAAAGCAGCATCCGCTCCTGAAGTCCATGGAGCTCCAGGAGGCCAAGGCTGGGAGGAGAATAAGACATCCCGTTTCTAACAGCCTCTAATCCCTGTCCTCCATAATCAGTTTTAAAATGGCCATCAAATCTTCCCTCTGCCTCTAATTGAAAAAGTGATGTCAGCAGTAATCTGCTGCCCCAATTTATCCCCATATATTTGGGCAGTTTGGCTAATGCATTGTTTCATAAACATATGTTTTAATGCAGCCGTGCGCGCACACACATGAAGAGAAAGCTCTGAACGCGCTGCACTAGTTACAGAGACTTAATGCCTTAAATATTACTTTTAATACTAATGTCAGATTATTAAAAACATAATCCATTCTCCTGATTGGACCTAATGTAAGCAGGAGGATAAGAGGGCTTCTATCCATGCATTAACACATTTCATGGAGTGTAAAGCCACTTTCTTCCTCTTAAAACATAAGGTCAGGAACTAATAGAATCTATACTTCGAGTGGGTTTTTAAAACATATTACACAGAAAGTTTAGTGAAAGTTAATCTGTCGATGAGTGTCAGCTGGAGCTGTGTGGGTAAACAAGAAATAAATGTAATTCACATGCAATTTTTTCCTGTTAAAAACCTATCTGTGCACTTTAAAACATTTATGTTTAAATAGAACAGAGACCAGCACTAAGAAGCACTCAGCCCAAAGCAGCTTTATGTAAATGTGTTGTGAGGGACTAAAATAAAGTAAGCTACCCAAATCTCCCAAAGATAAAGGGAGAAGGGCTCTGACCCCGTGTGAATGCTCCCCTCATCCTGACCGCATGCCGTTCCTGGGCTTCGTTCCTGTTCCCCCTTGTGCATCTCTACGTGGCGGCATTCCTCGTCTCCCTCCGGGCTTCCCCACACATCTGCTTTGTGCCCGGGGAAGCACCAGGGCTCGCGGATGGTTTGGCAGAGGTGGTGGCAGGGCAGCATTCTTGGCACCCGGGTCCCAACCAGCCGGTCCCTCACCTCTCCGTCATGCTCAGCCTCTGCCAGCCTCCTCCTCGCCAACTGCAGGACCTCCTCAGCCACACATTCCCACTGTGGTGGGCTGGGTTGTTTCCAAAACCAGCCCCCTCTGCCTGTTTCCTTTACACGACCTCTGGAGAGCAATTTGGAAAGCCCAAACCGGGTGCTGAAGCAATGACAATATCCACAAAGGGCTGATTTTTGCACAGGACCTGCAAACTCGGCAAAACCATCATTTTTAAGCAGCCTCAGCTCTCCGATGTTGGTGGAGGCCAGGCGGCNGGGCTTTGGAGCACAGAGCCGGGGTGAGATTCTTCCCCGGGGGAAGGCACGCAGCCAGCTGCCCAGCTCTGCCTCCTCCTTGCTCCAACAGCGCGTCTTCTGGGCTGCACCACCACCGCCCTGTTTAAAATGGGAACCATTTGGTTCCCCTAAAATGGAAGTAAGAGCGGCTGCGGGGGGTGCCGGCTGCCAAGAGAGGGAGACGAGAGGGCAGCGGGAGAAGCAGGAGGTGGAAGCTTGCGCTGGCAGGCGCCGGGACTTGGCCCCTGTGCTCCCAGCCACATGCCAGAGATTTAAGCTTCATAAACAGGCTCCAGCCACCAGAAAGAGATTGATGACATATGGATTTCATACATTCAGCAAATGAAAGAAAAGCTCTCAACGGTTGCACGGGATTAGTAGAATTTATGTGCTCTTCCTTATAGCAAGGGTCCTGGAGGAGGGCTCCATCGCTGAGACGCCGGGAAGGGTGTGCATTCATATCTTTGCACCATCACTCCAAGTCACATACGGTCATACTTATCTCGATGGTGTGGGAGAGGGCTGACACCCTCCGAGAGCCAGGCAGGAGGCGTAGGGAGGGTGTCGCACGGCTGGGGCCACCCACAGGAAGGCAATAGGGATGGGGACCTGGAGAGAATTGAGGTCCAAGTGGGTCCAAACCCTCCCTGTGATGGAGACAAGCAGTTCCCCTCCTCTGTCTTTCCAGTGGCGCACGTTGTGACCCGTCTTTCAGGCAGGTGCCCAAAGGTAGCTGGTACGTGGTCCCTGAGTGCAGCGCAGGGGGCTATGTGGTGCTGGTGTGTCGCCGCGTGGCTTCTGCTCCATTGCCAAAATGAAGGTGGTGCCTTGTGAGGAAAGGCAAAGTGTTTGCTCGTGTGGCTGGAAGCTGAGCTGGAACTCAGGGGATTCGGGGTGTCTCCCTGGCTCTCATTTTCTTAGGATCCTGCTGTCCCATCCCTACAGAGCATCACGCAAAAGCACAGGGAGGTGGCTCTCCACGCACATGGATGGGGCCAGAGGCTGTATGGTCATAGCAAAGGGGATGAAGGTCCACCCAGTCTGGCACAGCCTGCTTCATTCAGGGCTTAAATGCGCTCCATAAAGCCTAGAGAAGAAATAGTGGTGCAGAGCACTGGAGGAAGGGACAGATAGATAAGAATAAGTCTCAAAAGTTTGGCTTTTGTTCAGTTCCAGGGAAACGTGGAACAAAGTGATTTGGCATTTCCCACCCTGTCAGACAATTTAGGCAACAGTTGCCAGTATGGAAATAAGTTGCTGATGCTGCTTTCAACCCAGCAGCCTCCGAGTGCTACAAGTCCTTTGGCCAACTTGTCTAGTACCACCAAAATCAAACAGCAGGACCTTGCACTCAAGAGGTTCAGTTTCCAGAAAAAAACCTTTAACCTTCAGATTACCCTCAGGACACGACTGTTAATCCTGTCAAACATCATGCACCAGTTCATGAGCGAAGTCACTAGAGAAAGAAGAAAGAAAAAGAAAAAAGAGCTAAGGAGTGGTGAGCCCCAGCCATCGTGTGGCCATGTTATTTTGGTAAAACAGTAAGACAGTGCTTTGAAATAAATGAAAATTGGTTTGTGAGTCTGATGGTGGCACAGAGCAGGAGGGAGCTGCCATCTAAACCCCTTATGTGGCTTGGGTCCTTAGCAGAAGCTGAGCACGCCTCAGGGGATCAAAAATCCCTACAAATGGGAATTCCTTGGCCATTATAAGGCTATGATTTTGTCATGGCAGCCACAGGAGCCATGAATTTGAATTAATTCCATGAAATCTTACAAATGGATGGAGAAATACCTCTAATTCGGCAGATTCTTTCTTTCGTTTCCAAAAGATGGTGTCGTGCCATGAGCTGACGGCAATTCCAATCAGAGGAGATATCACTCAGCAGGGAATTAGCTCTTGTAGCTGTGCCTGTGTCCAAGATATGCGGCCGAGTGGGGATGTGGAAGGAGTGGGGGAACCCGACCAAGGTCAGAATGAGATATGGAAAATCCGAGCAAGAGCTCGCCTTGGGCAGAGCCACGGTTCGGCAATAGCAGCTCAGTGACGGCGCTGACTCTTAGCGCCAACAAAAGAGAAAACAGAAATCGGAGCTCACGAAGGGGCAGTGACTGGTCTGTCACTGCCAGCTGGGCGATGTCACTGGTCACACCAGTGTGTGCTTTTCTGTATTTGAAAATTTACCGCATTTGGTCCAATTCAGAGACTTCATGGGCACAACTTCCAATTAAACCCTAGAAAATCTCTTGAACCTTGGTGCCACTGAAGCCATGGCATTCCCGCTGTGGCCGCTGGCCTCCGAGACGTCGGTGGGTAACCATCAGCCGTGCTCTGGTGGGACGGTGATGGGTGTGAACTCATAGAGGGCAGCTCCAGCTCAGGGTTACACCTCTACCAGCTTCTCTGCGGAGTAAATTAGCATCTCCTGGTGCTGTTAGTGAAGGATGCAGCTGTCTGTCTGTGCGTGGCTATGTCGTTCAGGCAGGTGTTCAGCTATTTTGCCGTTTAAAAGCACTTTTAAGCCAAGTGCCTCATTGATGTCATTCCAGGGACTTCCCCCCCCCCCTTCTCTTATCTCCTCCATGACATAAGGTAAAATTTACTGCTCTAAACCTGTAGTCGCATCATCAGCTGGAAACTCCCTTCTTAACATTTAAGTGTGTCTTAAGCAGTGTCACTGGTGTGGCAAGCAACTGTGGGTTTCATTTTCAGCTAGACTCTCTTTTGGGATTCCCAGCACTGGAGACAGTATCACAACTTCTGTGACCTTCTGATCCTTCAGCAGGATCTCCTCTATTCCCACACAGCCCAAGTGGAGTGAAGATTTCCCTTAGGAGAGCAGGATAAGGGCAGACAACAACTTTATGTCCCGTATTTATTTCAGCAAGAGCTTCGCAGCAAAGGCATGAAGCAGGAGTATGGTGGGACTTGTCATCCTCGCAATAAGCATCCCTAGGTTGCCCAGAGAAGTTGTGGAATCTCCCCCACTGGAGACGTTCAAAACCTGCCTGGATGCTGTCCTGTACAACCTGCTGTAGGTGACCCTGCTCTGGCAGGGGGGTTGGACTGGATGATCTCCAGAGGTCCCTTCCAACCGTGACCATTCTGTGATTCTGTGAGTGGGGCTAGGCTGGTGGTGGGATGCCCCGAGGGAACATATTGCCCATCCGGATGGAACATGAGGGGTTAAATAATGATGAATAAAACCATGGCTGCCTCCTGGGCAGCCAAGGGCACAGGAGTGGGTGTGCAGAAGGGAATACTCAGCACTTCGCCCTTCTGGGAAGACCAACAGCAGCTTGGCCATGTTTGAGCTCTTTAATCCAAACTATTTTAATTTTCAGGTCATAAAGAGGAACTGATTAAAATATGTTTTCATTGCAATGTATGTAAGTGCACTGAAATATTACCCCGTTAGTGAAGGACCAGCTCTTGAATTCCTATTTGGTTTGTGTTTAGCCTTCCTTTGCTTACCTCTGGTTCGGATTGCCTTCCTGCCTGTTGCATTGATTAATGTGTATAATCCTCTAAAGACTTGGCTAAAGCGTTAATCAGAGTAGCCCGATGGAAACCATGACTGATAGATGAATGACCTACAGGAGGCCAAGGTGGTGACACAGGACAAACTGCCCCACAGACAGCCAAGAGGGATGGGGAGGAAGGGAGATCCCTCTGCTGAGGGCAGAGTGACCGCATGCCCTGTGCAAGGAGGTAGGTGTAAGATAATACGTCTTTGTTTTGACTGCCATATAAAAGAAGAGTCAGGAACCTTGTAAGCCTTGTACTGACCCAGCAGGGTCTGCATGTCCTTGTGCAGAAGCAGACATGTTAACATCTTGTCCCATGGACCTGTAGTGGGTCAGGATCAGGTCCTGTAGACAGGGAGGCTGCCTACACCACTGCCATCCCACAGAGCCTGTGGCTGGTGTTTAGGAGGCAAGACTTGCATTGGACTCTCTGGACAGCCAGAGGATTCACCAGCCTGGAGGTCTCTGAGGTGGCACCACTGGGACCTACCACAGAGGTTGCACTGTACCTCCCAGGAGCGCAGCAGTGGCCCCAACTGCTGTGTTGCCCCTAGGGCCAATTCACCCTTTGCTTGTGGTCCTTCAGAAGTGTCCTCACTGTGTTCCTCTCCTTCCATGACCATGGCCTCCTCCAGCAGACACCTAGATCCTACCAGCTTTCATGACCCAACTCCCTAACTTATCTTCCCAGCTTGAAAGTTCTTCCCCATCTGCCCCTACCATGGTAGGAGTGAAAAGAAGAAAAGCAAAGACACTGCCCATGAAAGGAGGCAATTTTGGAAGGCTGTCAGGTGAGGCAGAAGGTAGACATTGCATTAAGGAGTGATCTGTGTGACCGTTACACAACTAAATTATGGCAACCCTTTTGCACATGGCATAGGGAAGGAGGCAGCTCGTTTATCTAGCATGGGAGCAGCATGCTCGACAATAGGAGAAGAGGCTAAAAATCACGTGAAAACACGGGAAGCTGAAGTTTAAAACATTAACAAATTTGGCAATGTCTCCTTTTTAGCAGATCAGTGAGTATTGAAACAAAATGGGGCCAGAAGCTAATTATATGGAAATATTTCTATTTGCACATTTCACTGGAAGGCAAAGCGGAGAGTATAATATATCTCCACAACTGACAGGAATATTAAGTTTTCTGTCGTTTTGCTACCACGGCTACCTTTCTCAGCATGCATTCTGTCCTAGTTCCTATTAAGGTGAGAGCAGAATCAAACTCATTAATTGTCTGCATTTTAGATATGATAAGAATTTAGTGGTTGGTGTTAATTAAACTACAAAACAACTCCTCTTGCTGCGGTGTGCATTCCAAGTTGGAGCAATTAATTCACTCACTTAAACTGATCAAGATTTAATTACCATCACTCTGTGCAATTACTCCATAATTAAAGTAATTTGGTTCATTCCACTCGCTGACAGTGTCATTGAACAGCCATTCATGGCACCAAAAGAAGTGATAATTAACTTAAAGAAGAGCTCAAGGCAGTTTTACACAGACTTTTAGTTATTCCTAAACTTACCTATATGGGAGACAGAAGCCTATCACATAGCACAGCTGCTTCCTTAGTAAAGGGTTTCAGATATTTTGTGTTCTTTTTTTTTCAGCCAGCACGCTGTAGGAAACCCAATTTTGGGTAAGGCTCCGTAGTTGTCACCAAACATGTTGTTTCGTACAGGCAAGCGCAATAAAACCTGGATCCCTCCAGCTGTACAGACGTTCCATGCCTGTTTCTGGAGTTTCCTCTTTAGGAAAGAAACAAAATTCTCAATAAAAAGACCCCTTCACCCAGATAACCCTGCCAGCTCTCAGATCTTATCAAGTATCTCATGACAGAGCAAGTCCCCAGTCGCCAGGACCGAGGGAAGGCAGAGGAGTCTCAGGGTTGTTAACCATCAGTGTTCTCAGTCTCCAGGTTTGTTGACAATAGCTTGAAAGCTTGATGTAAATGTACTCCAAAAACTGAGACAACTGAAGACAAGTAAAAAAAATAAGAAAGCAGCATGTGACTCTGAAGCCAATCTCATGTTTGGAGAGTGGTGGAGCCTGTCTCAAGAGGTTTTTTTTTTTTAACTTGTAGGCTGGAGACACTACAAATAAAGCCTGATGGCCTTAGAGCTCACCAAGAGCATGTCCTTGAAAGCTGACCTACCGCTGTTACCGTCTATCGGCCCACCTGCTTCCCCCTTCGCTCTGTGCAGCATCTTCCCCTCCCATGGGGTGTCAGTACTTACAGCAGCTACAGGCACAGGCTATCGGGGTGCTTCACCGGCTACCCTTGGTCCTTGTTGCAGCAACGTTGCTGGTGGCCACGAGGGCTGAATCAGTTACTCACATATTTTCCATGGGAACTACAGTAGACACCTGCTGTACCTTGTGTAAGGCACTGAACTCAGCAGAAATGCAGGGCAAGAGCACTCAGCAGTATTTATGTACGTACCAACGTCACGTTTAAAGTAATGTTAAATATCTGGTCTTGGTTGTTCATGGCACATCTATTCAGAACTCAGTTTTGTGCTTATTTTATTCTAGAAAATGATTTTGGTGGCAGAATTATTCCTCCAGAACTGGAAGTGAATATTGCTGCCTGTTTTCAGAACAGGGTGTTTGCACTCACAAGAACAAAGCTGGTACCAGAAACCTCTGTGCTCAGCCACCTTCTAAGAGGTCAGACTTATTACACCAGTCTGTTCTTTCCCCAGTAACCTTGTAAAATCCCCACACCAAGCTCTCTCCAGGATGGGCAGAGGAAGAGGCAGACATATCCACCTGTCCGTACTTTTGAAGGATGCTGGGCCTGGAGTGGCAAAGATGACCTTCAACAGATTGTCCCCCCATTTCAAAGTTAAGCCTTCTCAGCCCACACACAGACATTTAAAACGTGACCTGTCACAACCGTTTGGACATGAAGTATGCAATATTTATGCTGATTTTTTTTTTTCCCCACCACAAAAGTGATGTTAATCTGGAGAATCATCTCAAACAAGTGGAAGAAGCACACTACCTATCCAGGGCTCATGAGTATCAAATCAGTTGCTCTTATCAGCCTTTGCCAGGCTCTCTACTGTCTCCATCCAGGCAGACATACAGGATAGATGTCACTTAATTTGAGCTGTACAAGAATTACATGTCCAGTTTTTGTTAAAAGTACAAATTTCCTCTCCTAGAAAGAGAGAAACACCTCTGGAGAGCATCTCCTGCCTTTCTGAGTGGGGCTTAAGATAGCTGGGATGTGTCATCTCCTTGAAGAGCACATCCTTCCTCACCAGCATCATGGGGAAGCCAGGCCAGCTTGAGCTGACCAAGATGAATCCACCCCACGCTTTGATAGGACCATCTGTCCATGCTCAGCCTCGTCCTACAGCAAACACAACATCCTCGGTTTTCTCATACGCACATCTCATGGCTGCCCTTCACTGGGTGCAGAGACGGGTGTTGAGGTGAACGGTGGTGGTGACACTACAAGATGTAGGTTCTTGCCTCGTAGCCTGTGCACGTCCTCCTGGAGCACCTGTTCCCTTGTGGGGCACCTCAAGTGTGTGTATAACCCGCTCCAAGAGCACAAGGCACAGGGAGCAGCATCAGGTTTGGAGATCTTTCTGGTGAGAAGAGATGAAAGGAGCTGGAATTACACAGACCAGGAAAAAAAATAGCTGTCCTGGATCTGATGGACAGCACAGACCCCAAACACGCCAGGTTCAACTGGTCGTGAATCAGCTTGGAGAAATGAGGTTTTGTAATTGTCTGATTCTGGTCAGAGCAGCGGGAGGAAAACAAGGTGGTTTAAGCAGAAGGTGAGCAGCTACTAAAGGGGATTACAGTCCCTGACTCCATGTGGCAGCAGGTCCCTCGTGGCCCCGCAGCTCTGCGACCCGCTTTGGAGGTGGCAGGGACCCTGCAACTGCTCTCTTGCTTGGTGCTTTTCCATCAGCCATTAAAGCCGCAATTCTCAGCGGTGCGAGACCTCCTCAGAAGGCTGAGCTGTGCCACGAGTCATTCCTACACCTGCAGCAGCCACAAAGCAGAGCCTTTTGGTTGGGCTCCCAAATGCTTGTAGCCTTCTGTGACTCAGCAGTGGCTAAGTTAATGTCAGCTCTACCCAGGGGAAAATCTTCAATATTTCTTTTTACTTAAAAAGAAAGAAAAAAATCCGAAACATTATTTTTAAGCTCCTAAAAGAGCATTACAAAAGCATGAAGAGGAAGAAAAAAGAGACTGTGTAAAGATTGCTTACCACTATCCTTTTACAATAGTCAGCCACACAACAGAAATAGGTGGACATTAATTCATGCTAACCTTGCACACCTAAATACCATTAATTCATCAAAACTAATAACATTAATTCCTTCCAAAATGAGATTAAAGACAGGCACCCCTTGCAGTCATAATCTGTGGCTGATGACACTAAAATGAAACCTCCAGTATACAAAGCTACCAGCAGAGCTTGCAGAATCTCGTAAATTACAGCTGGCAATACCTAAATCCTCGAGACAATATACATTATTTTCCAGGGAGCGGGTGTTTGCACGCCAATCGCCGGGCAAAGAGGAAAGCAAAGCCGTATAACTTCTCTCCCAATACAGGAGTTGTTGTCAGAGAAGCATGATGCCACTCGGACGAATGCTTACCTAAATCTCTCAGGTCAGAGCAGGATTTAGGGCACACGTCCTGGGAACCACATTTGTTTTAAATTTGCAAACCCAGCCAGCAGAAAGAAAGCATAACTCAGAGCTGGAGGTGCCCTGAGCTTCTGGCAGTGGGTACACGACTTTGGGTACACCACCTGCCCTCGCTAGTGGATATTTGAAGAGCTGGAAAAGGTCTTTCGCAGGACCTGCTGATGCCTCTGTTGGGCACTGAGGTGGCGTGAGGGTGAATAAGGGCTCAAGTATACATTGCTTTCTCCCCGGGGCTGCATCCAGAGGCAGCTGTAAGTCAGATAAAAGCTGTCCTTTTGATTTCAGTGGGTTTGGGCCATTGGCCTGACAATGAATGGGAAGTGGCGCACTCTAAGGGTAAACTGGGGCGGTCATGGGTGAGAAATATTAGATAAGGTTAACACAACTCCTTCGTCTCAAAGCAAATGGACATCTGAGAGTTCAGCTCCCGTACTCAGGGTCAGAGCTGGCTCTGCTCGCTTTCCGTGTCTTGTCCTCTGCCTCATCCTGACCCCAGAGGCATGGAGGAATGAGTGTGCTGCGTGTCCTGCCTGTCCCTTTCTCCCTCCTTTGTTTACTCCTTGGTGGAGACATCCCTTTATGCTTGTTAAGGGAAGTGCTGACCAGGTTTTAATGTGGTCTTCGGTGATGGGAGAATCCCTCGTCTGCTCCTGAAACATCCTGTTGCTACTTTTACTACTCATATTTCAAGTGCATGTGTCTGATCCCAGTGCCTGGCTGAGCATCACCAGGGTCCTATTTAGCTTGGGTCGCTGGTGTGACCCTGCCACTGAGGTCTGTCACCGTCACACATCACTTTTGCTCTCCCTGTTGTACCCATCATGTTTTTCTTTTCTTCCAGACTTGGGCAGAGGGTTTCACCTGCATCCAGAAGGATGGGCTACTATACCACAGCCTTTGCCCCAGGGCTGCCTGTGACAGTAACAGGGACTGCTGCCCAGAGGGGAACCCTGAAAGTCGGTGTGTGCCATGTCCAGCACACCTCCAGGTGCTGGACCCACAGCCGCATGCTACCTACGACTGTGTCTGCACTGGTCTAGGACTCTCACTGACTCCACTTGGAAAAAACAGAGTTGTGGGCAGGCCTGGGAGGGCGTTCACAAACTTGCAAATTCACAGATTTCTCTATATTGCACTGAAAGACCTCCAGTCTACAGGTCACGGCCAGGTTGAGAACAAGATCACCTACTACTGCTGGTGGCCACAGAGACCCGGAGATGTTCGCAGAAGGCAGTGGGATGCTGTGTGCACCGCTGGCTTGCCCAGCAGCACTCCCCAGGGCTTGTGAAGGACGGCGGCTGGTACCGCCGACCCTTTGAGGCAGTGCCCATACATCCAAAACACCGGAGGTATTATTTCAGATTAAGCCCAGATTAAGCCCATTTAATTTTAACTCAGATTAAGCCCCTATTTAGAACCTGGCACTGTGTCCAATGCAGCTGGGCTAACCCCCCCCAGGGGCTGTGAAGCACTGGGGCCGGGTGTTGGGTACTGGTTAAAACACTGAGTTACTAAAATAAGGCTTGGCTGGCGAAAACTTATTTAAGAGTAGAGCCGCACGTGGCTTTTGGGCTGGGGTTTAATGCTTCGTGGCTTCAGGAGGGACCCCAACGCCCGCCGCAGTCCACGGGGGCTTTGGGCAGACGTGAGCACTAAGGAGCTGTGCCGGTTTAATCTCTAAATAACGATGGAAGTGCAAGTGTGTGTATTACTCCAAATGAATGTATCACCCACGCGTGCTACGCTCTCTGCATATTTAATTACACAGCGCTTTCTCCTGCCCTGCTTTTTAAGAAATACTCCACAATCCATCAGTGCCAAAGAATGACTGATTTCAATGAAACGTAGAGAAAGAAGAGTTCTGGGCTCGTTCAGACTAGCTGGAAAACAGCAGTGGGGAGAACATAATCAATCTATCTCACTCATTTTTTATTCCTATTTGTGTTACCAGGGCATCCGAAAGGTCCAAGTCCAAACCAGACCCGGCTGTGCGAGGAGATACACAACCCCCAAGACAAGAAAAAAAATATCTCTATTTCTGAGATGTAACGGTAAAGCGCAGCACGCGAGGGACACGCGTGAATGTGCACAGCAAAAGAACAAGATGCTTTTTCTTTGACTACAAGTCTTCAAGGTTTCTTACAAACCAGGCACCACAGCAAAGACAGGTTTTGCAGCGCTTGCTTCTTTTTTTATTTGATAGATTTATGGAGTAGCTCTTATTCTAACTTGCCCAACACAGCCTTCATCCTAACGCTGCGCTGGGCTGTGATATTAGGCGGCTGTGCGGTGTGTTTTCACTTCCTATTGACTGGTTGTGTACTTCCCTCCTGCTAATCCCTTGTTAATGGACACTTTCTTTGAGCCAGCTGAGATCTGAGTTATGTTGTCTCTGTGCTTCTTGCAGATTTTATTACTTGGATATCTTTGTTTTCATTATTTTGAGATTTGGGGATTTTGTCTCTTTCCTTCAGATTGCTTCACGCGGTTAGAGACGGGCTGGCCTCCCACGGCTCCTGTTTGCATTTGATCCGGGAGCGGTGGGAGAGCAGCTTCTCGCCTGCAAATAACGCAGTCCCACACTTCAGTCTCCAAAGCCGAGAGAAGACCCGCTTTGGGCTTTCATGGGAAAGCACCTCCCGCTTGCAAAACAAAAAATACAGCAATTCCACTGCTCCCCTTGCTGAACTGGGGTGCACTGGTTTTAACTGGGCTCTGCTTGCGGGTGCACACCCAGCAACCTAGAAACACCTGCAGCGGCAGCTTCAACAAGCAGGAGGGGGGAGCCCCCCGGCTCTGTCCCCAGAATGCCGGGAGACCCTGGGGACTCCTGAAATGTGGAGTCCGAGGCTGATGGAGCGTGTTTGGGTGCAAGGTGTTGTGATGTGGGGAAGCCAACGGTGACATCCCTGGACACGGTACCCGTGGTGGTGAGGATACGCGTGCACGGCAGGTTCAAAAACACCATTGTGACCTTCAGAGCAGGGGAAAAAGCACAGCCCATGGGGCAGGGAGGAAGGATGGAGGGCCCAGACAGAGTGCCCCAGCAGCAGGACAAAGCAGGGTTCCTCCTCTGGGAGGGACGTGAGACCCGCTGGGCAAATCCAGGGTTGCAGTGGAGGGCAAGGACAGGCTGCGGCGGGAAAGCAGTGAGGTGGACATCCAGCAAAGCCACCAGCAGAAGGGAGACGCACACAATTAAAGACTGAGTCTTCCCAATCAACTTTTCTCCTTCTGACACAGCCCTGGGCAAGGAGGAGAGCTATACGACCATCCTTTCATGTGTATATGGTTTAACCCCATCATCCTTAGGATGGGCGCTAAACCGGTCCAGGGAGGAAAGGCAGAGCAGTCAGCATTGGTATAAATTATTGCACCCTCTGGAGAGCTGAGGCTGCACGTGGGGACCAGACAGGCCACCAAGGGCAGGAGGGAACCGAAGCAATGTTGCGTCAGGTTTTCAAGCCAAGGCAGGAAGGTGTTTTCTGGTGCAGGACTCAGAAACTTGCCCAGAGCTTCTGGAGATAAGTGAAAAATAAAAAGCCTAAGAGTTCAGCCAAAGGGCAGAGCCTGGTGCTGGTCACAGCAGAGCTGTGGCCATGATGTCCCTGGAGCTGAGGACCTACTGTGTGCAGACCAGGAGCTGCTTCCAGCCAAATGCCAGAACCCAGAAAATTCCTGGCATGTTCAGCATCCCCGTTTTGTCTTCTTAGTGCCCTCTCCTCAAAAAATCAAAACCAAATCTGATGTTTTGATGCTTCCCGATAAAAGTTACGTCTGTCAAAATGACCTTTTGGTTAAACAGCAATAGCTGGCATTAATCCTATTATTTCATCGCGATTATTATTGTTTTATCAATCCAACGCAGCTGCCATTTCATCTTGCACTAAGTGAATTGAAGTTCTCAGCTGGGGCACACCACGCTCGCAGATGTGTGAAATGCTGATAGCCACAACATGAATCACCCCTCCTTTTCCCTCCTGGGACCCCACACTTGACTCCAAGTCTACACTGAGACGGTCAGAAAAGTCAGCGCAGCATCAAGAAAAATAATCTCTTTCCAGACAGTGGATGCATCAGATGAAATTCATGGTTGTCTTTTATGGTGCCCACAGCTCTGCGCAGCTGGGCGATGCGAGGACGTTTGTCAACTTCTGCAAAAGGAAGAAAAGTGATAGAATTGCTGATGTCTTAAAAGAAATAACAAATGAATACAAGACAGTACTATTCCAAGGCTGATTTTAAGGCAGTTAAAGAGGAGGGCTAAAGCATTTCAAATCCAATCCAACAAAGTCCTTAAGCGCATGCTTTAAGGCAAGCAGAGGAATAATGCCATCAACTCAAAGGGGTTGTTTATCTGGTTATATTTGTGAGGGTGCTTAAGTGCTTTGCTGGATCACGGTGTCAGGTGTGAGAGGAGAAACACCCTGCTCGCCTGCCTGTAATGACCTCGGCGCACACGACCATGCTGGTTTGGGCTGCTCACAAGCTTCAGGGGGAGATGCACCCAAAGGAAGGTACGGCCATGAGAGTTATAATTATAAGGACAGCCAAATTCTGAACAGATGGCCGGGGAAGGTGGTGGGGTCTCATAGCAGGTCCTTATGAGTCAGCTAGACAAATATCTGTCTGGGTTTAGAGATCGCTGACCCCACCTGAGGGTCAGGCATGGATTAGATGATCTTTTGAGGTCCCTGCTAGCCTTAGTTTTGGTTTCTGTGCAAGGGATGGGTCGGATTCACAGGAGGTGGTCATGCTGATCTGGTCCTGCTGGGCCCTGCCTCTATGCTGCACTGATCATGGATAGACATGAGAATGGGTATGGGCATGGAGATCGGCATGGGGATGAACATGGACATGAGCAATGATGTTAGGTCTGAATCACCATAAGGGCCCTCTGGGACCCACCAGATAGCAGGTGCCTGGTGGTGGTGGAATCACGTGCTGGGACCGGGAATGTCCCAGCCCACACGGTGAAGAAGTGACGATTATTCACCAGAGCAGTTCCCTTCCTCAGGGATTCCCAAGGACCTCATCTCCAGAGCCAACGGGGCAAGTCCTTTCTCCTCTTGCAACCCTGTGCCTGGATTCCAGATGAACCGAGGCTGAACCCATCTTCCAGGACCAGGGTGAGAATCCCAGAAGAGGACGAGCCTTAGAGGATCCCTCTGTATTTAGGATGGTGCCTGCTTCTTCTGCAACTCTTCATTTGTCCTTTACAAGGTTCTGTGATTTAAGAACGTGTGTTAAATCTTCTGCAACAATCAATTCAAATATACAAGTTTGGCTATTCAAATTACTTTTCCAAAAGTACTTTAAAATGCATTAAGTTATTAATTGCCTGCTGGCACTTTAATCAAACGGGAAAATTGACATAGCCAGAGGCATGTATTTTTGTGGAAAGGAAATTTATTTAAGAAGAAACAGCGGCTCTTACTGCTTAATTTAAACTGAGAAAACTGTGGAAAATCAACTGCTATGGAAAATTAATAAAACATTTCCAGCTGCAAACAGTGACTAATTGTACAAGATGAAGACTGCCTGGAATTAATAACTTGCAATCTTCTGTGTGAAGAACCCCCTACCAGTTCAATTTACTGGGAGATTAAATTACTTCTAAGTTTGCCATATTAAAACAGAACATGAATAAAATGTTAGTGAAAGCACATCTATTATTTACTGTCTGTGATATGGATATAATTATTTCCAAACAACCACAATGTGACGTGACTGGCAATATTTAAATTATTTGCTAGCGAATGTAGTTATACCACCTCAGTTCCTATAAAAGCAGCCCAAATGAGTTTTTACAGATGGCGTATTCCTGCCACGGGAAATTATCTCCCCACCCTTTGCTCTGCGGTGCCCAGCATCCCCGGTTTACCGCTTTTTTAGCACCGCCACCAGCACCACCGTGCTTCCCCCACTGTCCCGTGTCATAAGAACTCCATGCCTCCTTCTCTTTGCTCTGTTTTTATATTTTTTCCCTCTTTTTAAAGTTGACTGCACCGAATGCCCGGTGCAAACAAGAGCTTCGGCGGTGGTAGTGCATAATCAGGCGAATGTTTTCCCTGCGTGCAAGGGCTCCTTGCTGAACCCGGCGCAGAAAGCTCACCTGCGGAGCCGGAAAACTCCTGCTTATCTTTTTCAATGCGTGCTAAGTTTGCAGGGTGTATAAGCCCATTTGAAGGGAGCAGAAAATAGGAAGGTGAGAAAGAAACAAATCAAGGCGAAGGGGTATTTGCTAAAACCCAAACAAAACCTGGTGGGATTTTGAAACAACCTGAGAAGGAGCAGGAGGTGGGAGAGCCATGGAGGGTGGAGGAGTTGCCAGCCCTCAGGGACACCCCCTGGGATGCTGTGCTGCGGCCCCCATGCGTCGATAGGTGCCGAGATGAAGCAAAGAAAGAGGTTGTGCAATGCGTGGTTTAGGTGGAGGAGATTTTCGAAGCACCAAGCGAGCTGGGAATGAGGAGAGACCATCTGGAACATGTATGGGGCTAATGTGGTTGTCCACACACCCACTGCCCTGCCATTAGATGCAAAACTTCCAGGCCCTTAGCATAAAATTGCGACCCCCTAAAAAGACCCCAAGATGGGAAGTGTTGCAGAGGGAGGGCACAGGAGGATATTACTGGGCTGCAGGGTGCCAGTCCTTGCCCCTCTGCTTGGAGAAGACAGGAAGAAGGACTGTGTGGCAGCATCCCTGCTTTAGAGGGGGGAAACTGAGGCAGGGAGCGACCTGGAACGGCCCATCTCTAGATGTCAGGCTGGGTTGGGCATCTTGCAGTCACAGCCCCCAGTATGGAGACCCTTCTCTATCCAGGGGGCCACTGGGGGATGCCCAAGCTGACACCCCCAGTGAAGCCTCCCGACTGCTCGGGGATGTACGGGCACGTCCAACTGCTCTCAGGTAGCGATAAAAAGGGATGAGAGAGATGGAGCTGGACAAACCACACTAGGAATCACTCAACAACTCATTCAAATAGAACTGAATTATTTACCATTAAATGGGACTGTCTTTAAAGCTTTGCACAGACATTATTAACTACAAGTGCAATTAGCCAAAGCTGTCTGAACAGTGGTGTTGGAGAAGGGCAGGACCAGCTGCCCCACACCATGCTGCCCCAAGGCCCACCTCACCCTGAGGCCCCTCTCCAGCGCTGACAGTCACTGCTGCCTGAGTCAGAAGAAGTTAAGCGTGGAGCTGTACCTTCACATCTTCTCCTCACCTCCACTGGTCTGCCACACCACTGCTTCCAGCCAGCAGCGGTCTTATGGACCTGCATGGGTTCCTGCAGTGAAAAGGTCCACAGCTTCATCCCGTGTCCTGCAAGAAAGGGCTTTCTTTGGCTACTTGGAAATTATGCGCTAACCTCTCTGAGGACCCTGCTAGTCAATGAAACACTGTACCCTCCTCTGCCATCCCCACCGCTCGAGGCTCTGCAGACCTCTGCCACCTCTCTCTTCTACTGACAGTTTTCCCACGGGGCTCTTGCTGGGACGGGAACTCAACAGGAACAATTTTCACTTGTGTTTAGAGGGATTTGGGCATGCTCTGTGAAATAACGGTACTGCAAAAAAGGGAAAGATGCTCTGTGATAACAGTGAGCACCCTTATTTGCTGTTAATTAGTCCTAATCAGTCCTCCGCTGTCCTTCCCAGTGAGACGGTCCATCCTGCTCTTTGCCCAGGAAGACTTCTCATCAGAAGACTGCTGAGCCCAAGCAGAAGGCCCTGCATAGAAGTCAGCTTGCTCCCAGCTCCTCAGCTTGACGTTTGGTGAAAAGCAGCTCGTGTTCAGAGACAGCCTTTTGCAATGTGCTTCCAAGGCCTGTGTATGATAATGAGCCTAATTATGAGCATCGGGCATTGAAAGATAAGAAGTCCTTCTTCTCTGTCCACAAATAACTGAGTGGCTCAGATCTGTAGGCTAATATCGAGAATGTGCACGGATGGAGTTTCCCAAAGCCACTTTCACATTTCAATAATTGAGTGTGTCATGTTTAATTGCCACAGGCCTGTCACTGTGCAAACCTGGGGACCTCGCCTCTTGATGTCAGCTTAGACACAATTGCCTAATTACATTACCTGGGTAATTAGATAGAAATATAGTAGCCCTGTGGTGCACGATAGTAAGGATCCACCTCCTAAAAGAATTAGCCTGGCTTTAATGTGGAAAACTTTTACACACACATGTGCACACAGAGACATACAACTTAACGCAGCTGTAGTCACAGATTAGACCCAGGGGCTTGTTAGCTTAAAAAAATAGTTAAAAATGATTCAAGTTTGGTTCCAAAGAGCCTCCCTTGTGCTGTAGTTTGGATCCCAGCAACTAAAGGTATCAGAGACCACAGGAGCCACCATGCTCCCACCTTTGCTGGATCACCCAAGAGCTCAGTCCAGCCCGGCTTGAGATGCCCCAGATTTGGATACACCAGCCACAACAGTGCATTTTAGGCTTCCACGCATGATGCTGGGAAAGGTTTGAGGTGTTACGGGCATCCTCGGTGAGTCACGTGGGTGTTTGGTGCCAGAGTCACAGCAGGTCCTCTGTGGTGGTAGCAGGACCTGGAGAAAATGGAGGGAGCGGTATTGCCAGCAGCAAGACTCGCTGCAACCATGACTTGTTGCCACCATGCCTACTGCCACTGTGCCTTTTCTCAGGAAGGAGAAGAATTAGCTTTGCTCTGGAATGGGTTCAAGAACAAGAAGAAACCAATAATCCCACCACAGCAGGGTGCAAGTCTCATAAAAGCAAGGGGCTGTAATGCTTACCTGGAGACCTGGCGAGGTTTGTTTGCCTGAAGGTCACATTTCCTCCCCATAGGCACAGAGCTGGGGATGTGCCAGCCCACAGCTGCGTTTCCACTGGCCAGGGATGATCTGCACCAACGTTGGCCATGGTGTGACCATTGAGGAGCGGGAGGAAAAGGCATCTCCATGCAGACAGCGGCTGGTATTTAAGGCAGGATTGGCCCCTTTTTCAGCCCTCCCACTGTCGTTCACCCCTGGCTGGGACAATCTGGTCTTTACTTTGAAGGCCCCATTCCCCATCCCATCTCATCTCTGCTTGTACTTGTCCCACCCTCTCCTACTACCCTCAACCATCACGTTTCCCTCTGACATGCCACCAACCCTCTCTTTCTCCCTGCCTTTTGTTGCTTTCCCCCCCCCCTTCCTTTCTCTCTTTTTTTTCTTTTTTTTTTTT
>VZSZ01009844.1:6654-18632 GCA_013398815.1 Ibidorhyncha struthersii | reverse complement strand
CAGGTTCCTCGGGTGGTCACGAACCTGGTCTTCTCTTACAGTGGGAAGGACTTTGCTCCCCCAGTCCCTGCCTTGTGGTCCATTTACGAGAGAGGTGTGGGAAGAGAGGTTGCCATTGAAGACTGAGGCAAAAAGTTGTTGAGTACCTCAGCTTTCTCTTCATCCTTTGTTACCAGTTTGCCAGTCTTGCTCATCGGAGGGGGTGTGGGGTGGTACACTTTTTTTTTTACCTTCCTTTTCTGGCTGACATACCTGTAGAAGTCCTTCCTATTATTCTTTGTGTCCCTTGCCAAGTTCAGCTCCAGCTGTGCCTTGGCCTTCTTGACCCCATCCCTACACAACCGGGCAGCATCCCTGTACTCTTCCCAGGATACCTGTCCCTGCTTCCACTGCCTGTGCATCTCTTTCTTGCCCTTTAGTTTGACCAGCAGGTCTCACCTCAGCCATGCCTGTCTCTTGCCTTCCTTTTCTGATTTCCTACACCCGGGCATTGAGAGCTCTTGAGCTCTATGGAAAGCGTCCTTAAAGATCTGCCAGCTCTGTTCTGCTCCCTTGTCCCTGAGGGCAGTTTCCCAGGGGGTCCTGTTGACTAACTCCTTGAACAGCTGGAAGTTCGCTTTCCTAAAACTCAGGGTCTTGACTTTACTCTTCCCCTGACCCATATCCCTCAGGACTGCAAGCTCCACCAGTGCATGATCACTGCAGCCCACAGAATCACAGAATCACAGAATAGTCAGGGTTGGAAGGGACCTCTGGAGATCATCTAGTCCAACCCCCCTGCCAGAGCAGGGTCACCTACAACAGGTTGCACAGGACAGCGTCCAGGCGGGTTTTGAATGTCTCCAGAGTGGGAGACTCCACAACCTCTCTGGGCAGCCTGTTCCAGTGCTCCACCACCCTCAAAGTAAAGAAGTTCCTCCTCATGTTAAGATGGAACTTCCTATGTTCAAGTTTGTGCCCATTACCCCTCGTCCTATCAATGGGCACCACTGAAAAAAGACTGCTCCCATCCCCCTGACATCCTCCCTTCAAGTATTTGAAAGCATTAACAAGATCCCCCCTCAATCTTCTTTTCTCCAGACTAAAGAGACCCAAATCCCTCAGCCTCTCCTCATATGAAAGATGTTCCAATCCCCTAATCATCTTTGTAGCCCTTTGCTGGACCCTCTCCAGCAGATCCCTGTCCTTCTTGAACTGGGGAGCCCAGAACTGGACGCAGTATTCCAGATGCGGCCTCACCAGGGCAGAGTAGAGGGGGAGGATGACCTCCCTCGACCTGCTGGCCACACTCCTTTTGATGCACCCCAGGATGCCATTGGCCCTCTTGGCCGCCAGGGCACATTGCTGGCTCATGGTCATCCTGTTGTCCACCAGGACTCCCAGGTCCCTTTCCACAGAGCTGCTCTCCAGGAGGTCGGCCCCCAACCTGTACTGATGCATGGGGTTATTCCTCCCCAGATGCAGTACCCTACATTTACCCTTGTTGAATTTCATTAAGTTCCTCTCTGCCCAACTCTCCAGCCTATCCAGGTCACGCTGTAAGGCAGCACAGCCTTCTGGCGTATCAGCCACTCCTCCCAGTTTAGTGTCATCAGCAAACTTGCTGATGGTACACTCTATCCCTTCGTCCAGATCATCGATGAATATATTGAACAGGACTGGACCCAGTACTGACCCTTGAGGGACACCACTTGTTACTGACCTCCAACTAGACTCTGCACCACTAACCACAACCCTCTGAGCTCTATCTGCTAGCCAGTTCTCAATCCACCCCACTGTCCATCCATCTATCCCACACTTCCTAAGCTTGCCAGTGAGGATGATGTGGGAGACAGTGTCGAAAGCCTTGCCAAAGTCAAGGTAGACAACATCCACTGCCCTCCCCTCATCCACCCATCTAGTGACCTCATCATAGAATGCTATCAGATTAGTCAGACACGACTTCCCCTTAGTGAATCCATGTTGACTACTTCTGATAACCTTCTTTTCATCCAGGTGCTTTGAGATGATACCCAGCACAAGCTGCTCCATCATCTTTCCAGGGATAGAGGTGAGGCTGACCGGCCTGTAGTTTCCCGGGTCATCCTTCTTACCCTTTTTGAAGACTGGAGTGACACCTCCAATCTTGACATCACCGATTAGCTCGCTTGCATTGGTGACCAACAGGTCCAGTAGCTCATCCCGTCTGGTAGGGCTGTCTAGTACGTGGCTTAAGAAGTTTTCCTCGATGCACTCCAGGAGTCTCCTGGATTGCCTACAGCTTGCCGTGCTACTTTTCCAGCAGATGTCAGGGTGGTTGAAGTGCCCCAGCAGGACAAGACCCTGTGAGCACGATGCCTCCTGTAGCTGGAGTAAGAAGGCTTTGTCAGTAGGCTCTCCTTGATTGGGTGGCCTGTGGTAGACACCAACCACAAGGTTCCTTTTGTTGCCTCAGTCTCTAATTCTTACCTATAATCTTTCAACCTGCTCGTGGCTATTCTTCAGAGACAACCTCGAACCCTCAGTTTCTTTTTGCTGATGAGTCGAGAGCCAATGGCGTGATGATGCAGCACCATGGCCAGTCTGAAGGTGGGAAAATTGTCGGACCCTTGGACAGAAAGGCGGACAGCAGCACCGCAGGTGTAAAACTGCCCCCGTATTAGCTTACATGCAAGCAATGTTAACTTCTGAAGAACATAACTCCAGAGAGCACCTGTTCCTGCTTTAGGGGATCTTGCAGAAAGTTTTTAACTTGACAACTGTATAAAATAAATAACTTCAGAGCAGAGACACCTATCTTGGGACATATGGCTGATCCTGCAGAGGTGATTTGCATGGCAGAGAGGTGGTGATCCTTAGAAAGACTATGGCCAGCTGATAATGCAGGAGGAACTTGTCACATTCGAGTGAGTTTGAACACTGAAAGCCAATTGTGCTGTGTAGATATAATAAACCAAATCCTCCTCTCTGCAGAATATTACTGGGGAGATGCTAGTTACTCTGATATACATCACAGGTAAAGGCTGGCCAGTCAGTTGCTGTTGTGAATATATGAGTATTGTGTATCTAAGCCTAATGTGAGAACTAGGCACCTCCATTGTGTAGGTGGATCTCACTGCTCTGCACACGCGATTGGTACCTGCTGTGGGTAGAGCTGTATTAAAGCAGATACAAACACAGCAAGGCATATGGGACATAGTTTTCATTACACAGCTATGTCGTATCATAACGAGGTATCATAATGGTCTTTTAAATTCAAGCTTCTGTTTTCTGTGTCTTCCCTATCATGGTTTTCATAGTCTTCCTCAAGGAGGCAAAGTATGAAGTCAGAGAATTGATGTGATGGTAGAAAACCTTTCATATTCAAACTGCCAGTTCCAGTCCAGCAAAGACAATAACCAAGAGCCATTACAACGCAATTGTTATTTGGACAGAAAACCACAGATTTTTATGAAGACTTAATTCTGCTATACCAGAGTCCATATAAAAATGATTTATGAAACACACTTTGTACTAATCTCGCTCTTGATCTCACCAAACTAGCTGCAAAGGAAAGAAATGTTGGCTATCCTGTTTTCATATGTTAACATTTAACTTGGAAGGACTGTGTGGCTCTTCAGGATGGCCTGCCTTGCCCCAGCACTACAGGCTGCTATCAATTACATTTCCTAGGAGAGATTGGGTTGTCGCCAGCAGCACTGAAGGGTCTGGAGAGTTAGGATTAACTGTGGCCATGGAGCGCTTGGAGGAGCATCTCTAGCTCTTCCAGTGGGTTACACTAGGATGGTGGCTACCAATGCACAACATTTGCACGTGCTTCTGAACTTTACTGATAAACCTATTCACACCTCATGTGGGGAAATAGGGACCGATTTCCATTGTCACCTTGTGTTTAATGGGCCTCTTGGGAACTGAATGCAGACTCCTCTTCTATCTTCACTCGTATGGGAAAACACTTTGCTTATGAACATCCAGATATTCTGCCGTCTCAGGTTTATCCAGACTCCTCCTGCATAGTTTCTCTCTTCCTTGTTTCTTATTGTATCTGTGAATCACTCTTCAGCCTGTCATAATTTATTTTTACAAGTATAATAGGGAGCTTATAAACACGCTGGGGATAAACCACCTGAAATAGCAAATGTTTCTAATTATAAAGTTAAAGCTGCCTTTCTAAGCTATTTGGTTCTTTATTATACCTTGAACAACCTGAAAATGTACTTGGCTACAATTAGACTTCAAGATACAATAGGTGAATTGTAAATGAAACCCATCCAGTGGAAAATTACACTATTAGCCTGGAGCCGTAGCCCTGATCCTTACAGTTTATGGTGCCGCACAGCCTGCACATCCAGTAATGTTCTGTGAGTCCATAAAGTTGAGAGGACAGCCTCTTAAAAGCAGTACAGTTTAGTTTTTTGAAAAGATTAAAGTCATTATTATATTCTTTTATGCTGCTTATTTTTTAACTTTCCTAGGCTTTTCCACATTAGTCTGGTTTAAATGGAAAGTAATTTCTCTTTTCCTTACCAAGATATACTAGGCAGTGTTCCTGAAAGGGCTACATGTAATCAGTTTCAGTCATGATTTTGGTATGTGCAGAATAAAAATATAAAACAAGTACATTTCTGTATGTGGAAGAGTAATTGTAACTTAGAGTTTGTATGTTCCACAGTTGTGCATGGATTTTAATCCCTTTCCTTGTATAGAGTTGCATGCTCATGGTCCAGGTTTGCTGCTTTAACAAAATGCTTTACTGAGTGCACTAATTAAAGGCTGTGGTGCACACCTTCAGCCATCACTGATTTGTCACAGTGTTCATGGAGAAACGAGAGTGGCAGTGTCACAGCTGGCACAGGAAGAAATGAGCTAAAACTACACAGGAGCAGGTAGGGATTGGAACCACGTGCATCTAGGTTCAAGAGAGCAGTGAACAATTTGGAGCACTCACTGTCTAAAGCTGTCATGTCCTAGTTCCTGAAAAGAAGTCATCACACTGGCTGAAATTGACATCTGGAGCCAGCAGTCTGCATACAGCCCCTTCTTCATCTGCTCACTGCACTGGGAGCCAAGGGCATTTCAGATGCCATCGGAGATGGTTTGACCAGGGTCTTCAGTAATTACGTTAGTTGGCTTGGGCACAGGACATTAAAACTGACATCTTGTCCTCCTACAGGATTTGAATAGATGCCAGTTTGCATGAGGCTTTCCCTAGTCATTAAAATAAACAGAAACAGGAGAGGACAGGAGCTTTCACTTGACTAAAAAGAAGAGCTCTAGATAAGCGGCTCTTTTGCTGGGGAAGAGGATGGAGATCCTCCTTCTGCTTTGTTCCTCTTACTTCCATCTCTGTTTGCAGGTAACATGTAATATTCAGGGTCTTCAGTTCTGAATGTATCTGTGGTTTATTTGGGAGGTATACTTAGACAGGGATCAACACCTTAATACGGTTTTCAAATGATCTGTTACGGGGTATAATATGTGCTAAATGAAATTACTTGGGTTATAAGATGTAGAAAACCACTAGTGTTTTTCATTAAACTGATGTGCTTTCCTGTTTTCTCCCAAGGAAGGAGTTTGCCAGTGGCACCTCCCTTCTTGTATTTTTTTGAAATGCAGCAAAAAGAAATAGTCTCTTTAACCATCTTCTGAAACACACATGATTCTTTTAGATTCGTACTTTCTTTTTAGTTCATGGAGAACAGCTGTGGAGTTGTTACTCCAAAAACATAAGTGAATCTCTTAACAGATGACTCTCGCACTGGCTGGGATGAAAGCGGCCTCTTCCATCCTGGTGTGGCTTGTTTGTTGTTCTTAAATCCTGATATCTTGACAGGGCTCGAATAAGTCTTTGCTGTTTTCATTGCAGTGCAAGTATAGTCTTGTTCCAGTAATTCTGCACTGAAGTCTTGCTCCTCTCCTCTTTAATATTTTTAAAAAAAAAAAACAAGGGAACAAAAGTATTGACTTTTTTCTTAAATCTCAGCTCTGGCGCAACATGTTCAGCTAGAGAGATCTGAATGGAAATGTAAAATTTCTCCAGCTGGAAATGGTTTTACAAGGGAGATGCAGTTATGTCAAAAAACAGTTTTAGACCTTGAAACTTTCTTCCCTCCATTGCCTCAACTGAGGAAAGTTTATTAAAATAAAGAGAAGAGGTTTGGACCATGTAATAGTTTGCATATAAAATACCGAGATTACTTGGGTAACATTTAACCTCCTGTTTCTGAAGCAGGGATGAGTCTTCACATTGCAGAGACGTGTGGATGCTTACTCACTTCACAGACTTGAACAGATGTAGGAGTCTCGTGCTTAGAGGTCTTTTTTTTCATCTGCAGTAGTTTTGTGACAGTCATCTTGAATATGACATAAGGTGCACCAACCCCCTTTCTCTGCTGTGCGAGCAGAATCTGTGAATCAACATAGCCCAGCTGCAGTGGCTTCATGGAGCTGGATCCTGCTTTTGAGGGCCAGTCGATAAGTCATGGCTCCAGCAGTACGTGCTGGGCTGCATGTGTGTGCAAGGTGAGGTATGATCCCAGCCTCACTCCTTCCCTCCAGGGAGTGCAACAGCTGCTCAGGCTCTCTGGGCTGGTGAGCACCGCAGCTTTGAGGAGACTATCAGATGTTAAGGCAGCCTATGCTGCCGGAACAGCCATTCCCCTCCTCTTCCAAGGAAAAAGCAGCATGCCAGCCTGGACTTCCAGGTGAACTGCACCGTTGTAAGTGGTCGAAGAAATACAAAATGTACTGTGAGCAAATGTCACAATTTGCGGGTGACTGACTTGTCAGCCTGGCAGTTGGTTGTAGTTGGAGGAGGAATGTGTCTGAATAGACGAGGTCTTGATTCAAGTCATTATCATAGACCTTTTGGTGTTCACCTGCCTCTATTAGTTTGTGCTCTCTGTGGGGATGTGACTGGAAAGTGATTTTCCAAACTCTTCTTTTTACTGATCATCTGCAGGTAGAAGTCTCAAGGAGTCATACTGACAGAAGGAGCAGGAGGTCCTCTTTCCAGTGGCTTGGTAAGAAACCCTATTAGTTAATTGTTAGCAAGCTGGATTCTTCTCCCATAAGAAAACACCTTCACGGTGATAATTACCTCATGTAAACTGTATTGATGGTACGAGACCTATGCTATTTCTGGAGGCCTTTGTGAAATGATGGTCTTCAGGAGAAGCCATACAGTGCAGCTGTTGCTGGATGTGGCAGGGAGTGGTGACAGTGAGGAGTTAAACTGAAGTGGGGGGAGAATGCAACTTCAGCATCTGTATTCTTGCACAGCCACACTTCTGTGAGATAAGTCTTGACTCTGTGTGAACCACAATACTAACTCCTGTTTTACTTGGTGTACTTTTTATTTCTGGATTTAAAACATGGCACGTTAATGCAATTGGATAACCACTGGTGCAATGGAAATATAGAACAATCACTGAAATGTTTATGCAGGATGAGCAGGAGTGTCTGAGTTCAAAGTGCTGAACATGGTTGTAAATGAAAATCTGTTTGGCGTGGCTCCTGTATATTTAAGATGCCACACATTGTCTCTTTGTGCACGGGTCACTATCGGAACCTCAGGATTATCATGGGCATGATGGCAGCAGGCAGCTACCACTGTAATTTGCTTGATGTAAAAGCTGGACCTGAGAAGTAGGCAGCTCAAACTGGAGTTCAGCCATACAGATGTTTCAAAAATCACAAATTCCCTGAACTCTGCCCCATTATAGCTGGGGGAATAGTTATATCTGAAAAGCCCTTGGAGCAGTTGGAGTAAATGGCCCTAAACTGTACTGTTTGTGCAATTTAATATCCATTTCTGCTCGAAGCAATACTGCAGAGATTTAACATAGTGTAAGAGCAGAATAATTTAATTTTGTTATGTTAAAGTCTTTTAGCTCTCCTGCAAACAGGAAATAGTTCACAGCTGCTTGATAACTCTGAAATGACTGAGGTGGGAAATTTGAGTGAATTACATTTCCCTGGGTCGTGGTTTCGGCCTCAGCCAGCAACAAAGAACCATGCGGCTGCTTGCTCACCCCCGACAGCCGTGGGGAAAATCGGAAGAAAAAGGCAAACCTCGTGGGTTGAGATAAAGGCAGTTTAACAGAACAGCAAAGGAAAGAGAAAAACAATAACACCGATAAAGGAATATACAAATGCGATTACAGTACTGCCACTCACCGACCCAACCCGGACCGCCCCAGCCCTCTCCAAGCGACGACTTGCTGCCCCCTGAGAAATGAGAAAGGAAAAACTGAATTGTTATGTTTGCATTCCTTGCAGTGGAATGAACTCCCATACTGTGGCTTTGATCTCTGGTTTAAATCTGACAGCAAACTAGCGTGGCCCTCTTTTCTGCCTTAATGGGTAAACTTGCTAATGTTTTATATTGCTAAGGTCAAGTGTCTCTGTTTAGCTGCTTTAGATTGATCTATCGCTCACCAACCTCCCTGGCCAGTCTCATTTAGGGAGTCTGTCCTGGTTTGAGGTAAAGCAGAACCAATTTTCTTTTCAGTAATTTTACTTTTCAGCTAAGCCTCTTCTATCTAACTGAACTCTCTGAAATTAACGGCATATTTTTCAGACAGATAAGGCCTGATGTTTATAGTTAATACCAAGGAACGGTATGCAGAGAGGCTCCTGCTTATACTTATTGCTATAACACCCAAGGGCAGCTAACTTGGTTATTTGCCCCGTTGGAGGGTCGGAAGCAGAAAAGCATAGAGGGGTCGCACCTGCAAGGAGGAGCGGACAGGGCAGGTGACCCAAAACTGACCAACAGGATATTCCATCCCATCTGCCTCATGCTCAGTAGAAAAGCTGAGGGATCAAAGAGGTCAGCCCTCTTCCCTCAATGGCCAGCATCCGAGGAGGACTCTATCTGTTTGTCTGCCTTTGATCCCAATACGTGTGTTCCTGAATCCAGATCTGGAATCCAGTTCCTGTTCATCACTGAGTCCAGTCTGGGACTTTCCCAGTGCCTGCCAGTGACATGATCGTCATCCTGGGAGCTTGATACTGGTTTTGTATATATTTCATTATTTTCTTTCTATTTTTTTATTAATATTTCATTAAAGTAGTTTAGTTTCTTTTAAAGTCATAAGTGTCTTTCTCTTCCTCCTCTCCCTGAAGGGAGAGAGGTCAGAGAGCATCTGTCATTTGTTTCAGTGGCCAGTCCGGCCCAAACCATGACAGGAAGAAATGAGACACGTCTGTGAAATCCAAAACGGCCCAGAGAGGATGGACAGGAACTGACTATTCACTGTCTCTTCTGACACATAAAGTAGGGGTGTCAAGTGAAGCTAGTGGAAGTCAAGTTCAAAACAAACAAAAGTAGGTGACTCTTACAGAAGGATGATACATCTGTGTAACTCCTTGGGTGCTCGAGGTGCAAGAATTTCACATGGATTCAAGGAAGACTGAACAAGTACTTCCATCCATCTACCACACCACATCAAGCTTAGGAAACAGCTGAAAATAGTTGAAGGCTGCAAGAATATTTGGGGCTGGGATACCCACTTGCTGTCTTCTTACCCTTTCTCACACGTTCACTTGAGGTTAGAGCCTTGATCTGAATCAGTATGGCCACTCTCATGTTCTTCAGGTTTTCCCTGGGTCTGTGGGAGGACTTCTTGAGAACTGTGCAGAGAATTTACTGTTATGTTCAGAATTTAAGAAAGAACAAGGAGAGATGTTTTCAAATTTTAAAACAGCTTGATTTCCTGCAAAATATTCCCTAGACATTAGGACTTTGGAAGTATTAAGAGAAATTAAAGAGGAAGAGAAAGAGGATGCTTGAAACATTCCAAGTAGAAATCAATACTCTCAGTTGCTGGGATTTCACTCTTTTGACTTAAAGTTGCCATTATTACTTCTGCTTCCACAATAAGACCTGTCTTTCACTAAAATATTTAAAAAAAAAAAAAACAATTCACCTTTGCTAACACTTGTCCGGCAATACTGGGATTATGACTATAAATATGTCATTGGCTGCCACCAGTACATTGCTCTGAGTAAGCTTAATTGACAGAGGTTAAATGTTGAAAAGGTGACAATTTGTTTAGGAAAAGAGAGGACCAATAAACACTTTTCTCTCCAACACTGTAAAAGTCCGTTACAAGGTATAAAGAACGGATCCTCTGCAGTTCTGCTGGTTCATCAGGTGTGTTGTCTAAGCTGCCTTCCATTCACCTACTACACAGGCAAAAATCTCTCTTCCATTTTAGTATTCATCTGCTATTGGAAAGAGCTGGGGAAGAATGACAGTGCTGTACCTACAGACATGAGCATGACTGTGGCTTTTGTTCTCTTACACATCCAAGGAAACTTGCACTTCGAGCATTCTGAATTTCCAACCTGAGACATCATTCTGGGCTGAACATCAGAAGATAAGGCTTACTTTACTGTGTTATCAAAATGAATGCTAGATCAGAGATCAGGTTAGGCAAGCTAAAGCCCAGATAGAATTAAATCTGGCCAGGGACATCAAGACAAACAAGAAAATCCTTCTATAAGTATGTCAGTGAGAAAAGAAAGACTAGGGAAGATGTGGGCCCTCTCTGGAAGGAAACAGAAGACCTGGTCACTCGAGATAGAGACACAGCTGACACAATGACTGTTTTGGCTCAGTCTTCACTGGCAAAGACTGCAGCCACACTACCCATGATGCAGAAGGCAAGGGCAAGGACTGGGAAAATGAAGAACTGCCCACTGTAGGAGAAGATCAAGTACGAGATCACCTGAGGAACCTGAAGGTACACAAGTCCATGGGACCAGATGAGATTCATCTGCAGGTCCTGAGGGAACTGGTGGATGAAGTTGCCAAGCTGTCCTGGTTTGAGGTAAAACTGGACCAATTTTGTTCAGTAACTTCGCTTCTTAGCTGGGCCTCTTCTAACTACTGAAATTAACAGCATATTGTGCAGGCAATGTTCACTCCCTCAGAGTGATAAAACCAATGTTTATAGTCAATGCCCAGGCATGGTATGCGGGAGAGGCTCTTGCTAATACTTATCTCTGTAACAGCCAAGGCCAACCAACTTTGTTGTTTGCCACGTTGGAGGGTCGGAAGCGGAAAAGCGTAGTGGGGTCCCACCTGCGGGGCGCAGCAGACAGGCCAGGTGACCCAAAACTGACCAACAGGGTATTCCATCCCATCTGCCTCATGCTCAGTATAAAAGCTGAGGGTCAGATCCCTCTCCCTCTCTTGCTCTCTCTCGCTCGCTCTCTCTTTTTCCGCTCTCTCGCTCTTTCGCTCTCTTCACTTCAGTCGTCTGCCTTTGGTCCCGATCCTGAAGGCAGACCCGGAATCCAGTTCCCGTCCANTTCTAAACTCTTAAGTCTTCTTTTCCCCTCCTCTGCCTCTCTTTTTGAAGAGGGGTAGAGGGGAGCATCTGTCGGTCCCATCTGGGGTCCCCCACATCCCCAGTGGCCGATTTGGCCTAAATCACGACACAATCCAATGCCAATCCGTCATATTTGAGAAGTCGTGACAGTCTGGTGAGGTTCCTGACGTCTGGAAAAGGGGAAACATAACCCCCATTTTCAAAAAGGGAAATAAGGAAGACCCGGGGAACTACAGGCCGGTCAGTCTCACCTCCGTGCCTGGCACGATCATGGAGCAGATCCTCCTGGAAACTCTGCTAAGGCACATAGAAAATAAGGAGGTGTCTGGTAGCAGCCAGCATGGCTTCACCAAGGGCAAGTCATGCCTGACAAATTTGGTGGCCTTCTACGAGGGGGTTACAGTGGCAGTGGACAAGGGTAGAGCAACGGATGTCATCTACCTGGACTTGTGCAAAGCATTTGACCCTGTCCCGCATGATATCCTGCTCTCTAAATTGGAGAGACATGGATTCAACAGATGGACCACTTGGTGGATAAGGAACTGCGTGGACACAAAGAGTTGTGGTCAACGGCTCCATGTCCAAGTGGAGACCAGTGACGAGTGGTGTTCCTCAGGGGTCAGTACTGGGACCGGTGCTGTTCAACATCTTTGTTGG
>VZSZ01009843.1:26857-40723 GCA_013398815.1 Ibidorhyncha struthersii | reverse complement strand
CATGCTACACGCTTTGGTGTACAGGCATTTCAGAAAAGCCATGCGATTACATGGGTTTTATTTACATACTTTTCTTAAATCAAAAAATTGCATCTGCCTAGAGAGGGAAGAAAAGAGACACCATACAACTTATCACAAAGTACAAAACATCTAGCTGCATAATGGATATTTGAACCATTAGTTATAAGGCAGAAGTTAGACTGAAATACCTTCCCGTATATATGATAACTATTATTTCTTGAGCAGTCATACTGTCTCCTTGATAACTGATGAACAAACAGCAGCCAAGGCAGTTAAACCTGCTGCTCACCATGACTAGGTCTGCAATGGATAATATTGGCTAGGATTATTTTCATTACCTTCAATCTTCGAAAAAGCTGATATTGGGAAGCAGAGAGGGACATGCACTTTTGCTCAGACACAGTTGCTGTTCTCTGAGCCTTTCCTACCAGTCTGAAAAGGACTGACTGTGGCCAGCAAGGACTTGTTGTCACAGGGCAAAGAGGTATTGGCAGGTTGAGTCCTGGGTGACAAGGAGAGTCCAGAAGACAGTGAAGTGATAAAGAAAAAATTTTTTTTTTTTTTTTTAAGACACAGAAAGGGACTCTGTAGTTCTTTTTGCAACCAGAAAGCAATAAAAAGTTATTGGTCAGAAAGGAAACCCTCTGCAAGGACACCATATACAGGGCAGAAATACTTTTTAAAGCCTTGTTTATTGAATTTTCTCTTTTAAAGTGTCACAGTTGTAGCTCCACATCTAACAAAGCCTAAATGCTAAGAATAAAAGCCCTAAGATGTCTCTGGGATCTGCTCCTTTAAAGCCACAGTGCAGGAAACCCCATCTTAGAGATGAATCCATCATGGGACCGATCACAGGCTTGTGGTGTGGTCACATGGCAAGTATGAAACTTTGCTACAGCTGCCTCATGTAACAATGAACATCTCTCGGTCTTAGCATGGACCAAAACGTGCCACAAATGCCTAATTACATGTTGTGAAAGTCTAAAACAACTTTCATTCTACCATACTGTTTAAAGTTCTTCCTAATGTTGATTTGGCATTTTTCTCAAACATTTTATCAACCCAACTTTTGTGGCACTTTGAAATTTAGCCACAACTGACACCCTCTGGTAGAACCCAGATCCAAGTCCCACATTGTCCTAGTACCTATAACCAATAGCCTTTAAAAAGTGCTTACTGTTGTCATCACTCACTTCCCACTGGTGTTACAGGGCACTTTACCAAAAAGTACAAAAGAGATTAATGAGACTAGTGCAATGAGCTTTGACGAATTCCATCTTACCTTTGTTTTCAGTCTCATGAAGCAAGAGAGATATCAGAAGAAATATTTGTTGCGAATCAAACATTGATTTATTACAATAAATAATCTGGCCTGTTATGAATATCGACCTATCATGTTTTTGCAGGGCTCTTCTTGGTACCTGTGCCTGCTGGGATTTAGTTCAGCACAACAAAGTGCCTGTCAGCATCAGTATTTCTTCATAGTGCTAGCAGGATCAGTTCAACAGTAACTCCCCTTCAGTACGCATGTGTAGAGCTACTGAAAATCATCCTAGCAAAACATTTCTCACCAAAAAAGACGAATTTGTGCAGGAAGGGGGAATAACACAGAAAAACAAATATGAAAAAATCCCTGGTGTCTAGAACCTAACTAACCTGGCAGAATTAATTAGCACTTGCTATAAAATCTCTTTAGATTTTTTTCTCATAACAAATATCCTCTTTTCAAAACTCAGAAGTTACCTATAATGTTTTGCTTTTTGGCAGCATGATGTAGCCCTGTACCACAACAGCTAAGTCTCATTTCTGCAAACGTCCCCACATAGACACATTTAGGCAACACAGTTAATCCTTCTGCAGTCCGTGGACTGTCTTGTCTATCCAGATCGTGTAAAAGGTGCTCTCCCCTCCCTACGGGCTCACTGTCCTGGCACCATATGAAGTTGCCAGCTGTGCTGAGGCAGGCAAATGGGTCTTAGATGATCTGGAGGTACATCCAGTGATGCCCAAGCCCAGGCTCATAGCTCACATGTCTGTTCTGAGCACAAGTGTCCTTTCAAAGTTGACCTTGATGACATGCCTGAAACTGGGCCAAGAGCATCCCTCACCTAATGCATCAAGTACAAGACACCCTTAAGTGTTTGCAGAATTAGGGCGCTGCTTGCTACAAAACATGCTTATAACTATTCTGAAAGCTTAACCACTTCATACTATAAATAACTGGTTTCCTTTTTCCCCATGACTGTTTGTGCATTTCTTTAAGCTCCTCAGTCTAAAATAAACACAGACAAAAACAAAGGTGCCAAAGGCGTTCAAAGGTGCCAAACTGTACATAAGGGAAAGGCATGTGCAAAAGTGCAAGCTATTCCTGAAAGTCTGACAGACTCACACAATGTTTTTCTTAGTTTAATAATAAATAATCATAACATTCAAAGCACACGGATTGCATTAACAAGCACAGGATGACACAGAAAAATGCTCATGTTTTTCACTGCTGAGACTCAATTATACAAACTATTTGCCAGAAGTAAGAGCTAGAAGATGGGAATGTATCTTCTTGAATCATATGGGCCTTTCATCTAATTCCTAACTAGTGCAGGTGTCCCTCATTTTTCTGCTGTCTTTTTTTGACCCATTTTAGTCAATATGGCTTCTGGAGTTTTTCGGTAAGGATCATTGTCAAGAAGACATAGTGAGAAGGGTCCAGTGACTGCAGCTAAGTGAGGACTTTTTAACCTGGAAGAGAACCCAATACCTTGACCAAGGTGCAGCTGAGGCCAGGAGTCTGAGCAAGAAGGACAGCCTGACGGTAGTCCCATGGTCAGGGACCTTCAAAGACCATCAAGCAAGTGGCAAGGCAAACACACACTCAGAAACAACTCTAGATTAAAAGAAACCATGGAGAATACATTTTTACCGAGTCCAAAATAACAGGTAAGCCAGTCACGAGAGAGAACAAGCCTTCAAGCAGAAGGCGGCAAGAATAAAGAGGAATCTACAGAGATGCAGCTGCAAACAAGTAGTGGGTTGAGCAGTCAAGAGAAATTGCTTTTGGCTCTTGACAGGAGAATTTGCATCAGACTTCCAACAGACAAGAAAGACCCCATTTTAGGTTCCCGGGTTCTTTGTTTTCTCAAGTCTTGTAGTTTTATAGATCAGGGCATAAGCTGATGGCTTCTGGCCACTTTGGACAGAACATTTGTTATTCATGACAGCAAAGGAATTGACCCATCAGGGCCAGACTGTGTCGCTCTGGTTGAATTTCAATCCACAGAATTATGTTGCTGTTCCTCTGAGTTTTGACTGAAGGCAAACACACCACAATGCGCTCTCATTCTGGTCCCACAACTTCTCACAGCCTTTCCTGTCTGAAAAAGCTTGGCAGCATCCAGTAGTTGCTGCTCTCAACTCACCTTTCTTTCCTTCTCCTGTTAGCTTTTCTTCCAGCTCTGGAAATCAGTGAGGCCACTTTCTTTCCCTCTACACATAGGGCTTTGCATTTTGTTGGGCAGAAAACCATGCTGACACTCATGTTGAGTTTGTTTTATTCAGATGTTTTCCAGCCCCACGTGTACAAAAGCTGGTTTTATCTCTTACCTCTCATTCTGATGCTTATATACACCTCCGCTTTTCTGAGCTGTGCTTGCTTTATGACCTGCTGCTCAGTTGGGAAGTTGGCAGGTGTTTGCTGCATTCATATGAAGAATATTTCTCTTATCTTCAGCAGAAGGGCCCTGGAGATTTTTGTCTAGACTGGACCTTTTACATGGTTTTACCTATCATTTGAAATTAGCCAGGAAATCCAGATTATAGTAACAGTGCACACCACATAACAGTATAGTTAAAACAGTACTGCAGGTGTGTGGGACACCTATGAACATGTCTCATCCCCATGAAGCCAAAGGGAGGATTTTCACTAGTGCTGGACTGCCTTCTGGTCTGGATTTCTCAGCAAATTTGAGGAGCTAACCAACAAAGAAGGGTACTTACTTCAAACAGAGCCCATTGGGTGCAGAGGTGAATGCTTTGGAGAGGGAGCGAGGGAGGCAGGAATGTTTTTGCATCCAGAAATAAATGCTCAGAGTGATATCATGCTCTGACACTGTGGTGGCCGCAGCTGGAAACCATTCTGTTGCTTTTTAAATCTGAAAGTCATTGTATAGTTATATTTCATAATCATAATACATTTTTAACATTGCCGGGAAGACCGTTTAAATATCTTAGTGCAGAGGGAGTGTCTGCAATAATCCTGTCTCCTGAAGAGACACAGCCCACAGAGCTCAGGATGGTCTTTGCTGCCAACTCTCCTTTTAGCAAATGAATTCCCATCTGTGGGGGGTGGGGGCTGCGCTGGAAAAATTTCAGAGAGGTATAATAAGACATTTCCCCACCAGAATTACAGCTAAATAAAATTTCATATAAACTCCGTCTGTCTAACTTAACAAAACTGAGGAGATGGTATTTGTTAACTAGTTTGTCACAGTTATCATAGTTAGACACACACGCACACACATATACACACATGACACTTTGTATAATTTTTTTTTACTTTTTAAATTACTGAGAACAGAAATAGTACATTAAAGTCCAGATTCTGCAATCAGTGCCTTTTACAGTAATGTTTCCCCCTTCTGATGTCATACTGTTAATGCTCACATGTATCTTCCATGTGTCTATGAAAGAATCTATGTGCACTATTTTATACTGGATTTAGATAACAGTTCAGGTATAAAGCTGACCAGACAACAAGCCTGTTTATACTTCATGGCAGCTCTGGAAGTTTTGAGCCATAATATGGAGCATAATCAAGCCCCACTGGATACTTTTTGCAAAATCCAAATCCCTTAGTTTTGGGTTCCCCCACCCCAAACAAAATTTAAGCTTTTCTTGCATGTGGCTTTATGGCTACAGCATTCATCTAAGCTGCACAAAGTCTTCTTTCTATTCCTTAGTCTGAATCAGGGCACTATTTCACCCTGGATGACTGCAGCTCAGAGGGCAAGGGTCTGAACCTGCCTTTTTTATTTGTTTGTTTGGGGTGGGGGTTTTTTAGTTTTGTTTTTTGTTTTCAGTTTATATCTAAGGCTAGTGTGCTAAACCCCATGAGTTTAAGAAAACAGAAAGATGTTGAAACACCACTAAAAGCAATACACAGCTCAAAAAACTTATGGTGTAACTTGACATCACATTCTGGCTGAGACCAACTCAATCAGAAATGTTCCTACTGATCCCTATGTGGTTTAACTGTAGTCACGTCCTGTAAGCATCAAGTGTGGTTATTGAATTGCAGACCATGAAATCATTTCTAGGATAGAGTGCAGGCACCAGCTTCTCAGCTGCAGTAAATCAGCATAGCTCCATGCATTTATATCAATTGAGTATCCAACCCAAGGTGTCCACCTGTTTCTATTGTCTATTAAGCCAGAGAATGAAATGCAAATATTTTGAGGATGGGGTATACACCCTATATTAAGTATGAGTAGCCCACAAATGCTTGCTTGTGTCCCTTGTGCCTTTACTTGGTGGCAGATTTAGAGTGTCCATGCAGGAGCTGACCCAACTTTGAGAAATTTGCCTGGCCATGACTCTCAGCTGGGTTCAGCATTGCACATCAAGAGCAACTCTAAAAGCTGCCACAGTTTGTTGGGGAAAAGACTCCACATCCTGCCTTACAATAAGTTACACAGAAGGAAAAATACAGCTCAGGGCTTTCATTATTTGTTCACATCATATGGACAGGACTCTAGCATGCTGGAACAGGGCTTGGAGGAACACAGTTTTACAAGTCAGAGTAAATTAGAGAGAAAATGGATAAAATCCCTTCATAGTTAGTTCACTGTTAAAGAATAATCATACAGCACCTGCCTTCATGTCTATAGCTGCATTACAATGAAGGACACACTTAGTGTCTCAAACGTACATTGTTAGCATGGCTTATCATCTCCTACCTCTCAGACCGATCCTTCTGCCTCAGTTAAGTAGTTTGCCATTGACATTTTCTGCTCTTTTTCAGTGTTGTAGGAGCTTTTGATGACATTGGCTGTAATGGGACTTCCAAAACTCAGATCTTGTTTAACATGAGGACAATATGATTTTCTGTTATTTTTTCTTTTGCACTTCTCCTTAAATTCTGCAGGCTTTTTGAAAGGACTCAGACCCTCTTAAAGGAGATGGATTTCTGTGGAGTTCCAGTCTGTTCCTGTAAAGCTCAGAAAGTATGGGCAAGGGGAAGAGGAAGGCATTACTGAATATGTACCATTTCTGAAATTCACCCTCTCATTTACTTACCTAGAGGTAAGGTGATATTGCTAAAATATTTTTAAAATCTCACCAATTCAAAACTTTGCATTTTAATCTCATTTTTAATGGGCCCTTCTTTCTGTGAAGCACCTTTCCTCTTAATTTAACCCTCATTTTACCTCCTGCATTTATTTATTTATTTTATCTATCTGGTTTCTTTTAAATATCATCTATTATAGGGAAGGTTGTTAACCTGTTACAGATCAGTTGGATCATTATATCCCCCCCCCCCACACACACACATGCCCTTCGTAATATTGCAACTCTGGAACTGGTAGTAAATCAGTACAGACTTCTTTTCCCAGATATTTGCTGCTGTTACAATGCTGCCTGGCAGCTTTCAAGCAGACCTGATTTATATGTTGGGTCACAAAAACAAAAGGCAGAGTTTCCATAGGAACGTTCTGCAGCTCCTAAATATGACCAAGCCTGGGCTGAAGGACGCCGACGGTAACATCTCCCTACCATCTGTGCAAACCTGATTTTGTCAAAGACAGCAGATATGACTCATCTTCTCATGCTTCTCTGTTTGCATGCACCACAGCATGTATGGGTGTGAATGGACACAGGATCTGGCATATGTCAACAAATAGAGGTATGTATATATATGTATCTATCAAGAGCCACCCCACTCCTCTTTAAGTTCAGAATGTCACAGAAAGAAAAATATACAGGGATTTTGCAAGGCTGCAGCTCCTCAGCCTCCTCCTTCTTCATCCCCATGCCTACTGCTCACTAGTGCAGAGTCCTGCACTCTCAGCAAGCAGAGGTGGTGTTAGGAGCAAGGACTAGCTGGCGCTCAGGAAGGGCAAGCATGGCCTGAAGCTTGCATGCTGCACTCACTCTTCTGAAGGGCTGTGGCATTAAAAACCCCGGGTCATGGTATTTGCTGCAATCTGAAATCCTCTCCCCTCCACGCTGCTCTAAGGTCACTGTCAGCAGAAAGCAGGAATCACAACTCCTTTAGCCACTAATGATTCCCTCCCTGTGATCTGGCTAGCTTGGTAGTGTGCCTCTGTGCAGGATCTTGATGCGTATCTGTGATTTAAGGCTACTTAAATCTACTTCTTTGCTAATTGTCAGCACTGGGCAATTGTCTTTGTGTAGCATCACCAGCATTGATTTGGATGGTATTGCAGAACAGGGTAAAGCATGGTCAATACATCTTCAAATGCTTTTTTCTATTAGCTATCACAAAAAAAATTAAAATGTTGACAAGCAAGGATCAAAAGACTTTGATTCAGAAATGTGGGGCAACCATTAAGAACATGCTTAAATATAGGTATATGTTTAAATGCCTTCCTGAACCTGGGCTTAAATATTTGCAGGTTGAATCTGAGCTGATTAGTACCAATAACCATGGTAAATTTCTGCTGAGCCCATAATAAGTTCCTCCTTAATAAAATGGCAAGGGAGTAACGTACACCCACTCCTTATTCAAACACTTATGAAATTATTTTGATTCCAGAACTAATTAACTGTACTGTATCTTAATCATTCCTACTAGTATCATACAGACATAAGCAAACTATCATATGATTCCCTACCAGCCTGATATATTTCAATTTAAACGTAACTTAATAATTGCAGTACCAATTAGTTAAAATGTAAGTAGGAAAAAACATTGGATGGAGACATCTTAATTTAAATATAATCCATTAAGTAAAAAACTGCTATTCTAATTAGTGATAATGTAGCACAATTAGGAAATAAAATTTGATTGGTACATTGGAATTTAAACTTAATTAGTAACTGCTATTCTAATTAGTAAATGCAATACGTTTTGTGCAGCGTTTTGTCAGGGACAAGTGCATGTACAGTAGAGATGATGGTGAGGAAAGAGGCATGAGGAGAGCTGAGGTGAGTAGTGTGGAGCAGAGGAGTTCAGCCAGTGTCAAGCCCAATGTCCTGCATCTGAACCATCACTGACCTTACAGCAGGAGACTTTCAATCTCACTCGAAAAACTTTACGTGAAGGACAATTCGCTGTCACCTTTGGCCAATCTCTTCCCTTGGTTAATTACTTACAGTGCCCAGATGGAGTGTTTCACTTTGACATCTGCAGTTTTCTGTTTCCAAATCTGGACCAGCAAATTTTGATAAACCGGGGAAAATAATTGTGGAAGTCGGCTGGATTGGAGTGCTCAGTGTTTTGAACTAGGAAGATGCAAAACTGTCCTAGATACGAAGGCACTAAAACTACCACGGGTCTGCCTCTTATGAAGGGGAGGAAATTGGAGGAAGGAGCTTAAGACCTAGCTGGATCAATAACCTTCTCAAGAAAGAAATTACAACATTCCTTTTAATAGGAGAAAGGAGGGGAAAAAGCATTGGCTGTTGTTTTTGTTGAACTAACCATAATAATTTTAGCATCTCTTTCCTGAAAAAGAGTTCATTTAAATCCCTTATGTACACATACTTAGCACCATTCTCCATTGTATTACTTTGCATTTATTGACACTGAATTCTGTCTGCTATTTTATCTGCCAGTCACTTAGCTTCTTCAACACTTCACTGACAACTTTAGTTTTGTGTTTATGGAATAGCATATAACTACCAGGGAATATTGTTGCTTCCAGAGCAACCCTTCTCCCCTGACACCACCACCCCCCCCCCCTTTTTTTGGCTTTTCTTATTAGGGTTTAGCATTTAATTTTCCAGAATTTGGGCATGTCTTTTTGTGCATATGCCTGTGTGTTGAAACATCATTTCTATCTTTCCTTAGTGGCTTCTTTTACTACACTGTTTGACTGTAATCCTTTTTTTTTTTTTTTTTTTTTTTCTGACGGGTAATACACATTTACTCTGAGCTTCTACTGAAAGCATTTATGTTATAATCCAAGAATTTGACCTTTTGATTGCTCTTTTTAGGTATTTATTCCTTCTTGGTTTGCCTAGAAGTCTAGAGAGTAAGCTTTCTCATTCTTCCTCGTTCATTTAATTCCCCTTTTTGATATTAAAAATGAAGCAGCACATTTTCTGTTTCTGGATGAGAAAGTGGAGAAGCAAAACACCAGCATGCATCTGCTGTGGGCAGTGTGGATGTTTCCACTGCTCAGTGTCTTCTCAAACAGGTTACACAAATATCAACAAGGAATTTTATCAGGATGACTGGGTTGGCTTTGAGGCGAGGATAGGGACTAGTTAACCATAAATGGTTCCCTGAAATGCTGTTTTTCTGCAATTTTACAAAATATATGAGGGTAGTAAATACCAGGGAGAAAGAAAAGACTCTCAGGCTGAGAGCTAAGGCTGGTACAAGAACAAATGTATTTAACTAAGTCACAAATAAATTAAGGCTGGCAATTAGAAGATGGTTCATATCCATCAAAGACAGATTTCCAGCCAGAAGAGTAGGTTAGGAAAACATTAAGTAGTTTTAATAGGAACATCCCTAAATTTATGGGAAAGATCACAAGACTCACTTTCTGTGACAGCAAGGACTCAATTTGCTAACTGAAAGATCTTTCCTAGGTGCCTCAGGATGTTTTTGTGCCCTTTTCTGTTGCATTAGAGGCTCCTCCCCTATGAAAACCTTTTGTGCAGCTTGAAAGGTGATTCAGGATCTGATCCCATTTTGGCAGTGACTTTGGCAGCATAATTCACCACTGTGAGAAAAAAAAAAAAGCTACCTTTGTTTGTACCAAATCTGCCACTCTATAATTTCATTTGATGTTCCTGCCTCCTGAGTTACAGGAACAATCAACTTCCCCCTTTCCACCAAACTCACATTTCTATAGATTTCCCTCTTATGTCCTCCTAGACACCTCTTTTTCCAGACCAAAGAGCCTTAGACCATTGAATCATTCCTTATCAAAAACCATTCCATACTACTGGTAATCCTTTTTGCCTTGCTTTGGATGTTACCCAGCCCTGCTATATCATTTTTGAGCTAGACAAACTGGAATTGCATGCAGCGCTGAAGATGTAAAAACACCACACATTTAAACAGCAGCCTGGGGGTATTTTCTGTTCTCTTTCCCTAATAATTTTTAGCGTAACTACTAACAAGGACTGAGCAGATGTTGAAGCTACAAGACCTCTTTCGTTACTGGCAGCAGTCACTTTAGAGCCCATAACTACACGTGTAAAGGTTTGAAGTTTTTTTAAACCTATGCAGGGCTGTTGTTTCCAATATTTTTCACATCCTGCAGAAAAAAAAGGCTTTGAGTCACCTTGATTGGCAAAGCGTCATCTGCAGCATATAATTCCCTGCCTAATATGTACCAGAAGCCACTCACAGCCAGCCAGCCACATCCACCCAGTGCTCCACATGTCTTAGCAACCTGGATTCAAGATATTTCCCTATTGCAATACCCTCTCAGGTTTCCATTCAAGAAAGTCATATAAGCATCTACTTAATACCAGTCTTGTTAGCTAAATATTTAAGCACAAAGCTACCATTACACACCTAAAAAATTCTTTTATCTTCAGCAGGATTTCAGCTTTTGCTTGATTTTAAGTATAAACTTTGATATTTTGCTGACTGGAGATGCCTTCTCAAACAAAGACTTTATTGAATGAATTAACTAAACAAACCCAGACTTCCTAATTCCTAGGCTTTCACCTACTGGAAATGTGTTGTGTGGGTGCATGGCTTAAGAAACGAACAAATGCTGAAGTTGCCTGGAGTTATTTCATACCAGCAAGTGCAAACGCTGCCTTATTTGTCCTATACCTTTTCAAGACCAAAGTGCCTCACCCAAGTGAAACTTCATGAAACAAGAGACACAGACTGAGGGGAGGTCTTGAAGACAAAGGCAGTAACAGCAGGCCACAAGGTGCACACATTGCCATTACCAAATTTGAATCGAGATAAAAACATCAGCCTCTCTCTTGAAAAAGCTTTTCTGACCTTGGCTTAATGCCACAGAAGCCCCTTGGGGTGCATGAACATCGGATTAACTGTATTTGGGGTTTTAAAAAAGTAATTATTGAGTTTTAGATTTTCTCTGATAAGTCGGTACTAACGTCCAAACACTGCCCTGCAGTTCTGCCTGCCCTTTGGTTGGGAGAAGCAAGAGCCATTTCATCTGACAGTTTGTGTTTTACTGGGGAAGTATTTCTCCCTGGTCTTATTTCACTGCCCGGGACATAGAAAACTGCATCCCGCTTTGGGACTTACTATAGTATGGAGCAGGGAGAGGGTCTTCCTGAAGGATTTCCGAGCACTGGCACTGCAGTACAACAACAATAGGCACATAGAGCACAAAAACCTTACCAAGGAGGAAGGTGTTGCTGTGACTGCCAGCTGGCAGCTTGCATTGGGTTACGCATATGTATATTTGAACAACTACTGACCTGTCTTACCAGTTTCACACAGTGCCTTCATTTCCAATAACTTCTCCAAACTCTTTTTTTACTGTATCTTTTTACAGTGTCTGGTATAATGGGGTTTGAGTCCCTGACCTCAGCTCTTAGGTAAAAATCATGATCCAAAGACCTAATTGTAAACAGGTCCCTGCCAAGCTAGTAAAGCTTTTCTGCAAACTGCCTGGGAAAGCAGGGGCACCGGTAAGCAGGGGGTAAGGGACTTGCTTTGAGTTACATTGTGAATTAATGTTTGAGGGAAAAACATTACCTGTCTGTTCTGGGCTATACAAATTGCATTTCTCCTGCATCTGCATAAACTGAAATTACGTTTTGTCTCATACAATGGACCTGAAATAAACAGAGCATTCACAGTGAAGAGCTTGTGCCCTTAGGCTCTAGTGGATAAGTAGTGTTTGTTCCTAGAAAGTGATGGTCATGTCCTCTAAATGCCCTTTGCTGTGATATATTTTGATTAAGCATCCTAAAGAGCTCCCTGATGAGGAGTCAGACTGCCCTTATGCCACACTAAACACTGCAAGAACATCTCAGCTAATTTCAGCTGTCAAAAAATTAACTACCTAGTCACAGCAGTCACCCAGCTACGCTGAGCTCAGGGGAGATTCAGGGCTCAGGCAGATTTCATTGCTGTCCAGAGCTACCTGCCTCTATGCAGGAGAGGGTGATTCATCGTATCCTAAAATAGGCACGTAAACCAGGGATTTGCATCACGCTCTGGTAATGCTCTTCTCTCTTCCTCAGCTCTTGATGACTCTCAAGGGAGCCCAGATACCTAGCACTGACCAACCCTGGGGCCACACGGCTAAAATAATTTAAGATAAATCCCGCGCAATGAGCTTTTTCCTACCCCAAGCAGCCGACCATCTAAATTGGGCAGATCTTCAGAAGAAAGCTTTACAGCTGTCAGGTCTGCTCCTCTGTGCAAGACAAATGCCATCCTTACTTACAGACAGGGCTTGCAAGTAATTACATTTCAGACAAGATTTTTCTATCCTTGTCCCTGCTGAGCTGTGAGGGGATGTTCTCATTTCAACATATGACAGAGCGTGGCTTTGGCATGTTCTATGCAGAGTATATTTGACATTTTAATTGATGCCATTCCATTTGTTAATTAAGAAGGATAAATGATGACACGCAGAGGGGAGGAGATATTATAAAGAATTAATAATAACCTTGTTCAAAAGCAGGTAATGAGATACCAAGTTAAAAATATGTAAGAACTTGCAAAAATGTCTAAATGTTTTTCAGAAGTCAGGTGCTGCCTGTCTTCTTTATTGCAGAAATGTCAGGGAGCAAAATTCATCAGTGACTTACAACATGTGCTCTTTACTCAAGGATTTTCTAACAGAAAAGGCCATGCATCCCTGGGTTAACGAACAGCCGGTCTCCTACCGTGGCGTGGATTAACGCTCACCATTCTCTTTCTCTCTGCTTGCCGTTACCACAGCTACGACCAAGGCTGAGGACGCAGCTGTGCCATCACGACGCTCAGCATACCCAGACAGGGCTGGACACCGTCTTTGCATGGGAAGACACCAGGCAGTGGTGACTTCCCTCAGCGGTGAAGAAGAAGAAAGCGGAGCCGGTGGTGTGATGCTCAACACTGATCCCCCTCTAAGATGCACCAGCAGCTGTGTTTGGGGCTTGTTTTCCCTAAATACTGTCTGTGTGCCCCTACGCAAAGCCCCTTAATAGAGAAGAATAGAGCAGTGTCTGTTAGCCAGGAGGGTGGCACTGCAGAAAAGCAGATCTGGAAAAGCCTTGGGTCTAGCTCCTTTCTGTGCAGATGCACATTTAAGCAGAGATGGGAGGAAAGACCAAGCAGAAGAAAAGCAATTTGCACTAGCTGACGTGCAAGTGTGGGGAGAAAGGCTGTCACATCTAAATTCCCAGTGCCAGTCTCTCTGAACCAGACCCCCCCCCCGGCTTCGTATTTTGCACCAACCAGGGCTTTTAACACCTCTCAAAAGGCAGGCTGCTTTCCAGCTTCATCTAGACTTTCCTGCCCAGTTTGAAATGGCACTTCTGCCGCTCCCTCTTTCCTTGATGGGCCAGGCTTGAGATGGTCCCATTGGCATATTACAGAATCACAGAATCACAGAATAGTCAGGGTTGGAAGGGACCTCTGGAGATCATCTAGTCCAACCCCCCCTCCAGAGCAGGGTCACCTACAACAGGTTGCACAGGACAGCGTCCAGGTGGGTTTTGAATGTC
>VZSZ01009843.1:0-20771 GCA_013398815.1 Ibidorhyncha struthersii | reverse complement strand
AAAAGGGGGATCTGGCTGAGTGCCGTGGGCTAAAGGATAAAAAACCACAATAGAATCACATGCACACAGAGAAAGAGCAGGGACATGCAGAAATCCCATATGGAGAGTAAACAAGCTGTAGTGACCTTCTCTGGTTTTCTCAAATATTCATGGGAAGCAGGCTCATGGGGATACAAAACTAATAATAATGAACCCACCAGCATCCCAGCACCTCCAGCATCCTGGCACGTTCTGGTTCCCCCTTCCAACAACATTGCCCCCCCCCTTGCATGCCAGATGCCTGTTAGCCCAGCAGCCCAGACCTGAACCAAGTTGCCTGGTGGTCTCCAGCCCTTTGCTAATACTTGGAGCTAAAGCAAAAAGGAAAGTGCAGTGGTATAGGGGATCTCTTCACATCCAGGCCTTTTTAAATAGAGAAGAGCAGACAATATCAGACCTTCAGGGAGACCTGGCGATCTGTGGACTCCACTAAATTAAAAGATAGAGACTAGCATCTTGCAACACCAGTGTTAAATTTTTATTCTTGTACCTTGAACACAGACCTTAGTTTTTTTCCAGCCTCTGAGGAGCATGTTCATTAGGTACTTTCTGGGGATCAGGGATGGCATGTGTTATGAAATTACTGACCTCAGACATGAAAGTAGTCATTTTATTAGAAGCCAGCCATTCAACCATAGCAAATTACATTTCTTGAAGGATTTCAGCCTTGAATTTTCATTCCCTAACGTATTTCAAAGGAAAAATGGGACCTCCTATACAGATAGCTGGAAGAATGAACTATGTAAGATGCGATGATTTTTCCAAAGGACAATGATCTATTTAAAAGCAACACAAATGCGTTGAGTGGAAATGATTCAAATTATGTTGATGTGACTACTTAGAAAAGCTAAACGCGCAGAAGTCTTTACATCATCAGTGCTTTCAGCTCTAATCTCTTAAAAATAAAGGGAAAAAATGGCAATGTTGTCATTGCTTGAAAGACAGCCGCGGTATCTTGATTTTGGTATTCTTTGCTTCTCTTTGAACTGTTTTTCTTTCTCCTACATGCTTCTAATCTCACAAAAGATATTTTAAAATAATAGACGTAATTGCCCAGAGGTGAGATGGAAAAGAAAGAAGCGAAAGAAGCAAAAGAAAAGTTATATAAAGACTGAGGGCAAAAATAGCTGGACAACATCTATAAAAACCACCTGGTTCCCAAAGAACCCCAGAGTTGGAAGCTTTAAGATAGGGCTTAAATGTTGCAGAAGAAATTTAAGTCACTTGCAGTATCTACCTGAAGGTTAACATTACAGCCATTTACAAGAGGTTTGGTGAGCACAGAGAATATTTGGAGCTATGTGGGAGCTGAGCTGAAGCTGACTGGAGCTGCTGTTCCCCCAACTTTGTCCTGCTGGGGAGCAGGGGTTTTCCAGGGTGGGAAAAACACTCTAGCACAGACCTGCTGCTCTGATTCTCCCCCTATATGTTCATCTCTTTTTTATCTCTCACTTTTTCAGTCTATCACGGAATGGTAGGTGTTGGAAGGGACCTTTTGACATCATCTAGTCCAACTCCCCTGCCAAAGCAGGTCAGACAGGAATGCATCCAGGCAGGTTTTGATTATCTCGAGAGAAGGAGATTCCACAGTATCTCTGTGCAAGCCTGTTCCAGTGCTCTGTCACCTCAAAGTAAAGAAGTTTTTCCTCATGTTCAGATGGAATTTCCTGTGTTCCAGTTCATGCCCGTTGCCCCTTGTCCTGTCACTGGGCATCACTGAAGAGAGTCTGGCCCCATCCTCTTGACATCCACCCTTTAGATATTTATAAGCATTCATGAGATCCCCTCTAAATCTTCTCTTCTGCAGGCTAAACAGACCCAGGTCTCTCAGCCTTTCCTCATAAGAGATGTGCTCCGTTCCCCTGATCATTTTCATAGCCCCCTGCTAGACACTCTCCAGCAGATCCCTGTCTTTCTTGAACTGGGGAGCCCAGAACTGGACACAGTACTCCAAATGCGGCCTCACCAGGGCAGAGTAGAGGGGGAGGATGACCTCCCTCGACCTCCTGGCCATGCTCTTGTTAATGCACCCCAGGATACCATTGGCCTTCTTGGCCACCAGGGCACATTGTTGCCTCATGGTCATCCTGTTGTCCACCAGGACTCCCAGGTCTTTCTCTGCAGAGCTGCTTTCCAGCAGGTCAACTCCTACCTTAACTGGTGCATGGGGTTTTTCCCTTCCTAGGTGCAGGACCCTACACTTGCCAGTGATGGATTTCATTAGGTTCCTCTCCTCTCAACTCTCTAGCCTGTCCAGGTCTTGCTGAATGGCGGCACAGCCTTCTGCTGTGTCAGCCACTCCTCCCAGTTTTGTGTCATCAGCAAACTTGCTGCAGGTACACTCTGTCCCTTCATCCAGGTCATTGATATAATATATTGATTATATTATTGATATAATATTGATAATATAATATTGATTATATTATTGATTAATATGATTAATATATTGCACAAGACTGGACCCAGTACTGACCCCTGGGGAACGCTAGCTACAGGGCTCCAACTAGGTGCACTGCTAATCACAACCCTCTGAGCTCTGCCATTCAGGCAGTTCTCAATCCGCCTCAGCTGTCCATTCATCTAACCCACACTTCCTAAGCTTACCTATGAGGAGGTTATGGAAGACAGTGTCAAAAGCCTTGCTGAAGTTAAGGTAGGCAACATCCACTGCTCTCCCCTCATCCACCCAGCCGGTCATGCCGCCATAGAAGGCTATCAGATTAATCAAGGATGATTTCCCCTTGGTGAATCCATGTTGACCACTCCCAATAACCTTCTTTTCCTGTACATGACACCCAGAGTGAGTTGTTCTGTCATCTTTCCAGGGATGGAGGTGGGGCTGACTGGACTGTAGTTTTCTGGGTCCTCCTTCTTGCCTTTTTTGAAGACTGGAGTGACATTGGCTTTTCTCCAGTCCTCAGGCACTTCTCCTGTTCTCCATGACCTTTCAGAGATGATGGAGAGTGGCTTCACAACAATATCTGCCAGCTCCCTCAGCACTCGTGGGTGCATCCCATCAGGGTACATGTATTTGTGGGTGTTGAGTTTGCCTAAATGATCTCCAACCTGATCCTCCTCAACCAAGGGAAAGTCTTCCTTTCCCCGGGCTCCCTCTCTTACCTTCGGGGTCTGGGATTCCTAAGGGCTGGCCTTAGTGGTAAAGACTGAAGCAAAATAATTCAGTAACTCTGCCTTCTCTGCATCCTCCATCACCAGGACACCCACCTCATTCAGCAGTGGGCCCACATTTTCCATAGTCTTTCTTTTGCTACTGATGCACTTGAAGAGACTCTTCCTATTGTCCCTGACATCCCTTGCTAGACTTAATTCCAAGTGGGCCTTAGCCTTCCTTGTTGCATCCCTGCATACTCTGAGAACGCTCCTATACTTCTCCCAAGTGGCCAGTTTTCCACATTCTGTAAACTTCCTTCTTCCATCTGAGTTTTTTTGGAAGCTCTTTGTTTATCTATGCAGGTTTCCCGTCTCCTTTGCCTGATTTCTTACTCACAGGGATGCGCCAATCTTGAGCTTGGAGGAAGTGGTGCTTGAATATTAACCAGGTCTCTTGCACCCCTCTTCCTTCTAGAGCCCTAGCCCATGGGATTCCTCCGAGTAGGTATAATGCATTCCTGTTGTAAGTTAAACAGTTGTGCTTTTTAGCACAGAGATCCATATGTTGTGCTTGGGTGGCTGGGGGATAGAGTAAATATGTGTCATGGGATAAGCTGCATTTCTCCTACACTTTTACCAACCTCCCTTATGCTTAGCCCATTAATCCAGTATAAATGGACATCTAATATTCCAGACATCTGAACAAGTCCAGCCTCTAATAAAAAACCCAAACAAAATAAAGAACAGGGATAGAAGCAGAAAAGACTTTTTTCTGTGCCCACAAGTGAAATTGCTCCAACAAACCACATTCATTTCTGGTTTATTGGTGAATAAATTGGTATTACAGTGCTGGGAAATGTTGAGCGAGGAAGGCCAAAGAGAAGGCAAAACAAAATTCAGTCCTTCAACTGAAGGAAAGCTTAAGGAGAGGAGGGGTGCAAAGAGAAGATGGTAGGAGTGAATGGGGATCTGTGAGGTACCATGGATGAATGGAAAGACGAGAGCAAGGAGGTAGCTGCACAATAGGGGCAGTGCAATAACACATTATTGTTGATCATGACACTATTTTAACCCTCAAGGTGTTTTGCTCTCTCTCATTACCCAGGAGATTTTTTCCTCATAAACAACCACAGGCACATGTGTGCATCCTAACTCAAGAGCAGCATCCACCACCTTATCAGAAGTGGTCTGTATCTTTGTACTGGCATATCAGTGGTCATGTTATAACAACATCATGCTATAATTCCTTATTTTTGTACAAGCCAAACTTCTGCCCCCTCCCCCCAATATTGAGGGCTCCCAAGCACAGCACTGTACACCACCTGGCCTCTGGAAACATGGCGCTCTTTGGTTTTAATTCAGTCCAACATTTCTGCTCACTTTCGTGTTCTTTGCTCAATGTCACAGCAAGAGCGGTTTCCTGATTACCTAGCTACATGTTTATAATTAATTTCTCTCGGGAGGATTACAGCCAATATTATTACCAAATGCATTTCCTAAGTATTGAATCAGCATTTGTTCCAAAAAATACATGTGATTTATTTTCTCCCTAGGGAGTAGACATTTATAAGTAGCAGATTACTGACATGCTGCAACCAGAAAGCAAAACATAATAGCAATTAATACAGCATCGTGAATGAAAGCTCACTTGCTGTGGAAACCTCTCAATGGCAGCAACTCGACAGCACCTGTGTCACAAAGTCTGCTGCAGGACTCAGAATACCAAGCAAGATTAAGACTAAGAGTGTGGGATTTAAACTTGCTCCAGCAGACACTATCCTTTTATTCTACCATTAGCAGACAGAGGTCCTGCACTACAACGGGTGCTCCAAGCACTGGCACCAGGGATGAATGGTAACACACACACACGTGAGAAAGCTTCATGGGTGTTTCAGAGGAACTGAGGCCTTTTGATGAAATAACTTTCAGAATCAATTTCAATTCTTCTTTTTTAAACTTTCATTATTTCAGAGGGAAAAAGAAAAGAGAAAACTGGCTTCCAGAGAAGATATCTTTGATCAGCTCTGAAGTAATAAAGCAAATGGCCATGGCATGATCTAATATGCCTTATAAATCACTAATCTCTTAATACAAAGCACAGAAAAGCGTCTCACAGTCCTTATTCAGTTCAATAGCAATTTGGCCCTATCTATCCTTGCTGTGCCATTCTGCGAAAGGAGTAAAGATGTCTTGCTTAATGAAAAAATACTCACTGGCTTGCCAACCCAAGCCACAGGTGCCTGCCAGAGGCATCTTTGTGAGCACACAGAGAACCATAGTGTCACAGCAAAGCTTTGGGTCACCTTGCCTCACAGTGAGGTCTCCTGCAGCTGCAGCATCCCCACAAAGCAGCCCATACCCCTTCAACCCCCGTTGTGGCTCTCCCCAAAGCTAGTTTCACTGTGCAAGTTTGGCTTTCCCTGCTCCCCTTCAGTGTAGCACTAGGTCACGTCCCAGGCTCTTTTATAGGGGTCCTCAAGGAACCAGTTTGTGCACAGCACACCTTCTACCACAGGTTGGCCTTTATGCACAGGCAATGCAGGGAGAAAAAAGCATTGCAAGGTGCCCGCCAGCTGACCCAATGGGCTTGAGTCCTGTAACCCTCAAGCCTCTCTCCCTTGCTAGCTCCAAAGACAATACAAGTGGATGGTGGCAGGGCACGGGGATGAACCCTGAAACCCAGGAGTTCAGCAACGCTGGGAAAGGCCGCGTTAATGAGGGTTGGCAAGCCCCTGCTCATGGATGATTTGAAGATCAGTTTCTAATTGCCAGTGCAGGTGTGACCTCAATTGCTTCTCAGACAAAAACGTGAGGTATTGTGCAAGAAAAACTGCTTTTGCTGAGAAACTACCAGTGAAGGACTTCAGCTCTTCCCAGCAGCACATGGTCAGCAGGGCTGAAAAGAGGTAAAGTGGATCTTCAAGATGATAGGAGTCCCTCCCTCCATCCTTCTCCTTTATTCACCCAGCTCTAAAAGCAGCACTTTATATGAACAAGGTAACTTGCAAATGTTGGTAAAACATCTTGCAAGCCACAGAAGGGAGAGAGAAGCTTATAAAAAAGTGTGGTTTTTCTTTATCCTGTTGTAGCTTTCACAATTGTTTCTAAGGGTGAGCACAGGGCTGGTGGTAACTGGGGGCTCTGTGTGTGGGAAGCCTGAACATTGCTCAGATCTCCCCACAGACATCCCAGTTGTTGCAGCATCCAAACTTTCACTTAAGGAAAGTGTTTCTGCCTATGAAGATAACTCAGTGTAAATTGCAAACTTTCTGAGTTCACAGTGGGGCTGAAATAACCATGGCAATGATATAGGAACTTTAAGAGATATAGGAACGTTCTACCCCCCCTCCAGTATAATGGCCTGCAAGTTTTTTAAAACCTGATTAATAACATTAAGGCGACAACAGCCTTAACCTTTTCAGTACCTTTTTTTGAAGCAGAATATCCCACTCCTGTGCTTGCAGCCTGTGGTTGTCACAGTTTCCTTCGATAAGCCATGCATTCAAAAGGATGGCAGAGTACAATTAACTATGTGGGCCTCGACTACAAAAAAAAGTGCTTGGGTAGCAGGGATAAGTGAACTGTTCACCTCCAAATTATACTAGCAGTGTTGATTATGGTAATGCCAATTTGAAAATACAACAGGAAACTTGTCCTTCCTCTTTCCTGAACCAGAAGTCCACATTGTTTCACGGTGTCTTTCTTTTGATAGCAACAAACTTGTAGTCTGACTCGCGGCCAGGTTAGTGAGTTTTTCTACATTTTTTTAGAAAACTTCATGCAGTAATAAAAGTAGGTCCTTGAAATATATATGTACAACAACCCAGCTTTTGTCACATGGCACTGACTACCATTAAATTATGGCTATTAAACCTGGAGATCTCAATAAATCTTCTGGCTTTTGGTCTTAACTGTTAGTGCACTAGCTGGGAAGACACCACTGTATGCAAGTCTTGTTTTTCATCCTCTTTTCCTGTTCCTTTGAAGTTGGGAAATTGGGCCCAGTGGACCTATGCTCTGTCCCAGTAGGACCTTTCTTACACTCTTTGAGACATACAAACAAAAAACTCTGGAGCGCTGATTTGTCTCAAAGCATGTTCCAAAATGCTTCAAAGTGTTATTTTCCTCTTGCTTTAACTAACTTTGCAGATTTTCCAGTTTGTGTTGCCTTGGGTTATGGCACGTGCATTCAGTTTGTACTATGTGGTAATGGGTGCAGCTTATCTGAAGTGTACAAGTGTAAATGTTTCTCATAGAGTAACCTGCAAAGCAGGGGAAACTTGGGATCCTTAAGAACAATTTAAACAAACAGATTCGTTAATAAACAACTGGACTGCTTGCAAGAAAGTCTTCACAAGATGAATTTCTGTACTGTTTGCTAATGCAGAGCAAGAAGGTTTTGCTTGCTTCCCCAGAACTGTAGCCCTGCACATCTCCCAGCAGCAACAGCACATTTTTAACTGGACTTTGAAGTTGTTAATGGCTCATGTTTGAAAAAGCGAGCTGGTTCTCATGGAATCAGAAAAAGAGTGCAAGAATGACACGGCTTCAAAAATACTACATTTGGGTTCTCTGCTTTATTGGTCTTTAATGCCAACAAGTTGGAGTTACATATTTGAGTTTCCTTCCTTTCCCCTCCTGGCTGGGAGGACCCCAAAGCTTTGGGTCTTCCTAGCTCCTGACCGCACTTGTTGCATTCCTAAATGACTGCAGAAACATGTGGGGACCCCTGTGGGGGATGTAGGTTTCTAACAGTTACCTCTGGTGTGTATTACTGTAGATCTCCGCTCTCCAAGTGGTACAGCTGTTTCTGCATTGGGTTCCTTTGACTTAGATGGTTTATAATTCCCTGGTTTTGTTGTTTGCTTACAAACTAACAAATAGTTATGAGGACAGGAGATACCTGCATTCTTTTTGTCATACAGTCTGTATGTTATAGTTTGTAACACCCTGTTTCTTCACTCATTCATAAATGAAGGTACATTTCTCCATGCATTCACTGGGAGATGCTTATTATTGTATGAATTTCTAGTCAATTTTATATACCTGTGGCTAAAACTTGTTCTAATTAGTCTCAGCTGTAATAAGGAAATGAGTAAAAATTCAGCATATTAAAGGCAAAAGGAACCTGGATCAGATGCAATCTATGTCAAGCATGGCAGTTACCCCATATAGCCCCATCTCATAATCATAATTGTATCATAACTGATTGCTTAACTATAATTATTTTAAATACTCCTAGCAATCAATAGAGATTTATCCCTATAAACCTATTTGACCCCTTTCCTCAATGAGGCACAATTACACACTTAACAGTCCTGCATTAACCTTTGACAGAGGTAGGAATTAGTGATCAAATCTCACAAACAAGTGATGGAAACTTGCCAAGTAGCCTCAAAAAAAATCTGTCTCCAGAATGAACCCAACACCATGGCCCTTTTAGGGAACAGAAATTCGCCTGCAAGGTGGATATTAAAAGATAAGCGAGACTTTATTGATCTTTCATTTCTCCCTACTGCACTGTTGTTAATTGCAAATGTTAAGAGGAAAAGTATTCAAAGTAAGCAAAGCTTTTCAGTATTAACCTCAATAAGTGAATTAAGCAGCAATACATTGCATAAAATTGGAGATCACTAGTGGGTCAGAAAATGCAATTCATTCTTGCTCTGGGCAATCAAGACTCTCAGATGATAGACCTCTGCAACTTACTGCAAGCCTGGTAATTGCTACCCATTACTGCGATAATCAGAGTCTGACCCCAGGGACGAGTGATACCAAAATCCTATTGGATTTCAGAAGCACTAGGGCAGCAGCCTCCACCAACAGGCCTGTCCTTTGAAAAATCCAAGCCAACAATTCATCCCATGCACTTGAACAAGGCTAAGTCATTTAAACTGCTTCCAGAAGAGCAAGGGGTTAAATTCATCTTGAGGCTATTCTGTTGAGATAATGATAAATCTGGAGCAGTGTTAATTAACAACCGCAAGACATTCTTTTCCTATTAGCAGTAAAAAAACCCATGACCATTCACAGGCAGCTGTATTTCAGCAGTAAAGGTATAAATGATATTGAAAGTTTCCAGTTTATCCTCTGAATCACTCTTTAGGCATTGCAAAGCTCAAAGGAGAGAGAAAGAGAGTAATAGTCTTCCTACAAGGGTAAGCATCAAGAGCAGCTGTGCAGGGGTCAATGAAATAAAACTGGTGGAGAAAGAGATGCAAAGTCTGGAATAGCAAATTGCTTCACCTTTACTTTGCTTTACCTTTTTTTTTTTTTTTTTTTTTAATCTTGCTATCTTGAAGTTGGTCTCTGCCTTGTGTCCTAAGAGCCAACATCTCCCCACTTCCACCAGTTGCTTGCAGCAATGAGCCTAGAAAAAGCTCGCTGCCATATTTTAACTGATGATGTTGAACTCCTGGAGCAATTGTCTGTGACCACAAGAGGTCTGGGACATCCTGGAACAGCTCTTACAATTTCCACCTGGTCCAGGAGAAGGAAGACAATAAATCTCCGGCAGATCAGGGAAACGCTAGACTTTTTCTGTGTTCAAACACAAGTGATTCAGAGGTGTTCTATCTCACTTTTTAATTCTGCAGATATTTTGCTTCCTTGAAGTTGTTTAAAACATGCAACACTGCTTAAAATATGCACATGCGTGTTGTGCTTGCAGCCCCTTGCAATAAAACCAATGGTGCCCTCAAAGACCGCATCTAAAAGTTTCTTGCCAGCAGTACTTTAAAAAGAAGACAGCAGGGTAACAATACTGGGATTCTGCTGTGAAATAATTATACATTTCATGTCTTTTATCTTACCCTGACACTGATCTTGTGGGCTTCAATATATTGGAGCTCTCTAAAACTCAGTGACATGAATATATAAGCACCATTTCTATCCAGTAATCATGCCATGCCAGAGATGGGAAAAGTTCTCATTACACTGCATGGCTCTTCAAAATGTAAACCCTGTGTAGCACAGACATGATTCATTAAAGGCTGTAAGACAATGCAAACACCTTGGCACCACAGGATGCTCAGCAACATGGGTAGAAGCATGTGTAGAAATCATGACGAAAGCANTGTTCCTCCCTCCCTATTTGCAGTTTCTGTAATGGTCTCTCTTGTGTTCTCTCTTCCTTATCGCCTCTCTTGTAAAGGACAGCAATTTATTGTGCGCGGACAAGAACAAAGGTGCCTTAGGAAGCTGTTCTTTCACACACATTTGTGATATTTTATTTCTTCCAGTTCTGCATGTTTATTTGCATTTTGCAGCTTCCAGCAATTTCAGAGGGCTGCATTCATAGTTTATTTTTATCTTGTTTCCATGGCTCATAAAGAAAGGCACATTACCTCAACCTGCCAGGTAACACAGAAACATTTTTTTAAGGCATTTTACTTCAAAACTGCTTTGTTCTTTTACTTGCGCTGTGCCCTTCATCCCACTGCCAAATTGGTTTCCAGCTCATACGTAGTCAGATTCAAGTACTGGGCAGCAACACCCTAGGAAGTCCCAAGATTTACACTCCTTATTCTCTGCTTTTTGCAGCCTGTGGCACTGTGCAACAGCAGTAAGGTGACCCAAGCTGTCTTAGGGCATTTCACCTACAATTTTTCTCTCCATCCATCTCTAACGACTTTTACCTCCTCCTAGCCTTTATGAGCCTGGCTATATATGGGCACTGACTGATAGGGGTCATTCCTGACTTGCATCAGTGTAAGAGAAAAGAGGATCAGGCTCAAAATCCAATAGGTTCTTTGGGATCTTCCACAATATATTAAGTGCACAGTGATTTTATTAGCAATTCAGTCACAGAAGTCTAACCAGCTTCCCATTAAATGGTTGTTTTAGTATATTTTGGCCCACCCAAATATGTCATATAATTAGGAAAACGATCAAATGAAGTGCAGGCACAGGTGTCTCTGCTTGTTATTTATCCATACTGCATGACATTTAGATGGGAAACAGCAAATATGTGTGTTGTGCAGCCTGCAACAGCTCCAGCCTCACCACAGAGGAAAATATTCTTCTCAAAACAACACACAGAGGTGGGTTGGTCCCACCCTCTGCACAGTCTTTTCTTCTGTCTTAGGGATCCAGTGCCCCAAGGAAGGCACCTCTGCTTCTCTCACTGTTTTGCATAATGGAGACAAACCAGATAAGGCTAGTCTTTCATGCACATTGAAAAACAGTGCCTTGGGTGCTTGCCAGCATCTGGCTATGAAACTCCAGGGTTGGCAATGCTGTGCTTGGGCAACGGCACTGTAGCATGCTTACATAGTCCTGCCCATGCTGAAATCCATCCTGCAGTTACACTGTGACTGCTGCCTAGCCCACCTTGTTTGGGAATAACTGGTCACACTGCTCATAGGGCTGGAGAAATGCTACTGTAGCTCCTTACTGCATCCAAAACAGTGGGTCCTCTGGGCTGGGAGCGATTCTCTACGATGACTAGTGGAGCAAAAAACCAAACTAGTTTTAAACTGTATTAACTGTGACATGGAGCTACCTGGAGTAGATGACTTCTGGACCACACAGTCCCACCTGTCCCTTCCTCCTTTCTTCTCAAGCTCTTACACCACAAAAACCTTAATTCCTTTGAAAAAAGGACAGAATTGCCCTTTATACTGTATTTTAAAGGTGATCCTGAGATAAAAAAGAACCTATTTGCATTCAGATCCCAGCAGGATAGAATACGACACAGCTTCCTGTGCCTTGTCACTATTTAAGTACCCAAAGAAATTCTATTTAATCTTGTGAAGCTGTACTAAGTAATGGGTCATGGCCTCTGATCCAAGGATATAAGCTGAGGTCCCTTCTCAAACCTGCTGCTAATAGGGGAAATGAAGGTGAAAGAAGCAAGACCCAGCAGAAACTCCTGACTGCCCCTGACATGGCCAGTGCAACTTCTACCAGATCAGTGATGCTCCACTCACATCAGGATGAGACCAGCACTCTCTAGTAGCCCTCCTCCTGGGAGAAGGCATTTCTTTCACTGTTCGTTTCATTTCCTTCCAGGTACCACCAGTGGTTTTCAGTCTGCAAGAAGGTGTCTGCACAGAGTAGAGAGGCAGTTCTTTGTTCTGCTGGACACTAACTGCAAAAAGGAGGGGTGGGTGCAGCTTGAATAGAAGACACAAAGCAGGAGGCGGCAGATGCTCCAGCCTCCCTTCCTGGGCTGTGCCCTTCTAACTGTGGCATCTGTGGTCAGCGTCAGCATCAGCAGCATCAGCAGCTGAGATGAGGAGTAACATGGGAGAGACTTTGTTTCTATCCACTGCCATATATTTGAATGGTGTCATGGTTTAACCCCAGCTGGCAATTAAGCACCACGAAGCTGCTCACTCACTTCCCCCGGTGGGATAGTGGAGACAATCACAAGAGTAAAAGTAAGAAAACTCACAGATTGAGATAAAGACAGTTTAATAAGTAAAGCAAAAGCCATGCGCGCAAGCAAAGAAAAGAAGGAATTCATTCACTACGTCCCATCAGCGGGCAGGTGAACAGCCATCTCCAGGAAAGCAGGGATCCACCACACGTTACAGTTACTTGGGAAGACAAAATGCCATCACTCTGAATGTCCTCCCCTTCCTTCTTCTTCCTCCAGCTTTGTATACTAAGCATGCCTGGGCATGCAATATCCCTTTGGTCAGTTGGTGTCAGCTGTCCCAGCTGTGTGTCCTGCCAACTTTTTGTGCCCCCCCCCCCCCTATTCACTGGCAGGGAAGTATGAGGAGCAGAACAGTCCTTGACTCTGCGTAAGCGCTGCTCAGCAATAACTAAAACATCCCTGTATTATCAACACTGTTTCTAGCACAAATCCAAAACATATACCCACACTAGCTACTATGAAGAAAATTAACTGTACCCCAGCCAAAACCAGCACAAATAGGAAATTGAGTCTGTTTCTCACATCTCCATTACCTGCAGAATTTCTATTGTACTAGCTATGAATTTGAGACAGCTCATTTAACATGTTCCATGCTGGCATCTGTGTGTCCCTTGGTTTCTCCTTTAGCTTCATCTTCTACTTAGTGCTTTGAAAAAGAAAAAAATAAAGATCATTCAGATGCAGAAGCTTGTTTATTGGAGCTGCCCTGCTTGGTTGATGTCCTGGGGCCACAAAAGGGGACACAGGGGTCCAACAACTGGGAAGCTGAGGATGAGCTCTGAGATCCATCTTGAACCATACAGCTTGAACCATACAAACTGCCTTTGATGTCCCACAAATGCCCTCCCCAGGGGCATCTTTGCTCTCCAGAGCACCTCCAAGATGCTTTGCCAGCTTCCCTGCAGCTTATGATGCTGAGCCTGTTTGGGGAGCTGCTCTCTGTCAACAACATCTCTTTCTTCCCTCACTCATTCCTATTTAGAAGCTGGTTGAGACAGCAGAAAGACTAAGTTTGGGAACAGGGAACTGGAAGATCTGGCTTCCTGGTCTCAAGTCCTGCAGTATCTGGGCAGGAGAAGGGCAGCTCATGTGGCTGGGAAGCTTTGTACTTGCCTCCCTCAGCAACAGCAGCTCCCATATGCCTTTCTCCGATCCACCTTACTCACCACCAGCCTTAACTTCTCCATGATTTCTTTCCACATCTGTCTCCGTATCAGTGTGGCACTCACTGAGCCACTTTACAATGAGCAATTCAGTAGCTTACACCTGCAAAAATCTCTCATCAATTTGTTTTAGAGAAAAGCATTAAAGAAAATTTTGATCCAATTTTAAAGGTCATTTTATTTGTATAAATGCATAAAACATTCAAAGTAGCACCTGGAATCTCCAGTAACTGTATGTAACACTTCTAGTGGGAACTGCATTGGTTTCACACAGGTTACACTACACGATAGCATTAAATAGTTCAAACCACATCTGTGAAAAAGATCACAATCTCAGAAACAAGCTGTTGAGTGGACTGCAGGGAGAAGACTTGTTCAGGAAAGAATAGACCAAACCTTTGAAAACCAGGCCCTGATGTTTTCTATCGGCATTGCAAATGTGACTGTAATTGGGAGCTGTCAGCTCCCAGGTAACAGTGGCAAATTAAGGTGATGAACCAAGGTAAGAAAGCGAGACGATAAATGGAGACACACTTTGCTGTCTGCAGGCAGACACAGTCAGTCATATGTGAAGGCTGCAATGCAGAGCACTATTTATAACAATCCTCATTTGGAAAACTGCCTAACACTATGCCAGGTAGCTTTAACTTTAGAAAAAAAGAAAAGAAAGGAGGAGGGATATTTTCTCATTGAGTTTCCTTTAAGTTGTTTTTCCTCCACTCCGCCCGCACTGAATTTTCCCTGTGGCTCTGCTGTGCCTTGCTCCATGATGCTGGGGCAGGTGCCTTCACACCCAGTTTCACTCTTTACCCTCCATCTCTCGATTGTGCACTGCATAATCATAGAATCATAGAATGGTTTAGGTTGGAAGAGACCTTAAAGAACACCTAGTTCCACCCCCCCTGTCCTGGGCAGGGACACCTCACGCTAGACCAGGTTGCTCAAAGCCTCGTCCAACCTGGCCTTGAACACTTCCAGGGATGAGGCCTCCACAACTTCCTTGGGCAACCTGTTCCAGTGCGTCACCACCCTCAAAGTGAAAAATTTCTTCTTAATATCTATTCTAAATCTACTGTCTTCCAGTTTGAAGCCATTCCCCCTTGTCCTATCACTACATGCCCTTGTAAAAAGTCCCTCTCCAGCCTCCTTGTAGGCCCCCTTCAGATACTACAAGGCTGCTTATAAGGTCTCCCTGGAGCCTTCTCTTCTCCAGGCTGAACAACCCCAACTCTCTCAGCCTGTCTTCATAGGAGAGGTTCTCCAACCCTCTGATCATCTTCATGGCCCTCCTCTGAACCCACTCCAACAGGTCCATGTCCTTTTTATGTTGGGGGCTCCAGAGCTATTCCAGCTATTCCACTATTCCAGGTGGGGTCTCACGAGAGGGCAGTAGAGGGACAGAATCACCTCCCTCGACCTGCTGGCCACACTTCTTTTGATGCAGCCCAGGATACGGTTGACTTTCTGAGCTGTGAGTGCACATTACAAGCTTATGTTGTGTTTCTCATCCACCAATACCCCCAAGTCCTTCTCCTCAGGGCTGCTCTCAATCCATTCTCTGCCCAGACTGTATTTGTGCTTGGGATTGCCCCGACCCACCTGCAGGACCTTGCACTTGGCCTTGTTGAACCTCATGATGAGGTTTGCACAGGACCACTTCTCAAACCTCTCCGGGTCCCTCTGGATGGCATCCCTTCACTCCAGTCTGTCAACTGCACCACACAGCTTGGTGTTGTCAGCAAATTTGCTGAGGGTGCACTCAGTCCCAACATCCATGTCACCAACAAAGATGTTAAAACAGCACTGGTCCAGTACTGACCCCTGAGGAACGCCACCCATCACTGCTTACCATTTGGACATCAAGCCATTGACCGCAATTATTTGAGTGCAACCATCCTGCCAGTTCCTTATCCACTGAGTGGTCCATCCGTCAAATCCATGTCTCTCCAATTTAGAGACAAGGATGTCATGCGGAACAGTATCAAATGCTTTCAACAAGTCCAGGTAGATGATGTCAGTTGCTCTTCCCTTATCCACTAATGCTGTAACACCGTTGTAGAAGGCCAACAAATTTGTCATGCATTAATTGCTCTTAATGAAGCCATGTTGGCTGTCACCAGTGACCTCCTTATTTTCCATGTGCCTTAGCAGGGTTTCCAGGAGGTTCTGCTCCATGATCTTGCCGGGCACAGAGGTGAGACTGACTGGCCTGTAGTTCCCTGAGTCTTCCTTTTTTCTCTTCTTAAAAATGGGCGTTATGTTTCCCCTTTTCCAGTCAGCGGGAACTTCATTGGACTGCCATGACTTCTCGAGTATGATGGATAGTGGTTTGGCAACTTCAGCTGCCAGTTCCCTCAGGACCCGCAAATGAATCTCATCAGTTCCCATGGACTTGTGCACCTTCAGATTCCTCAGATGGTCTCGAACCTGGTCTTCTCCTAAAGTGGGCTGTTCCTTATTCTCCCAGTCCCTGCCTTTGCCTTCTGCGACTTGGGCAGTGTAGCTAGAGCCCTTACTGGTGAAGACTGAGGCAAAAAAGTCATTGAGTACCTCAGCTTCATCCATGTCCCAGGTGACCAGGCCTACTGTATCCTTCTGGAGAGGGCCCACATTCTCCCTAGTCTTCTTTTTATCACTGACATACCTGTAGAAGGCTTTACTGTTGCCCTTGACATCCCTGGCCAGATTTAACTCTATCAGGGTTTTAGCTTTCCTAACCTGATCCCTGGCTGCTTGTACAATTTCTCTGTATTCCTGACAGCCCACCTGCCCCGGCCTCCACTCTCTGTAGGCTTCCTTTTTCTCTTTGAGATTGTCCAGGAGCTCCTTGTTCATCCATGCAGGCCTCCTGGCATTTTTGCCTGACTTCCTCTTTGTCGGGATGCATCGCTCCTGAGGCCCTACAATGAGGGCCCTGCATTTTCTCTGTACAAAGTTAACAAGAACTGCAAATGTAATGATGATTCATTTTCCTCAAAAAACTGTTTTAAATACACACTCACACATATATAGAAGCTTGTGGTTTAGGCTAGTATATATCTCCCCAGGATCCTGCTTTTCTGAAGCAGGATCTGAGGGTTTTGATGAGGCACAGCTCTGTAGAAATAAAATAGGAATCCCTACTCATGCTCCTTTGAGCATTTTCTCTCAGTACTTGGCCCCAAAGGAGTCTGTCCATTGTATGATAACTGTGCTATGGATGGATCACCTCTGACTCCTGCAGCAAATGAAAAATGTGGAGGAATTCCTGAAAGGAAAAGGTCATGATTTGATTCTGGTGAGCAACCCAGGATTTGAGCTGGGCGAAGAGGCCTGCACCTGCTGTCCTTGATCTCTCCGTGACCGGCTGATAAGGAGGAAGAAAGAGGGCCTTGCTTATCATAAAGGCAGGACTGAGTCTGGGAACGAGACCACGGAGGCGAGGAGAACCAGCGTGTGCTATGCGGGTGGACAGAGGGTCTTAACCAATCGAGTTGGGGGGCGTTGTGTGTGAATAAGGGGTTTGGACCAATCACTATGTTGTTGACTGTGCATGCTTCTGCTGTGAGTCTATATATACTCTGCTAAAACACCTAATAAAGGAGAACGACCATACACATATTGAGACTTCATTGTTACTCCGGGTCCGTATCCCACTCCAACCGACAGCAAAAAACAAGTCAACAAACAAGGGAAGAGGGACCTGAATGGGCCAGTCACACCCCACATATTACCACCCAAAGCCATCTGTTTTCAAGTCCAAATTGTGCCCCTGTTGATATATAACATACCTTTGGCTGTATGCTAATTGCTCTGTAGAGGTGCCTTGCACTTTGCATTAACCATGGAGGGAGCTTAAATGCCCGGGGCCTAGAGTATTACTAAATAGTTCCTACTGGTTTGGCCAGGTCCAAGGACTCCTGAAGCTAAATGGAGTCTTTTTTTCTGGCAGTTTGAGATCACACCAGTAATGTAGTGCAGTGCTGTCAGTTTAGTACCAGCTTTGCATTCCAGCAAGTGTTTATGCAAGGAATGAAGCAATGGAGTCAGGCTTTAATAGGGGAACTTACTGCCTGGGCAAAAGTGCTCTCCTCCTTCTAGGGTGGGACCCAATGTCATGTTGAGCATGTTTTTTTATGGCTGGAAAAACTTCTCAACATGGTATGGCTATAATATTTACAGAGGAAAGCTAGCCAAAAATTTATTAACACAATAAAGCACGAATTTCAGGGTGTATTTTATTAGCAACAATAACTGCTAATCACTTAATTTGCTATTTCATATTACAGGTCCTGTATTTAGCAGCCACTGTCATCTCCTCCCAAAGACTAGCATAGGTCAGGGATGCAACTCTCATTTTATATGGTGGTGTTCTGACACACTTCTCCCACTTACATTGATTGTGACTAATTAGAAGTTTATATCATAGAAAAAACAGATAAAATGCACTTTAAAGTAATTCCAGAGCTTATACCAGCAGTAAAATAAAAGCCTTTCTTCCGGGCCATGTTTTAAATTCAAACTGAAGGATATTTCCAGCAATATATTACTATACCATATATATTTTTGGGCTTCCCTGTTTTAAAGGGATTGATTAGGCTCAGAAAGATGTCCAGCATTTAGTCAGTTTTATCCCAGGCTGGTTACGTATAGCTAATGGTCAGAGTGGTTTGCAGATGCACATCCCCATGAAGTGACTATGTCCCTCTGCAAGGGTGACACAGCAGTGACATGCTTCGTGGAGGGGAGAGAGCTGTCAGAAAAGGAGAGGAAAGTTTTTGTTTTGTCCTGCAAGGGTGTGCAACTTTTGTACACCAACTGGCCACAGTAGACTGTGCGACACTGGGATGTCCCCCCAAGAGCCCACAGGAGATGCTGCCCCGATGCACAGGAGACCTGGTGTGCACTTCTCTCCCCTGCATGTTTTATTTAATTCCTCTCCTGTTCTGTGTTAATACCTCAGCCAAAGATTTAAATCAACCGGGGCTGGGAGTGTCCCACTGATCTCTGGGAAAGAAATAATGCAGCCATGCTTTCCTGGGGATTTAGCATGCAGGTGCTTTGGGGAGTGTATTTCAGCTGGTGTTGAGTGTCAGTCCATGAAGAGGAGTGAGTTGCAGCTGCTGCTTTGATTTTAACAGTGTGTTTTTGCTGGTGGAGATGACGGACCCTGGGGTTGTGGCTTTTGCTCTCTGAGCACATTTACATCTCAGCTGCTGCTGCAGGGTATCGTTCTCTTCAGGTGGGACCTGTGCTCCTTAAATCCTTCAATGACTTCTGAAAACCATAAGATATACTCAACACCAAAGTCTTCCCAAGCTGCCTTAGGTTGAAGGTCAGGCTGGGGATGGGGTGTGAGGGTCTCTTCCAGCCCTGAAAAGGCATGTTAAACTCCCCTTGTGCCTATATCCTCCCTTTCCTTAAAGAAGATGTCACGTAGATCTCAAATCAAGATTGTTCTTTCTCCTAATTTGAGGAAGCAAACTTCCTCCTTCCCAATTTGGTGATTTCTTATCTCTTGCCCTTTGGGTTAGATGTATGGTGTAAAAATTTCAAGACATTTAGAATGTGTTCTTTATGTACATAACCCTGCAGGCTGAAGGCAGCTCTTCATAAACACCCTCAGTTACTGTTTTTTATCACTATATGCCAATTTGCTGTTTAATTTAAAATATATCTTCCTTAGTGTGTTTTACTTTAAAGTTGACATAAAATTCCTATAATAGAGCACGCTGGCAGTGAAATAAACCAATAAATAAATTAAAATAAAGGCAAAACATCCTCACAAATGCATAAAACTGCAATAACTTCTACCATTACTGTTTTAAACATCAAAAGTTACACTGATTTTTGACAGTTTTCCTTGATCCACTGACAATATTTAAGTAGTGCATATTTTATAGCACTTGCTGCTACTGAGCTGAGTTTCAAAGCATTCAGCCCAAACTGCATCTGCCTGCTTGAACACAGAGTGAGAGGAGAGCACAGCCTATACAAGCCCAGTTCATGGGCACATTTCCCACCATATCATGGTCTATGATATAGCCAAGGGCAAGTACAGGTTAAAAAATAAGTTGACCTATCTCTGACCAGGGCTCCTCAGAGCTGCCCCACTTTTTCCTTGCTGGACTGACATGAAGCAGGAGGTTGTACTCCCTTTACACTGCTCCACTAGGTGTCCCAGGAAGAAAGCAAGGTATGGGATCTTCCTGCTACCTGCTACCTGCTTCCTGGAAGTAAACCCCCCTGAGACTTACCTGAGATGGGATGTCCAACCTGTAGGTGCTTTGGAGGCTGCTGACCTGATTCACAGATTTCTGAAGTCACTGGGATGTTTCTCATCATCTTCAGTGATGCATTCATCAAGATACAATACAGAAGAGAGGCACTGATTAAGGAAAAGTAGCAAAAGCAGCTATTCATGTGGCATAATCTCTACTGCTCCCACCCTGTGAACATACTGCACCCAGGAGATCTGCTGTGCAGATTATGTGGATGGGTATAACCCATGTTGTTATCTCATTTTGAAATTTTGTTTGTTTTTATTTCTGCTCAGAGGAGTTTCTAAGCATCTTTTTCTTGAAAGCTTGAAAATTTTTCAGGCTGTATATATTGGAGTGTGTGTGGATAGACTGGTGATGCTGTCACAATACCACCTGAGAGGCATACTTTGTGATCATATTCTTCCAGTTCCCCAACATGGCCAGTCCATACCATCAGAAAACACATCGCCAGCAGCTTCCACCACAAAAGAGGCATTTTCTGCCTTGCACAACCATTGTGATACTGAAGACTATGGCCCTGAGACAGCACAGTCCTGAAGGATATTTAATTAACAAACTCCATACAATTATTAATTAGAATTACTAATTGTTTTAATATGGAAGATGCTCAGAAACCACGGATGGCAGTATAAGACTCAAAAAAAACCCCAAACCCAAAGCCCAGAGCCTCAGATTCATCCTGTGCTTCAGTAGTTTGGTGCAGCAGACCTCATGCTCATCCATTCCCTGACAGCTTACAAAGCAATTCATGCCCCTTCAGAGAGGCTCCCTCCTCACAGAATCACAGAATAGTCAGGGTTGGAAGGGACC
>VZSZ01009842.1:204998-440150 GCA_013398815.1 Ibidorhyncha struthersii | reverse complement strand
TCCCTTCCAACCCTGACGATTCTGTGATTCTGTGATTATTTTGGCAGACTTGGGAGAAAGTAAACCTCAGGGTCACACCCCTGACCAAAAAATTAATTTAATGAACCCCACAGAGTTCCAACATTTTTCTAATTTGTTGAGGAAAGTCTTTGATAGATAGCTTTTATTAATACCCATTTAAAAATGCTAAAAAATAAGGGTGAAAGTCTGAGAAGTCATCTTGCCTGACCTGGTGGGTTAAGACAAGACAAAAGTCCTCACACATGCTTTAGTCTTGAAAACCTCTGGTGACAGAGATATAATTGTGATAATCTCCCCGGCAATGAGAAAAGGGTTAAAGATTTTTACATGCTTTTTCTCCCACACACAATAAATAATATGCCCTTTGTTTCAAATTAAGCCATTTTCCCTTCCTATTGTGATTTGTTAGTTGTTCTATTTATTTTACGAAATGCTGCAAAATGCTGCTATAGCGTTTCTCTGTAAAGACAAATCTAAAACCTCCCAAACCCCCTAACCTTACAAAAACATTACATCTTACTTGTTGCAAAACAAGTGTCAGAAGATTCACTGTAAATATTAAGTATACTAAAATACTATTTCTTAGTTCTGTGCAACAGTATCACTGGCTTGCTCTGCAACTTTGCTTATGTTTGGCCTGACCCGTATTTGTATATCTGATCTGCAGCAGCCATTCAATCCAGTTCTTAGAGGCATAAACAAACTCACTGATGTTACAGGCATTCCAATTACAGTTTTTAGGCATGAAACCTCAAAAGTATAAGCTCTCATACTAATATGCTATTAATACATTACTTAAATTTATCTGGTTTTATTGCAAGTGGAATACTATTCAAAATAGTCTATAAAAATGGGAATCCATTAAATGATAAACTGCTTATAAGTGGCTAAATGATTACATGCATGTTTGTTTGTATACATTTGGGTATGAATCTACATTTCCTGAATTCAGAATTAAGTCTATGAAAAGCCAAAGAACTGAATCCTCCAAGCAAAAGTGTTTTCAGGCTCCCTGCAAAAGTGTCCTAATAAATGGAATTTTCATTTTATTCACACCATACCACAGTGCACTTCACCTCAAACTTTGAAAAAGATCTGGTACAGGTAAGACAGTCACTTTTTTCATTTTGTCAGAGCAAAAGCTTATTGGCTTCAGCTTCTCATTTCACATGAAAACAGAGGGAGTTCAAGGGAAATATCAATGCTCTTCCAGTAATCAGAAAGGATTACATTTAAAGGTTCATATTTTTTGCTAAGTATTTCACATTAATCTTTTCAGTTGGGTGTGTGTGGGTGTGTTTGTTTGGTTTCCCCCCCCCACTCATATGGAAAGAGAATTTCCAGCATTCTTTTTAAATTTTAAAAATATCTTAAATTAGAATAACTGATCTTTCAGCCCTAGGAGTGCACTTTAAATTTCATCTTTGTTGAGATTAACCAAAACTCACCAAATGCACCAGTCCTCTCACAACTATCACATATCTCTCTCCCTTTTTCTGTGTGTATGTGTATGCTTTAGTGGCAAAGACTATATAGCAAAAGTGAAAAAAATGTTATCTGCCTTTGTAAGAAGACAATATCACACAGTTAACACGCTAATTTACTGGTGGATGCATAGCTGAATCACGGAATTAAGATATCAAAAGCACTAACAACTGCTGCCAATAAATGGTAGCAATAGCATCATATTTTGTGTGCCTAGGGCATATTTAATGTTCATTGCCTCAGTACCAGAACAAAAAAAAAAAAAAAAAAANATATTCAGCTAAAACTGAAAAACACAGTATCTGTAATTAGTGCCACACTACTTTTAATCATCTTTTCTTATTCAATCATTAATAAATGAGAGCAAATGCTTAAGTAGTGATTAGCAACGAGGAGCCATCAAAATCAGTTGTTACAGGATTGAGATATTCAAAGTCAGTAGTTACTCTCTCATGCAATTTCCCACTGGCCAACAAAAGAACACTGCATTCTGTCCAATTGAAGCCCAATGCCTATGCTTACCACCACAGAGCATAACAAGCACATTCAAATAAAATAATAAATAAAAGTACATACAGTTTTTTAATTTAGAAAGAAATACCCCATTTCCCAAATCCTTCTCTTGTTACCTAATATATCATTTAAATAGGCTTGTAACACTTGATAATGGGCACAGAATAAGGGTTAGAAGCCTCAGTTCAGCTATATTTGACAAAATTGGCCTGACTTTTCAAGACTGAAGTACAAAAGTTTGAAGTAAAACTGAGAAGCACCAACATGCTCAACTCTTTCTGAGATGGAAATAAAAGAAAGCAATCTTGAATACTAAACTACTTCTAGGTAAGCTAAAGCTCCTTTTAGTAGATCCTATCACGGTTATTAACAACTTCTGTTTTGAATTGGCATACAGAACACTTCAGCTAGTGGTAAACACTGGAAAGAGTCTTCACCATTTCAGAGATGAACAAAGCTAGACAGGTATATAGGTATCTTTATAACAATGTTGCATCAAACCTTTTTATTTGTTCAATTAATAACTACTCTGTTACTTTTTTCCAAGAAGGATAAAAATATTTAATGATATTGACTATCACTGCTCTATGCCGTGTTAATAAAACAAATCAGTAGAGAGATGCTTCAGTAAACAGTATTCATTTTATCTACTATATATTTACAGTGAAATAACCATCTAGTAACTGTGATAAGCTTCCCCAGCAGCACCAGCTGTATGTAAGTCCAGATAATTCAACTCCAGTGTGTTGTTAGGAAGCGACAAAGTCAAAATAGTTCAAATGTATTTAAAGCAGCATAAGAGATTGCAAACACACTTTTAAAAACATTCAATTTACAGAAATGTTGTAAAACCTTTTATTGTACCTGACCTAGGAGACAAGACTACATAGACATGCCCAAGTAACAATGCCTGTGCTGACATCTGGTGCTATTTGAGAAATGTACAAAACTGCTAACAATCAGGGTAGAGTAAGTTATGAAAACAGAAAACAAATAAGATGCACAGAAAAGATCCAATCATAATTAGTATCAAGAGGTAGACTTGAGACACCAATCCCACACAAACTGGATTCCTTTCAAGCAGTGCCTAAGGAAGCTATCATCAAAGAAAAAAACCACCCCACCAACAAACCACCCAAATCCACACTTCCAACATGCCAAGGTTGACCAAACCAAGAAATAAAGCATCATTCCTTCTCATACATGTATCCTGTAGTTCACAAGCACAGTAAGTAAAGTCAGCATTTAAAACTCTGTTACATCATTTTCAATAACACAGAAGTTGCTGAGGTTTACCCATTCGCTTAGGAAAAAGGTTAAAGCTAGTTACATGAAAAGCTTAGGATTAATTACAAGAGAACACCCAAGAATTCACTTTGGTCAATAGTAAATGTGGACCAATAAAGTAAAAAATATTAGAATGTCAGAGTCACCGAATAAAAGTAAAAATCCATCTTGCCCTGTAAGACCTGGACAATAATAGAAGTTTTACATTTTCTTCCTCAGCCTTGGGCATTTTGTTGCAGTTCATGTGATCAGTTCTGCCAACATTAGACGAAATACTAATTCCTGCAGATTTATCTAATTTAAGCAAGTTCACATCTTAAGAATTTTACGACTGCAAGAGGAATGGCAAAATAAGATCTGCTTCCTTTAAAATGCATTTTATACTGAGCTTAATCTTCCTGCACTTTCTTTTTCTTTTCCAATTTAATTTCAACATTGAGACACACAATGATTCAGTAACAAACATGACTGGTTGCCTTTATGATATTATATGAATTGTCATAAAGAATGCTTTCTAGTTGAATTAACGTGACAGGTATGTAACAGATTCTGTAAAAATAAAGTCACAATATGCCATAATATTTCACAATGCTTTAAAACTGACAAGCAGTACTCTAATTACTGCTTACACTGAAATCTTAAACACCATTTTCATATATTTACTTTGCTAAGCAATCTATTATTTCAGTGCATCCTATCTTGAAAATGCAATTGCAGTTAGAAAGCAAAAATGTGATAGATTTATTTATCTTTCATACTTATCAGAAAAACGTCAAGATCTAACATGATAAATTAAACAGCTGGCAACTCATGGAAAACTCTGGATTTGTAAACAGTACCAAGTGTACAAAGAAGTATTTATTTCTGTGTTTTACTCTTATTGGCTAAAAATATTTACCTGCAGTGCTTCTTCAATTTCTAGAACCTATTTAGTCTTGTTGCTTATGCAAATCAAGTCTCAATGCACTGTAAAGTGAAAGGGAGTCCTCTGCAGAAAGCCCTTTTTGAGGACCAAGCACCTCCTTAAGTCCTCCGAAGGTGCTGTTTTCATGAGAAGGAGAAGGAGTCTGCTCTTCAAGGAAATCTTCAAGGAGACTCAAGTGATGTAGTGGTCTCCTGCCTATGCATGTACTAAGGGTACTGGCAGAATCTTGGCAATAAAATTATTCTTCAGAAAATGTCAATGTATGAAAATCAGAACAGTTACCATTATTTATTTCTATTGCTAAAATATCTCCTATTGAATGTGAAATTTCTGATAGAAGTCAGACAATAAGAAGGACTGCAAAACAACCTACAGGCCAATAGTTTAGCACGGGGCAGTGGGGGGATGGAAGAGGAGCAGGGATTTTTATCTCTCATATTTTGCTAAATTTCTTGAGAAATTAAAACCAGTAGTACTCTCATTGCGAGGCGTGCCTCCCCTATTAGCCACAGGCCCTTTTAGGTATACTTCCAAGGACCCTGACCCATGGCAGGCACATCCAAGAACATACTGTTAAACCCTCGTCTTCCAGGAATTCTGTGATTCTGTGATTCTGTGAATACAGTGTATTACTCTGCTCTTGGGTGCACCAGTTAATCATAGTTTATCGTGTTTTTAAAATAAACAATCATACACACAGGTAGCAACAGTAGCTTATGTTCAGTGTGAGATCTGCATCTTTAAATGCTGTGTTTAAACATTTCTTAATCTTCATGTTCTGCTCTCTCTCTTGAAGCTGCTATTGTAGACCTTATTAGTCTTTGATACATTATAGACACCCTGCTCTTAGTTTGCCATCCAACATTTTGTCAGTCATTTTATGCAGCTTCCTTTATTGCATTTATCATCGTTAGAGTAATTCTTTCAGGTTTTCACAGCTTTGCTTCAGGCTACAGTTCTGGTTAAGAAACGTATTCACCATAAAGTCAAATTCCAGTTCTCTACACAAACACCAAAGCGTACAATCACTTATCACTTAAAAATTGAGAAGTACAACAAATACACAAATCACACACTAGTGATGCACAACTACTATATAATCTTTCAGTGATCTTCTAGGATTGTAACTTTATGAATAAGCAGCTATTTTCAGTAATTACATAGCATGTTTCTTTCTGTCCCTTAAACCAAATGAACATTGGTATGTTTTCCTCCTCTTTAAGAATATGGACTTCTTTGTTGTTTTCATAAAAAAACATTATTCCAACTGCAAGCTGTTCACAGTGTAAACTATCACCTAGTGTGCATACAGTTGAGCCTTTGGGCATATCTGTGAAATGTCTCTCAAATAATCAGTTTATAAGAGTTTTAAGACAAGAAGGTTTTTTGAAATATTTCTTCAGAAAATTTTAGATAGAGATGAAAACAGCATACAGTGCTAGTATAGTAAAAAATCTTATTTTGCCAAAATGAAAAATCCGAGAGGTGAAAAAAAATGAAAAACATGTAAGAAAACAGGTGAAACCCATTTTTTTAAAAGCAAAAATTAACTTCAATTAAAAAAAAAACAACAAAAAATCACAAAATTTACTTTTTACATTTTTTAAAAACTTAGCAACCTTTACCCTAAAAATAAAGAACACCCACTGAATAGGTCCCCTTTATAAAGCTTTACAATTGTGCTAAGCATTTACTGCGGTAGTTATACCCCTCTATTTAAAAAAAAAATAGTTAATGGTGAAGTTGGTAATAATGTTAACATTTCAAAATGCGAACTTTTGTTTAATTAAAGCAGTTACTTTTAGTATCCTCAAGAGCAGACACCAATCTCTCAAATGTTTTATTCTATGAAGCAAATAATAGCTAAATAAGCCTAACCACAGATTTAATTAAGATGGTGAAGTGGCTCCAAAGGAAGCCCTGTGGTCTACTGTGACAAACCACAGCCCAAGAAAAGCCACAGGAGAGTTTAACCCAGTGCAAATTAACCATCTAAAAAGAGTTAACCTAAGGATAACTTTATGGAATGCACAGCTAAAAGCTAAACAAAGCTTTTTTTAAAAAAAAATATCTTAAATGAATATCAGTATGTTTAGCTGCTGCATAAAAAACATGAGATCCAGCTGCAACTTTATGTTTCCTCTCCTAAGTATGATGTTACAGATACAGAATCTTATGAAAATGGTTACTTTTCCCTCACACCCATAGAAAGAACATTTTTCTTTTTTGCTTGTCTGGTGTTTTGGTTTTTTTTTTCTTTCCTTATCTCACTACTTCACCTCTTTTAAATAGGGAAAGATCAAATTTAACTAGACGTTTTATTGAATATAAATTCACAGGGCTTGGCTTGAACATGAACTATTCACATGTTACTTAAATGCCTCATTATTCACTCAGTGATTCTATCCAAATCCCTGGAAGTTAATATACTACTTTGCAGTTTATCCTCTTTTATCTGAGCTCCAGTACCTCCTTATGGCTTCAAGTGTATCTTTATATGCCCGTCCCAGTGTACAACACAGCACCTCCTCTCTAACTCCCTCTATGCTGCCTTTAACTCTCCATACATAGCAACCGCAACCCACCTTTCTCATCACTGAAAGCAGTTTTCAACCTAAAGTTGTTTTTCTTTTTCCTTTACATACTTTAGAATATATATTTACTTTTTTTTACTTGTATGAGGCATCTCTTATCTTCGGGATAGATAGGTCTCTGCACTTGAACTTTTTAGTAGCTGGTAAAAATCTTTCTCACCTGCAAGCATCAAGCCTGGCAGCAAAATGTTAGAATAGAAAGTACATTGCAGCTATGCAGCAGTCATCATTAGGATTTTCCTTGGCCACTGCCAGCTCATGAAGGTAAGCATGCAAAAATTCAGGCTGGACACAAACAGCAGAGCATAAGAACGAACGTTATGATATCTGGGATGTTAAGACCTGTGATTCCATTCACAATGGAACACAAGGATTTATTGTATACTTGTCTGCTTCAATTCTCCTTTTTATGATGAAGCAAGCAACGAAGAGTTTTATGTTAAAAAACAAATCCAGTAAAAGAATCAGATCTGTCATGCACAAGAAGAGGATTTTACTGACTATCCCCATGCTTGCAGAGACAGGCATCTGGCAACTCAGACTGAACGCAAAAGGTTATGCAGGAAATAGCTACAATAGCTCCTCGTGAAGACAAGGCAGTTGTATATGTTCCGTGTTTTTCTGATATGTAACAAAATAATTCCTTCTTACCAGCATTATTTTAATAATCTATGCTGTTATTGTTTTGTACAGTATTTTTCTTAAATCTCCACTGCATTATATGTATGCACGTGAACACAAAATGCTCCTACAAAACCTTTGATGAGGTCTCTACCAGCTCTACAAAGCATCAGTTTTGCCACTGCTATGTTGAAAGTATAAACTTGTTTCTTTGAAAGAGCTGTTTATTTGGAACACCATTTCTAACCACAACACGTGCCACCGAAGGTCAGGATAACACAGGCATAAAGGTTAAAACTCTTCCAATAAAAGGCAAACCTAGGCCAACTGTCAGTTAACATTTCTTTATGGCACTGCATCACTTTTCCTCCACCAAGCCTTTAAAATGGTGTTCTTTATACTTCAACTTGCTCCAGGAATAGAATGTGGAGTGGCTGGATCTAATATGCATTTTATTTATTTGTTATAAATTAATTATTGATAACCTACATTCACAATGTACTTCAAGAAGATTCTGGACTGGGGCGTAGATGTTTTCAAATAATATGTAGAATTCCTGTATGTAAATCACAACACCTTTACACTGATGTCTATGTACATCTAACTCACATTTTAGACAGCTGACTGACAACACTGTATTAATACTGCATGCTCAGGAGGCAGATTGGACATATTTTGAAAAGGCAAACAACAAAGGAAAAGTGGACATTTTGTGATTTAATAGTAGGATAGTCTAGATGACAGATTACTGGACTGAGACAGAGGAGACCTATAACCTGACTCGGGTGCTGAGAAATCTCTGGCAAACAACTCAACTTCATCATCTATTTTCTCTCCTGTTAAATAGCAATATACATTGAGAATCACTAATGAAAAATGTTCCAACAAAACCAAAAGACTACTTCATGGAGAGGTATTCTTACAGTGAATACTGTGATTACGCATCAAGGGTGTGTTCAGTGCTCCTTGCATACAGCAATTCATTCAGTGAATTGTTAGTTCTGTAGACACCCACTCAAATAAATAGCCATTAAAGATGTGTGAAAAGAAAACAATAACTTATTTACAACTCAGCAAAGCCCATCGGAATCTTTCAAATTAAACCAGACCTGTTGATATCTAACCTGTGCAAGAAACTGAACTTTCCAGTGCAAGCTATGCTCTTGATGATACAATGAACACACCAACAGTAAGTGGCAAAAAAACCCAAGCCAGCTTACAACCAACACTTGCTATTCTTTCCTTCAGATTTCTGCTTGATCCACATTCTTTTTTTAAGCACTAGTATTTCTGGATATACAAACTACCTATACAAATAACTTAGTATTTGAGGAAAAGTATAAATTCTCAGTCTACATCAGAGTCACAGTTCCTTGAGTAAATGGTAGTGTAAAAGTTATTGCTTACAAGATTTTTATGAAGGTAAAATAACACTCTCTTTGAGGCACATATACTCTCCAGTAAAAATTCATGCTCATTAAAAATACTGATCATTCATAATTAATACGCTGCAAAACAAAACAGTATGCAGTGAAGACAGTGCATATAGGCAAGCTGTAACACAGCTATTCTTAACTTCCAAGCCTCAGACCCATCGAAGTGATGGAAAGAATTTTCCTGTTCTTCATATGACATTGACCATTACTAATTAACTCAGGGGCATTCTCACTGGTAATACTCCAGATGCTGGTATGGGGATGGGTAATTTTACAGGTGGTTTATGGGACTGGAACCTATTCTGATTTGCTACAGGTAGAGAACGATGCTTCACATAACGAGGATTAAGTTTCTTAAGACAAAATGATGCCTAGTGCCTATTTTGTGTTGCAGTAAGAGAAAAGAAACAAAGCTAAAAAATGGCAGAAGCTGATGGTATTTTTGATTAGTACAACTCTCCTACATGAGAACTTAAAATTAGAATCATAGAATCATAGAATTGTTAAGGTTGGAAGGGACGTTTAAGATCATCAAGTCCAACCATTAACCTAACCTGACAAAACCACTTCTAAACCATACCCCCAGGTAACACGTCTACTCTTTTTTTAAACACCTCCAGGGATGGTGAATCCACCACCTCCCTGGACAGCCTATTCCAATGCTGGAGAACCCTCTCAGTGAAAAAATTTTTCCTAATATCCAACCTGAACCTCCCCTGGCTTAACTTGAACCCATTTCCTCTCGTCCTATCACTTGTCACTAGGGAGAAGAGGTCAGTCCCCATCTCTCTACAACCTCCTTTCAGGTACTTGCAGAGAGTGATAAGGTCTCCCCTCAGCCTCCTCTTCTCCAGGCTAAACAGCCCCAGTTCCCTCAGTCGTTCCTCTTAAGAATTGTCCCCAGGCCCCTCACCAGCTTCGTTGCCCTTCTCTGGACACACTCCAGCATCTCAATGTCTTTCTTGTAGTGAGGAGCCCAGAACTGAACACAGTACTCGAGGTGGGGTCTCACCAGTGCCAAGTACAGGGGGATGATCACTTCCTGAGTCCTGCTCACCACACTATCCCTGATACAGGCCAGGATGCCGTTGGCCTTCTTGCCCACCTGGGCACACTGCCGGCTCATATTCATCTGGCTGTCCACCAACACGCCCAGATCCTTCTCCACCGGGCAGCTTTTGAGCCACTCCGTCCCAAGCCTGTAGCGCTGCATGGGGTTGCTGTGACCCAAGTGCAGCACCCGGCACTTGGCCTTGTTGAACCTCATACCATTGGCCTTGGCCCATCAGTCCAGCCTGCCCAGATCCCTCTGGAGAGCCATCCTACCCTCAAGCAGATCAACACATCCGCCTAGCTTAGTGTCATCTGCAAACTTACTGAGGGTGCACTCAATCCCCTCATCCAGGTCATTGATAAAAATGTTAAAGAGAACAGGAATTGTTGTCATTTGAAAGGTTGAATGACCAATATATAAAATACGATACTTAACACAGTGACATTCTGGAGGGTCGTAGATCCCTGCCCACACTGAATTTTTCCTTGAATATACAGCAGCCTTTTTTCTAATATGTTGGGAATTTAAAACTAGAAGCACTTAAATACTTGAGAGGTGAGGCATCTTCCTCACCACTTGAGAGAGACAGGTAACACAAAACAAAATAAGATGCAACTGTTATTTGTCTTTTAGAACACTGGCAGGTTATTTGTATTCATTTTCAGTCACCATTATCAGCAGAATCTAAGACATCCATCATACTTCTGAAATAAAAGCCACAAACCCAGGTAACACTGATCAATATCATTTCCTAAGCATTACCCATAAACACTCCATAGTTTTGTCCAGATATGTCTAAGCAAGCCCAGGTCACATGTAAGACAAGAATAAATAAGAAATAACAAAGATAATCTGACTGATATTCAGATGTCAACTGTTTTGTAATTAAGGGGTCAAATATTCCGAATATTGCTCAAAATGTTGAGCAATTAGGATGCTCAAGTTCAGATATTACTGAAATAATCAGTTTCTTCGTCCCATATTTGTATGCAGTTCTAATAATGCATTCATAAGATTTCCATAAATAGGACAAAGAAGTATGTATGTAAATCAAGGGGAGAAAGATTCCCAGTAAGTACAAATTTCTCTTACACAAAGGGAAGAGACAAAGTAAGACTATAATCTGTAACATTGATATCCAGCAACAGCTTCCATTTTTTCTCTTTCTTCTTCTACTGTACAGACATCAAATACACTTAGTATTTAACATTACTATTTATTAACCACAAAATTATGTCCTTTGCCTTTTACCATAATATACTATTTACATTAAAACATCTGAAGTGTTATGTAGTCTACTCATAAATTGCCCATCAGGTCACACTCTATCAAATACTATTTTTGTGTCTGATTTTGAATTAAAAAGATAATAGCATGTGATCTATAATTTAATCTCAAGTTCTTTGTAGCAAATCAATTGCCAAATTCTCTCTGTCACATTGGCATAACAAATTTCAAAGGTTTCTATGCTTTAAATCAGATTAAAAAAGCTACAAGAAAACTATAAATATATTGATGGAATACAAGTCAATAAAATCTAAACTCAAAATTTTCAATGAAAGTTTTAATATGAATCCTCAATTATACAGGACAATATACAAAGTACCCTTAAATGCTAATACATTGTAGCACAAAAAAATACTATGCTGTAAAGTATTTTTAGCTTTTGGGATCTGTGCATGGAGTTATACCAGATTTCCACAACTGCCATATATTTATAAATATGCAAATTTCATTAAATGCTTCTGTTCAATACGGTATTATTATTCTGGTTTGCTGACTTTTCTCCTTAGGACAACTAGGTAAAATTAATTCATTTCCTAGCCACCTTTCTAAAAAAACAATCAAACAAAAAAGCCACTTAAGAACATCCTGTAATCTGACTTTTACAAGATGAGAAGCAAACAAACAAACAAAACAACAACAACAAAAACCCAACAAAACAAGTTATATGCAGGAGTTAAACATTCAGAGAAATCTGAATTCAGACTACCCATACTGCACAAAGTTAAACTACAGTTTTGCCAGTTTGAATACAAATGAACATGTTTACTGCAAAAGGTACTTCCTCTTCAGAGTCTTAGCAGCAGCACATATTCATGTAAAAATATAACTCCGTACATAGAACTTTGATATGGTTCTGGAACTTCAGGGAAACATACCACTCCTGGTTTCAGTAGTAAAAAGAAAATGCATGGAACATGTGAATCAATATGCTCTCACAAGCAAGTCATCATCTTTTATAGTCTGTTAGAAGCAGAATTAGTAGCTGAGCTTGTACTGAATTTAATGCATCCTCCCAGGTTTGTATAACCATGCTCTCCTATTTTTAGAGCCCACCTTATAAACTTTGTTAAGAAATCATGAAATCTTGCATGCTTATATAGAAATACATTAGGACCTCCAATGGAGACAAACAGTCCTGTCATACTGTCAGGTCATATTCGTTCTATGAATGGATAAGCATAAGTATAAAATTAACATTTATAGCCTAAAATCCACATTTATTCATGCAAAATAAACTAGTGTTGATTTGCTGATAACGATTTTAAGTGTTCCTTTTCCTTATATTATTTTTAAATAAGCCAATCACCAGCATCTGAGGAATGAAAGACAAAAGGTACGTGGATCACATGCAAAACAATTCAGCAAATTCAACCAAGTGCAAAACAGATTCAGCAGTGCCGAGATACGTGACTTGGACTAAAAATCACTAAACTAAGTAAAGGTTGGACAGTTTTCCTATCTCCATTTGGTTCCATAGCAAGCCCGCCTAGGGACAAGTTTAGTTTGAAATTAGACTATCCTGTTAGTAATGCACACAGAGTAAACACTGTGGCTTTTGCCTTACACACTTAATGATCCCTAGATGTTACTTCCTTGTTCTGAATAGCCAGTCAATCCCCAGCTGGCTTCCATGAATGCAGTGCTACTATTTGATAAACACAGTGCTACTTGCTAAAAGTATGTGCATATAAATTCTAGAAGTTTTTACTGCATTCCTGGTAAAATACTTTTTTTTTTTTTTCTCCAAACAGTGATCCAAGTGTTTGCAAAAACGGTAATGTTTTGGCTAAGAAGGTAGACACACTTTCACGTGCCATCTAAAATGTACATACCTGATGAGTTCTCTACATGAATGATGATTTCAAGTAATAGTGCTACAAATGTGATTTATTAACCAACCAATAGGCTTGTGTTTAGCATTACTTTTCTGTTGAAGCATGTTATAATTTAGATAACGCTTATTACATAATACAGCATGTGTTATCTCTCTTAATTGACAAAATCCAATGGCAAACAGGTGCAGCAAGTCCCAAACCTACCTAACAATTTATGCTCTAACAGAAACTTACAGAGGAAACACTCATTACTTAGGCATATATATTTATACTTCTTATTTTATTAATTCAGGTTGAAGTACTGGAACAGTACGCATAGTCAAATGGGAAGTACATCTTGGGTAAATATGCAGTAATGAAGTAGCATTCTCCTTTGTGACAAGTATGCTTGGGGCCTGGTTTGTGTCAAGTCAATATACCTTGGAAATATATGGGAAAGAGTTCCATAGTTCTAGTTTTGTTTGTTATGTCAAACAATATTGCCAATACTTATTTCTGATACACTAAACCATGAAAAAAAAATTTACTAAGCTGACAAAGCAGACTGGTTGAAAAGATCAAGATTTTATCTTCTGTCAACAGCTTAAGAGTGAAGACACCACTTACAATGGGATGACTTACTTCACAAAGATAAAACAGAATTCCTGCTGGTAGTTTTGAAATAAATGTAGGCTGCCTTCCTCAAATGAATAGAAATATATTGTTCTAACTTCACTATCCAATGGGATATATTCTGTCACATTTCTATGCCTCATGTTCAAAGCCTCTTGTGACAACTCTAAAACCACAATACATTAGCATATCCACTTCTTACCAACAGATCATTTAGAACACATGTAGAAACAAAGCATAAGCAAATTGTTAAAAAGAACATCAAGAAAAACTATTGACATCTAAACTACCCTACATATGCCATGAGACATTAATTGGGCTTTAGATAATGCTGCAGCTCTAATAAACCACACTTACTCTAACTGCAACAGATTACCACGTGGACATCAACTACAACAACAGAATCACAAAACCTGGATGGGAAAGGATTTCAAGAAGCCATCTTTTTTCATTTCCTGCACTTCAGAAGTATCAATGCAGATCTCAGACCTGCTTTGTAATTGCTTCAGACATGTACAGGGGAAAAAAAGATGCTTCTATGGAACAGTGCTAATAAGTTGACTATTCTACCCTTTCACTATCTAGTAAATAAACTGTTGCTTTGCCTATTCCACATATAACACTGTACCTCACTTCTAGGTAATCAAATAGATTCAGGTGTGCAGCCACATCCCACACACTTTCCACTCTGAATACAGTCTTAAGTTCAGTTTTAAGTCCTGTGTGGTTCTGCAATGTGTCGTGGGCTATACTGTCCTACCCGATTTAGCTCAGTGAAACCGGCTGGTTTTGACTGGATCTTTGCATGAACAGGAATCCTTGGAGTAGCTAGTTAAGCTACTTGACTCTTTCTGACCAGATAGTTATGATTTCAGACCTCAATTCTTTTTTTCTTTGGTCCCTGGTTTGTTGGTCAAAAAAATGATCATTACATACTATTGAAGTGTGCTCCCCCTTGCATCTTCAGACGCAAAGATGACTTTAAATAATGCAAGCATATCTATTAAATATAATCAAAGCTAGGAAGACTCTGGATTGCGAGAGAAGGTGCTGTTTCTATATTAGATAAATGAAAAAAAGTGTTTCCTACTTACTGCTGCCATAATTTATAGCATTTCCACGTGGGAAATTAACTTCATAGACCCTTTTCAACCTCTTGTTCTTTATTTTTAAATCAGGCAAAGGCATTTTAAAGTGAAAGATTAAAAAAGTCATGTTTGGTATGTTTTTGACATTGATTACCACATGCAGACACATAAACAATGAACTGAATCACTGGCTTGTATTAGGTCTGTTTTTTCAAATACAGTATGTGTAAGGCTCATTGCTATTTTTGCCTGCTTATTCTTTACAGCTGTTGGGCAACTGATGCAAGAGAATATGAATGGCAGAACCAGCAGCTGTGATTCTACCACTTGCTGCAGGGGAAAAAAAAGAAAACAACAAAAAAACACCCAAACCCATCTCTAGATGTGCTCTTAAAGTTATAGTTTCTTCTACATGATCACAGGCCATGCATTTCTTTGAATGACTCAGGTGAGAGCCAGGGCTCTCAGCAAGCTCGATGCAGCTCCTATCAACAACTTGTAAGAATTAGGGAGTTGTCAAAAAATATCATTAGAGGTTTAGTGATTATTTTCCTTCAATAAATCACTCCAAATTAGAACCTAATGCTTGCATTCTTGATGGTTTTTAGTTAGCTGCAGGTGAAAGAATACAAGCCACAAAAGAAATCTGACTTTGTTTGTCATTAATTTTTAATTTGTTTTGAAACATTTTCCAAATATCTCCATAGGATTCATAATTAATTCTAGAGACTGTACAGTACATATCTGTTAGTAGCACAGTGATGGAAAAGTTATTCTAAATGTCAAATCCTAAAAGTTACCTTACAGAGGTAGTATTGTTTTCAGTACAGTGGCAACAAAGGACATTTCTGAAGTCCATCATGAAGAAAGTCCTCTGGCCCTTCAGGAACAATATATAAAAGAAGCAGCTTATTTCTAGAAGTAGTTAAAGATTTGGTGTTTTACCACCAGTTTTGCATTACAGATGTCAGAATCTAAATTTAGAGCTAAAATATCAGAGATCAATATCTAAGCACGAGTACACTGCCTCTATGTCTATGATTCCCATAAAGTAAGTATTTAAACTTACCATATTGAAGAACTGCTACATTTTATTACAATTAACCCTTTGTCAACACCTGCTGCCATTGTGAACACACGCTTCCTCCAGGAGCACCTGATGCTCACTGTAACCACAAAACATACCAGGGACTTAAAGTCAGCAACACCCCTTTTTAAAGGAAACTAGAAGGGTTACTATTTTGCGTATCTATCATGTCTTCCATATCACGATCCCAAATGGTCCTACTTGCCCCTAGCTTCTGCCTGGCTAAATTCAGGAGAGACTGGAAGTAGACTCTGCTCTACAGCTCCATGTACTAGGAAGAAAGTAAAGTATCTGCACATCTTGGATCACATGTGTAAGTCTATGACTACACAGGGGTGAGGAAACACAGTGCATGTTCCTTAGTGTATCTAAGCCTAGAGATATAATGCATTCCTAATGAAAAGCATTCTTCATTGCATCTCCATCTCCAGGCACCTGTGATATCGCTCAAAGCAGGGTCACCCAGAGCAGGTTGGACAGGAATGCCTCCAGGCAGGTTTTGAGTATCTCCAGAGGAGGAGACTCCAGAACCCCTCTGGGCTGCCTGTGCCAGTGCTCTGGCACCCTCAAAGTAAACAAGTTTTTCCTCATGTTGAGAGGGAATTTCCCGTGTTCCAGCTTGTGCCTGTTGCCCCTTGTCCTGTCACTGGGCACCAGTGAAGAGAGTCTGGCCCCATTCTCTTGACACCCGCCCTTTAGGTATTTATAATCATTGATGAGATACACTCTCAGTTTTCTCTTCTCCAGGCTAAACAGACCCAGGTCTCTCAGCCTTTCCTCCTAAGAGAGATGCTCCAGTCCCTTGATCATCTCTGTAGCCCTCCGCTGGATTCTCTCCAGTAGTTCCCTGTCCTTATTTTCATATATTGTATTCTCAAAGAATACTGATCATGACATACCAGATAATACTCTATTTCCAGAAAGCACTCTGCAGAGTATATAAGGATAGCAAGCTCTTAGTTTCCCTGGTTACCTTCAATTTACATGCCACTGAATTAAGAACAAAAAAGAACTGATTTTTAGTCAGAATCCTTATCGGTTCTGTCTGGAAAGATTTTTAGACAATGTTAACCTCTGCATTTTTAAGGCTCACTAAAATAAACAAATAAGAAATGAATGGTCCATATGATATATAGAAACTGAAATAAAAAAAAAGAATCAGCTGTGCTCAGGAAACCTCTGGAGTTGATCTTACAATCACATATCCAAGGTAGGAATGCATATATTAAGTGCATGGCATTAGACTTACCCAATGACCCTGACTCCTGTGTGCTTTAGAGGCAAAATCTCTGGAAGATTGCCAAATTTTTTTTCAGAGCTGGCTAATATTCCTACACAATCACAGCCTAATATGCAGAACTAATTACAAAGTACAGTACCTTTACATATGGATAAAACCTTACAATTTTTGGAAGGCAAGACTAGGTTACAGCTTTATATGCAAGAATTGACAACAAATACATATATAAAATGTGTACTCTGATTTTTACTACATACAGCATCAAGTTTTTGTCTATTATTTACAATCAGTACCACCCCCTCCTGCTCTACAGATGTCACAAGAACTGTTTACAATACAACCACTGGAGCCAGGAAAACCCAGGGAAAGCAGTACAACATAGCCATAATACAATTAGTTAAAAGCCTTCTCTGATTGAAAGTAAGCCTTGACACCAATACTTATTTTACCATCAACAATAAGTGAAATCACACCAATTCAAACAGGAACTATCCTCCATTTTTGCAGCTTTCATTGTTGCAATTTCATCAGCCCTTACCTGGGAAACACTAAATATTATTAATGTCTCTTATTCTACCATGACCTCTATATTGCTTCACATCACTATGTAACAGTGTATTGAAGATCACACGGTATTAAGAATACAGAAGTTTGGAGGTAGACAAAGAGGAATACAGCTAACAGAAGAGATGAGGGGTGGAAAGCTAGGCTGAAAATAAGACAAAAGAAAACTGGAAAAGGCACATGAGAAATAGGAAGAGGAAAGGTAAAAAATGGCAAGCCTTGAGAAAGGAAAAAAGTGAGGTAAAATAAAAGTATTACAGAAAACCTGTAGTCTCAGTGGTTTAAAATATGTATGGGTGAGAACATAAATTAGCTCTCTACTGAAGTCTACAGAACACAGTAGTGGCTTTTGCTACTGAGAATTTAGTTTCCACATAAAAATCCTCAGCGTACTCCTTCTAACTTACAAAAAAGTTCCACTTTCCTTGCACTCTAAGTAGTTAAGCATAACTTCATTTTATTGTATTTCTTCCTTTCTGCTACTACTGCATCTAACAACTCCAAAAAGACAACAGAAATAGAAGGAAAAAATATTACTACACTGGTGTTATTTTGGAAATAATTGTTAAAGAACTTCAGTGATGCTTTTGATTAAGTCTAATTTTTTCACCCTTTTTTTTTTTTTAATGAAGCATGTATGTCATTGTATTAGCAAAAGACATCCTTTAATGATTTGTCAGAAGTTTGTTTTCTGTCCTGTAAGCTGGTTTTTGTTTGAGGAAATATAAAGGGGGAATAAAAAAAAAAACAAGAAAAAAATCAATATCAAGAAGACAACTGAAAATTAAACTGTTTCAAGTGGTATGATCTAATTTCTACAGCCCACTTGACTCAAAGACATTGTCTTCGTATAGTGAGTACACAGTACTGCCCTTTTAAAACACACTCCCCCCCCAAATGAGAACAGTAACTTCACAACAACCCAGGATCCTGCAAAAAGAGGGATAAATCACTGGTAATAATTATAACACGCTCTCAGTCTTTTCATTAAAGTTAAGAAGATTTTTATTTTCAGGACATATTTCTCTGAAATGAGGAAAACAAAACAGAAGTTATTGTACACGCACAAAAAAGCTCTTAATAATAAGCTGTCGATGCACCAGAAATAAAGTTACACATAGTGCAACAAGCCACTGGCAACACACAACTGTCTGCGTGCTTCTTGCTGCAATAGTATGTATCTTAAGGAGGAGAGGGGAGTCCACGCATCATGTACACCCAACAATAAACCAAGTACCATATCTACAGGGTAAAAAACAAAGCACAGAACAAATATGTAACATTACAGTTGAGCTTTTATTGTGACACAGGGGCTCAGCACACACTACTATGCAACCAGAAGTTTCTTTAAACACCAGTAAAAGGAAAGAAACTGCTGTAGGATATCAACTCCTTCTTCCCACTTCCCTCTATTAAGACAGCTTTTCCAGTGTGTGGCATGCAAACCATTAGATAAATAAATGTATAACTGCAATTCTACTTACTGCCTGAGGCAGTAAATAAAAACACCACTGATAAAGGCATTTCACACACCGACATCCTTCTCTAGGTAAAGAAATTTCTTCTCAAATTTTAGAAGTGTTTCATTACCAGTCTCATATGAAAAAAGTCTGCAAAAGCCAAAGCAGAAAGCTGTCCAACATATTAGAAAAACAAGGAATTTCTTGTGACATTATGCCTTGAATCTCTGCTCACATTGAATTGCAACTAGATAATCTGCAGGCATTAAAAGCAGAAAACAGTTCTGGAACAGAATCCTGCTCTGGAAGACAGTGATTGAGTTGTCCTGACCAGGATCTCTAGTAGCATGCAACAGAACAAGTATCTCAAAAAAAAACCCAACATGTAAGCAACAACTCTGACACAGGAGTAATGACCAATACTCTACATTTGCACTCCGTTGCTCAGCTGGTTGGTTTATGCAATTTTCTAATTAAAAATAAATTTTGTCTCAGTTAAAGTAACATTACTGTTTTCACTTTAAACTTGTCCAACATTTACTGAAGTGACTGACAGTAAGCTAAAAACCTTCACAGGGGCAACTGGAATCCTGCACTCCATTTTTGAGATAAATGCAAACAAAAAAATCTGTAGATCTCAAGACTAGGAAGTTAATACCCATGAAGCTGCAAAAGCATGTAAGGAAGGTGCTATTACCAACTATCATGTAAAACAGTGGGAAAGGGCAAAGGGGGAAAACACAACCCAGTGCTTTAAAAAAACGTTGTTAGCAAAAGAACCTGGTCTTTAAACCCAATCATGCACAGCCTGCCAGAGCTTCTTCATTTATTCTTATGTTCCCTTTTCAAAAGGCTTTCTTTGTCGCTTTAATGAACTTTATTGTTCTGACACTATCACTGAATGGCAAAACAGAGATGTTTCAATTAGCTAAATAATTGAACTTCTTGACTTCTGCAGAAGTCAATATAGGATCTATAAATTTAGTATCTTGATGCATAGGATACAATGAATGCTGTGGGATATAATGCTTGCAACAAGTTATGAGAAAGGATGAGTGGTTTTAGTTCTGCTTTGAACCAAAACATTTCAAGTTTAAGCCTTCTCTCCACCTAATTCAGAGCTAAACCTTCAACTTCGGTTTTCAAGTCTTGGGCAAGTGTGCCAGTTAGGCTATATTACATTCTGGCATGCATTCTGGCACCTCTTTTGCTCAAGCAACTCCACTTTGAATAAAACTGATGGTATAGTCATGAAAACAAAATCTAAGATCCATTCACCTCACTTTCCAGGTGAGCCTAAAGCATGGTGATTAGTCATGCAAAAGCCTCTTTCAGCCTCCCCCAAAGTACGAACACAGAACAGAACATGTAGTTCCAGCATCTGAGTGACAAGGGTATTTAATAAACCTCATCAGACTACAACAGTCATCTTTTCCTGATGAACCTTTCTGGTGAAGGTACAAAGCATTTCAGGCCAACAGAAATTACCTTTTCCCAGGGGACAGTGCACACAGCTAATCTACTGCTGATAGAAATAATCCAATCTCGGGTTTTGATGTGCAAATATTTGTAAATTACTTACTTCATGTCTCTCCCAGGAACAATAAAATGATTCAGCAAGAGATCCCTTCTCTTTTATTGTAAAAACAATGGTTCAACCTTCTTCTTCCCCCTCTTCCCTCTCCTTTTACCTCACATCAGTTTCTCTTTTGTGTTACATGCTCTACAAAACACTGGAATTACTTGACTATTGACAACTTTCCTGATGAACTCCCCATTTCAATATATAAACAGATTTCAAACTGGCATCATCAGAGGTCTCCTGCAGTCAGCAATGACCATGCCATAATGGGCATGATCAACTGATTCATTTTGCCGAATTCAAACTATCCAACCTGGAAGCACCTTCATATTTGGAAAGCTCTTCTCTTACAGATTTAATTCAATCACAGTGGCAAAAATGCTAACTCCCTTATGTCTTTGACAGCTTTGGATATGTGACATTCACTGCAGTCTCCTTCAAAAGGAGATAAAAAAATCCTGCGTTATCTTAGTTCCTATGAGCATGCTTTACCTGCCAAGATACAGGTTATTCTAGACTACAATGAGAAGTACATCATCTCTCACTATTAAGCCTTTCCATTTTTTAAATGGATCATTTAAAAAATCACTAGTTCAAAGAAAAAGGTAGGGGAAGGCGAACTGGGCCTCTTCAAGGTTTGTTATACAGTAAATACACAAATGGTGTGAGAATTTAAATGGACAACAGACCCACAGTATCCATATCAGTTTAATATCCCACTATGAACATGTCACAATGATTACAACATTCATTACACTGACACAAAAACATATCAATAGCTACGGAGCAAAATAAAGTATGCCTGTTATTCGTGGTCCACTACAAAAGATGAAGAATCTTGGTTCCAATCTCAAGTCTGTATTTTACTTTAGACTAACAACTCTAATTCCTAACTTGAACTCGGGTTGGTGTTTCCTCCTGACCTTTCTCATTCCTATTTCTCAAATTCAAGTCACCTCCTCGTAATCAAATATTGAGAATCTGCTATACAGATAAGTTATTTTGTATTTGCTATGGAGAAACAATATATGCCTGAACAGTTAGGTCAGCAGACAGTTATTCATTATCTAATGGTAACTTGCTTATACAACTAACCCTTGTAACTTATACTGTTCAGGGCTTACATCATTTAACCTATTTAAACCAGTACTTTAAAATGTTTTCAATATTTTTTTGAGACCATTTTGTTTATCTTTAGGTTATGTTATTAACTGTAAAGTATTCAAATCTCCATTTACTCTCATATTCGCATGTATTAATCAGTCACTGCACTTTAATGAACATGGCTCTTAGAGCTGTTACTCTATTTGATTACATCCACTGGATTTATTTTTATCTTCTTTTTTCCCCCAAAAAAGCAAGTCCAACTATGATTTCTTTGTTATCATAGACAGGTTCTCTTTCTCAATGCTAATTACTTCAGATGGTCACAGGCTATCGAACTGACGCAGAGAAATATAACTCACGGTATTTCTGAGCATTAATATCCAGGATCATAACAAGTAGCAGAATATATTATAAATATCATAGCTTAACTAGGAGACAAAATTATTACACACAGGTAACAAATATTTAGCAGACACTTGTCACAACTACCTCAAAATTAAGCTGTTAAAAGTACAGACTGATCATTTAAATGATAATACTTAAATTATTTTTTAAGTAGTAAAATCATATACTGAAATGCCACTAAAAGTCTCAGAACATAACAATTGTCTGAACTATGGCAAACATTCCTTAATGTTGCTCCTTTATTTACAGTCAGGAATTGTAATTTAAAGTCCTCCTCAAATAGATCTACCTCTAAAATCCTTGATATTAAATTTTTCTCAAGGGGAGTTCTTTATGAGCCAAAACATTGCTACCAAAAACATGTTCTAAAGAACCAGAAGTACAATGACCTTGTGGGACAAAGGACAGTTCAAAACCGTATCAAGTTGTTTCCAGTACCAATTTAAAAGGTTCCTGAAAGGAATGCATCTCATGTTTAGGTAAAGTAATAGCTGCATAAAAAAAAAAAAAAAAGCAAGGAAATTATTTCCAGCTTTGAAAGGCATATTAAACAACTCACCTACTCTTAACCTATTACGTTTTTCTTTCTAATTCAGACTACAAAGCACATCAAATACCTAGTATGAACTTGCCCCACTTGGACTTTTACAGGTGATAAAGTGTAGTGAAGACTGTAGAGACGAATTTTGCCTGGAGGTGAGAGAAGTGAAGTTTTGAAACATTTAAGAAGATAGCACCATCTCAAAGACATTCTTTTCACGTGCAATATTCTTAGGGAGTATCTTTGAAAAATTTTGTGATTCCACTGTCAGAGGTTTACAGAGTTTGTAGCAGTAGACTTCCAGATGTCCACCAGTAGGACCTGCTGAACAAAATACTATTTCAGAATGGTTTTAGTCAACAAGTAGCCCCTCAATTTCAGAAAATTCTGAAAGCACATGAAACAAATTTTCAGAATTCTGATCATCTAAATTTTAATAGCAAATGGTATCCTTTCATTGCATTTAAATTATTTAGAAGTATATGACATTATGTAACACTAAACCTGCACAACACTTGAACTTAAAACTGATACAAAGTGTTTAGGTATGTAATCCTTATTTAACAGATAATTTGTAGCAAATTAAAGAGCTAGCATATTTAATATCTCATTTTTTTTAGTTATGTGGTTAAATGGTAATTAAATTATGAAACTTTCCTCAGCAGTCTAATATAACAATAGAAATATACCTACTGGCTCTGCTAATTTGAATTAATTAAACGGCAAGTAGATTTATCTTTATATACTCTACCTCAATAGGTGCACTTTACACCAACAGTCAAATGGGAATTCTTTATAATTACTCTTAATTAAATATATTTAGTAACAGAAGAACTACATGCTTGCAGATTCTTTAGTCAATGTATTACTTTATTTCTGACATTTTAATCTGTTTTTACATTGAGAAGGGATTGAGATTAGCACTAAAAAAATTACTTTAAAGATTTAACTTCCAAATAAAAAAAAAAATACTGATGCTTAAGCATATACTTCAGAAGATCCACTAACCATGAGAACCTCAGACTAGATCTTTCAATGACTCACCCTCTTTTAGCAACCCCCTTTCAGCTGAGCCCCATCCACCTATCTGCCTTCTTAAATTGCAATTCATTTCACGGGGAAGACAAATGGCAACAGCTCATCTCACTTTTACCTGTTACCAAACTGGGGACAAACATCACTAATGCTCCATACATTTTTAAACTTCTCCTTGCAGCCGCAAGATTTAGAACTCTACTTAGACTTAACTTAGTAAGTCTGAATAGACCCACCTTACCCCAGAACGTGGGATCTGTAACTCTTGACAAACATCCATAGTTGCTATGTCTAAATATGTCTATGTACCTTTCCTAGTAATTACATAGGGCTCATCTCAGACTTCGTGTCCTCACAGGATAACCAGTATCAATAAATACAGATTACTGACATTTTGAATTTTTGTTCCCTTTCTTATAATATTTTAAAATAAATTTTGACGTGGCTTTGAATAATGTCTTTTGATCCTTTTTTTTTTTTCTAATTTACTTCCAGAAAGTGTAAAGAATCGAGTATTCACACCTACGTGCCCTTCTAATATTGTTTCTTGTTGGATCTTGCATATATTACCTGCAGGCCCTAGCAAGTGCCTTTCACTGATCAGAAAGGAAGACTGAAGGGACAAATATATTAATGTCAACATCACTTTCCCACATCCCCTTGGCTGATTAGTTCACCAGTAAATCTGCTGTCAGTTTTGCCATGACAGTCAAAAAATGGAAGATGAATGTAGCAGAGCAAAACCACAGAAACTTTCAGCGGCAGGTTAAACGAGTATTTTAAAACTTACGAAATTAACTGTGCACACATTACTGCCTGCAATCAGAAACAAGTATGCCAGCTTATCTGGAGGACTCTACCAAAACCTATTTTACATTATTAAGAATTACAGTAATAATTTTGCAAAAAAAATGACTTGAACATACTTTCTCTCTCTTTTTGGTATAACAGAGAAAGTCTGCTTCTGGGAGAGTCACTATTTGCCCTCCAGAATCAGAGTGCTGTGCAGGTACATGCTACCAGTATCACAATTCAATTACATGGAAGGAGAAGAATGAAAATACTTAAGTCTGTTCACAGTGATGGATAATAAGCATAATCTGTATATTATTGCAATTAACAGCAGTTTCACCATTAAATTTAATAAAACACAGTATTTAAGCATCTCTGTATCTAGTCAGAAAAAGGGGGACTTTTGACACAAAGTCCAGACTTAAAGGAATGATCTTCCAACATCTTAAATCCTGAATTGAACAGGATTACAGAAGTCAGAGACCTTTTAGACCTTCCAGGGCAAGTACAGAATAAAAGAACCATCACATTTAAACTGACACTACTTTTTATGTAGGCCAAGAAATATGAGTTCTGTCTGCAGTTCAAAGTGAGAGCTAGACCCACTGGTCTCTCACCATACACCCTCTTCGATTTCCTGCTGCTGGTTTATTCCTTTTACCTTATTAGGAAAATCACAGACAGCAGCAGTTCTACATGTTGGTCACAAGATTTTTAGAGTTCTCCTTGTTAGACTGTATGCAAGGCTCAGGAATGTTAATGTGCTTTCCATTTAGAAAATAATCTTTTTTTTTTCGCCCTTTTGAAACTGAGGCTGTATCTAAAAATCTTAGCCAAGAAGTCTCAAGAAAAGAGAGCTTCCCAGCAAAGAAAATTTACAGGCTTCTTTAGGTCCAGGCATAGGTTAAGGCCATCTCTGCCCTGCTCATAACTGGATGACACATTGTCACATAATCTAGTCTAGAAGGATCTTTATTAGGAGTTGAGGCCTTATGCAAATGCCTACAGACCAAAAAGTCTCTGGATCCAGCATGATCATAAATGTACATTATGCTTTTTTTTGCCATAAAAGTTACCTGCAACTTTACCATTACCAAATTCAGAAACTGTATATTCCAGTGGAAGGCTTTCCCAGAGGTATAATTTCTCAAAGGTTAACATGCAATTAAAGTAGAAAATTTATTATACCGGATGGAATTTAAAAAAGCAAACACACAACCTGTGTTTGAATTACTTTGGAATAGATATTTCTATTTAATCTCCAGCAAAGTACTTTCAATAAATCACAGCATTTGTAATTAGTTATTTCAATGAAGCATGCTCAGCATATCAAATATTCATGAATTGATGATACAAGGCAGAAATCTATGAAATATAGGAGATAATTGAGTTCCTATGTGATTAATCCATCATTGTTTTAGCAACAATAGCATTCTACATAGTCTGTTCAACTTGTAATATGTATGTTTTAACAGTCACACAACGAGATTTAACAACCTGGACATCAATTCAATGCGTTGTGTTTGCTCAGTGAAGATACAGTCTACTTAAATGCACTTTCACTAACAGATGTTTATCTGTGTATTGTAAGACTTTCTCTTGCAACCAGTCGTCAGATTTTTAAATGTATTTATATAAGTTAGCATCTAGCTGGTGGCTGAGGACACACACACACGTGTGTGTGCATGTGTTCCAAATAACCTCTGGTTCTCCAAATCAAAACTTGCACATTAATAAAAGCAAGTACGGGATCTACATCACAAAGCCACTTAAAATTTATTTGGATATCTGTAAACTATTTTCATGGAGTAGTGTGATGTGAAGGGTCACAACAATCAGATTGAGAAGTGCCTTAAATCTCCCTGTGCCTCTCAAGTGTCTCTCAAAACACTTAACAAAAAAAGCAAGACAATCATGTTATTTTCCTATAAAAGTGAGTAAAAAAATATAGAAGCTTCTATAATACCTGAAATCATTACTTAAATATTGCCATGTCCAGCCTACTCTAAATGCCAAACAAATCAGTGCTAAAATTAACACAATGTATTCAACTTTGAACTCCCTGCATTTGCTAAGTCAATCTACAGCTATAACATTTTAAAGTGAACAGGTGAAAGAAATAATCATGAGAGAATAAAAACATGAAAAGATTTACAGCTTTCTGGGTATCTTTCTCAGCCAGCCACTATAGAAGTAACAGACAGTAGCAGCCTCCTGGCTGTCAGTTTTGTATTTCATCCTTCAGAAAGGCTTTCCAAGACTTTATAAAATCTCAAAGCTATGTTTTCTAGTATTGTAAGAGTCTGGTTTTAACTGTCTCAAATGACAAATCTTGTACCTTTGGAAAGCTATTCTGCAATCTAAAAATAGAACAGGAGAAATAAGCAGTTAATAGGTAGCACCTATAGAACCTTTTACATGCTTAAGAAGCTCTACAAATGACATAGTTTTGAATGACGTCTGTCAGCTGTGGCCATATGTAAACCAAAAACATTTCCTCAAATGCCCTTATCTCATCTAGTCAATGAAATATTCAAAATATCTTTGGCATCACACATCCTCAGTGTTTTGATTCAAGTACAGCTTGCCTCTGCCTTCATCGTGGACACTGATGACATCATGGACATTGACAGCCAAAGTGAAGGTGTACAGCTATCCATTCAGACCAAAGTAAGATAATATAAGTTGGTCTTTCTAACATTAAACCTGAGAAAAGCAGAAATTTCACTCAAACACCATCAAGATGAAGACAACAGATGACAGCCTCTGCCTTGTCCAGAAAATACCTTTTACAAGCCCAGTGAAAGGCTTCTTTCTTTCACTCTTCCTCCCCCCCACCCTCCAGACTAGAAAGGTTCTCTTTTTTTTTTTGATTAATGGTGTCTGATCTTAATTTCTTATTTCATTTTATTATTATTTGATATTGATAAGAGGAAGAGAACTTCAGCACTTTGCAATGACAGCACTCAGGCAGAAAGTGAATATTTACATGAATTCTCCCTTTGCTGTTCTAACCTTTCACTTTGTACTCTCTGAACTTTATTACCATCTTACTACATTACCATATTTACCATTTACCATATTAACATTATCATGGTTTTGTTACAATTGGCTACTGGTAATTTTCAAAAGTATGTGAATTTGTTGGTTTTGTAGGATCTGTAATTTTTACAAGAAGGTGAGTTTCCATCTGTATAAATGAAAATTTTGCATGTGCAAACTACTCATCATCACAACTGAGTTTCTTCACATGAGCGTGAACAAAGATTCTCCAGAAAAAGTTGTCTGGTCTCTTAGTTTAGAATCAACGCAGCTGGATGACGTTTTCTTGGAGAAAACTGTTGCAGTATTTTACAGAAACAATTTCACAAAGTTTTTCTGGGATATATTTGAGGGAATTCCCATTAAGAATCCTCAAGAAGCTAGGACTCACTGCAGAGAACTACTAGCACTATTATGTTTTTAAAGTAGGCTACCTCACCTAACAATCACTTATTTTTAAAAGTAGAGTGACACCTCTGTTCTAAAGTGGGCCCTTCCGATTTTTTCACATGCTTCCTACTCATCATATAGAACAGTTAAAGTAAAACTTGGAAGACCAAGGCAGTTAGTTCATCCTTATGTAACTATTCTGCTCCAGACGTGTTTGTTTTGATAAACAATCCAAATAACCATAGTATATGGTTTTAAGCACCAAGTATGTAAGAAAATAAGATCAATGCACTATCTGCCAGCTTAAGGGGAACCAATTGGAACCCCTGCACACAAAATATTTCAAGAGGGAGAAGCTAGTTTTATTTTTCAAAATTAGTGGCTAGGGTCAATTCCCGGTCAGACATAGTAGAGGGAGTTCCAGTTTGAACACTTTGTTCATCTTAGACAAGAAAAAAGTATACAACTAGGAGGAGAGTAACGCTCCTTACCTATGCTGCAATAATAGTGATAGAATCAGCAATGACTGTTATAATACAAACCTGCTACCTAAATACTGCTATTTGTACTTAGTGAAAGCAGTATCACTATCCCTTGAGTTCAGTAATTTATGTAACTACATCAACTAAACCAAAAAGAAACTCAACCCCACACACACCTAAAAACAGCAACAGTAATACTAGAAAACTAAAAATTATCAAAGTTTTGAAATACCCTGAAGCTAGGTAAACTCCACATCACTTTCACCTGGTTATCAAGAGGCCCTTAGCTGTATTCCCCAGTAGCTCATCCGCCATTCTAAACACTGACCACAAGTCAGTTTGTAAATGCCATACTGTTAGAATCATAGAATTGTTTTGGTTGGAAGAGACATTTAAGATCAGGTCCAACCATTAACCTAACACTGCCAAGTATACCGTGTCCCTAAGTGCTACATCTACATGCTTACAAAAAAACTCCAGGGCTGATAACTCCACTGCTTCCCTGGGCATCCTGCTCCTATGCTTGATAACACTTTCAGTGAAGAAATTTTTCCTAATGTCCAAACTAAACCTCCCCTGGTGCAACTTGAGGCCATTTCCTCTAGTCGTATCACTTGGTACTTGGGAGAAGAGACTGACCCCACCTCACAACCCCCTTTCAACAAAATAAAGGTTTATCCATACACCTTGTGGAGGGAATCGCCACAGTGCATACACAGGGGTTAAGGAAAACCTTCCATTCTTTGATTTTATACCTAATATTCACGATGATTACAAATGAAATCATAAATCAACCCCTAAGCATCCACCAGACTGAAAAGTGACAGGCAAATACCATAGGTCAACACTATCCTCAGTGTATATCTAGTTACCATGAGGTACTCACAGGCACCTGAAGCATGCTTGAATTAGTGAAAAAGTTGTTGGGATTCTTTTCAGAAGAAGCTACCATAGTGAGGAAGGGGGATTCCTACCCTCACCCTCACCCACCCCCACACCCCTCCCCCGATCATTCACTATTAACTGCTCAGGTTGTGTTTACAATTAAAATTTATGTGGATTCTCCCAGTTTTCCAATTCATACAAGAGAACGTCCTAGTGACAACTGGGAAGTACTTAAGTATTTGCTAACCTACTTAAGTCATACTTCATGGCTCTATACTGTACCTAACACTTTTAGTATCCTTATAAACTCTTTCACACCCTATCACTCCAAATTTCCCCAATTCCTTCCTGATAATGGCATTTTTTCCCCTGCTGCTAGCACTTCCCACTAAAAGTCTTTAAGTCTTGGTCCCTCTTATCCCTTCATCTTTTTTCAGATCAACAAAGAGGTGGAGTGGCCTCTCAAGAGACACTTACCTCGTCTATCAACCTAAGTATATGCTCTGCACAGTAAGATCTTTGAATTTCACAGCTTTTACTACACATTTTCTTTATCGGACTTCCCAGTTTTTTAATTAGAATTTTTGCCTGCATGTTTTACTTGCAGTACTCCCCAAATCTTCTCAGCACTTGAAAAAAAATGAGTTGTTTCTTTCATGTAGTAAGACTACTTAGCTCTTCTTGTTATCTTCTACACTGCATCACTCTTCTTCACTGTTGCTTGAAACCCACTGCACAGAAAACCTGCTCTGTAGTTTTGCCTTAGTATTTTCAATTTCTGAAGCTGTCACTGGTAGTTAGTGTCAACATAAATAATGCAGTTTAGTGTTTGAGAGCATGTCTTTTTAACAGCTGGCTATATCCCAGTGTTACCATTTACTGTTGGTCACAAAGGTTTCCTCATTTGGAGAGTCTTGCTGTTTGCCTTTCCCTGTCCAGTCTTACGACAATACTGTTTGACAACAGGAGAAACACTATGCTACTTTGTATGGATTTATAAAGCCAATTTCTGCCTATGGAGACTAACTTGGTTTTTATTATAGGTAGCATAACTGACTGTTCTTCATCACCAGCAGAAGCATTTACCGGGCTCGATACAAGCAGTGCTTTTAATGCCTTATAGTTTTTTTTAGTGCACAGTGATGCTTTTCAACAGTAAATGTGACATCTTCGCTCAGCATTGTTTCTGGGAAAATTGATTGTGTTGCCCTATGTCAAACCACACATTCAAAAGTGCAATATCTAAATTCATTTTGATGACTGTACCTTTCACCTGCTCACTTGGTCACTATAAATATTCCCAGATAATTTCTCTCTGAAGAAATGGGCCTCCTAGCATCCTTTTCAATACACTATTAATTCTGTTAACTTTCCTAGTCCTAAATCAGTATCCAGTTTTGAAGCACTTACAAAACTTGTTACACATTGTAAAAATAAGTTACATGCAGAGCACTTGTTCTGTTTTACTTACAGATCCATCAAAGGAAGACTTCATAACAAAGCTACTGTCAGAGCAGCTTAGATTTTTTTGATTTTTTTTTTAATTATGTTTTTAGTATCAAGCACTTTATTTGTTCAAGCATCTTAAATCAAGTTTCTTCCTGTCATCTTCTTTGGTCATGTTACCTTATGAAGTGATGTTTCAAAATAGATTTTAACTCCAAAACTATCATACACAAATATTACAAAGTTCAAAATTTAGATGGTTGCTTAAAGAAATAATGTGAAAGGAATTCAAGATTCTTTATTTCAAAACTGAAAAAATCATACATAAAGACAGTATCACATGATTTGTCTTTAGGTTTAACATATTTAGTAAACTCTTCAGCTGGACCTCTCTATTAAGAAATCAGATTTTATAGGCAGTCTTCTTCCTTTTAATAACTGGCCTTTCTGGCTGAAAGGCCAGACTCTTGATTACACTCCTTAACCAATACCAAACAAGCCTATTGGTTAAAGATGATGCACAGTTCCTAGTAAAGCTGTGCCTGAAGTGAGGCCTGGCCTTGTACATATCTAGGAAAAATCGTATTTTTATGTTTGAAGTTTCTCAAAGAGCCAGATCTTTACCTTTGAAATGCAACTATCAGTCAGTGACTTTGCTGGCAGAAAGGTGAAAAAAAATGAAGCTTGTGCTACGTTTTACATAATAAAATTACACACTACAAACCTAATGTGCATAATAGATTACGTTAAATATATCAGATTACACATGCACAGGTACGTTTTTCAAAAGGGTGACCTTCTATAATTTCTTATGCATTCTAGAGCAGTGTTACAAATACATTTAACATTTGAAATTCAGATGGTTACAGTTATAAAGCTGCTGACTCATACTATCTGAAAATGTAATAGCAAGTAGGATCTTAACTTGATGCATGATTTACTGAACTTTTATAATTTCTATAAATTATTAAATTAACTCAGTGCTACTTAGATGCATTTGTACAGACTTTTGCATAGATTTGAGCAGTTATTATTACTTGTATTTAGCCTCCTTTCATATTTTTAATTCAACCATCATGTTTCATTAAAACATCTCCAAGCTCCTCTATTTGTCAGGGGAGAGGAGGGGGCAAAACAGTAAATGTATCATTGTGTTTGTTTTGCAGGTAGATGGACTGTAATCCAGGATCCAGTCTAATGAGGATCAACTGTCTCTAATATAAGGCCAAATTCGGCAAAGCACACCTGTTATGACCCTGGCTCAGCTTCAAAGCAAAAGACTACTGCTGAACAGACATAAAGAAAGCATATAACCTAAAGACTTGAAAGATATTTTTAGTAAGTAGAAACAAAGAACAAAAACTTTTTAGTTGGTAGTAGTGTATAACTCAGTTAAGACACAAACACAGACGTGAAGAAGCATAAAACCTTGACAGGGAAAATAAAATGAGTTGGGAGGTAGTAATTCAGACAGATCAAGAATCACCACATTCCAACAAGCAACACAGGCCGAGACCTTTCCATCTGACTGATGGCTTCCTGGACAGCAGTGACTCATGGGCGACTTCATCAAGGCTAATACAGAAAGCCACTTATTTTCTGTATTAGCAAATAAATAGCTCTTCTCTATACAATCAAAATGTTATCTTCTAGTCATTATGACCATTACTTACTATACCTTGACTTTTTTGCCCCAAACTAACAAAAGCAGACTGCTAATTCTTTGAGTCCCTACTGGAACACTATCAACACCCAGTGCTTTGTTATTACTGAGGGTTCTGACTTCCCTTTGAATTTCATCATGTTCTAGTTCTCCACACACAATTCAGTCGTCCAGAAAATAGCTGGCTATCTCTACTCATTTCACCATTAAGACTCTCACTACACTACTACCTCAAGCTTTCTATATTCTTGGCAACTATTTTGGATTTGCAGCTCATTTACTCTTTCACACTTTCATACCTCTGCCTCACCTGTTCCTCAAGGATTCAATCATACTATCAATTATCATCCCAGTGTTTTATACTTCTCTCGAAGAAAGAAAGAGATGCAGATGTATTAACACCATTTACATTTTTATTATGTATAGTTAAGTAATGCATAGAAACTAAACAGAAGGTTCAGAGTAGTAAAGGGACTTAGATTTATGCATCAAATTACCAGCTGAGAAAAAAAAAAAATCTCTTTTTATGCATTTTACCCTCATTCACCACATGGCAGCAATTTACTAGCAGTCTAGTAAAACAACACAATTGTCACCTAAAGGAAACTTACCACTTTGGGAGGGGAAATAAAAAGGGGTTGGGGATGGGTTTTTTTGGTTGTTTTTTGATTGGTTTGGGGGGGGGGAGGGAGGGACTAAAGGGCGTCCATTTATCTGCAGGGTAGCATGTAAAATTCCATTCTAAAACTAAAGTATGGATACATAATCTTTTCAAAGAGGAAGAATGTGAAAGTAGAGAACATAGGTTGGCCGTGAGCTACAATGCTGTTGTATAGTCCACGCACCTAAGATGTGCAAAGAGTTCCCGACTACATGCATTTTATACCTTTAGAACTCTAGCTGCAAAGAGTGAAAAACATCTGAACTTCATTTTTGCAAGGAAATTACGCATTCCCTGTCCACTTATGTCACAAGGGCCTTTGACAGCAATTTAACACCCTGTTAATTTTGAATTTTCTTGCTAAGTACTTCTCCCCTGTTTACCTCAGTCTTGACTTGAGTGAAAGATTACTTCACAATACCTGATTCTACTCCCATGAAAATGCACCATTTCACATGGACACCAGAAACGTTTATGCTCCAGTACGTTTCTACAAAGTATCCACAGGGTAATATTAATGCTGCCTGAGACCTTGTAAAGGTCTCCCTGCTTCAGGAGAAAACTCAAGCATGTGCAAATATAAAGAGGAACATACCTGCTCTTGATGGTCACCCAGAAAACCCTTTGCTTGTACTTCTGATCTGATTCATCTTCTCTATTAAACCACACAAATACCATTTTTTAATTGTATTTTATTTTCACAGTATTGATTAACCTATAGATAACGGTGAACGTGCATTATCTGCACTCCACATCAGTCTTCAATTTCTTCATGCACTCTTCAAACCATCTTTTGGTTTTTATACTTCAAAATATTCTCATAGCCCCTTCGTGATTCCCACTACCATATCTCTGAATGTTCTCCCACCAGGTATCAACATGATCTATAACCTTTACACAGTTTTCTAAACCCTAAGACCTCCTCTTTTTAACAGATACTCCTATCTGTATTTTAAATTCCTCTCAGATATCTGTAACTGCGTTTTTTCAGCTGATTCTCTGTTGTGACATGGCTCCTTCTCAGCCCCAGTTTCACAGGATGGGGGGGCTCAGCCACAATCAGCTCTCCTTGATTATCCAATAAAGCTGGATGGCACTGTTCAGGGGCGTATCTTGAACAACTGGCAAACTAATTCATTTCATATGACTGCTATTAATATCATTCCCTGTTAAGTGATTTCCAAACATTTTTTCTTTCCTGTTGACTCAGATACATAAACAACAAAGCATGTGAACAGAAGGCTACATTTTGTTTACAGCTAGAGAGAGAGACTTTTAGGAAGCGGTATGACTTCTTGTGCTTAAACACACTGTTCCTACTCTATTTGGACAATTCCAAATCCTTCAGGCCTGTCAGAAATTGGTTTAAGAGGCAGCTTGGCTCATCAGCATCTGGCAAGCTGCAACCCCTCCCCGAAAGCTGAAGGCCTACCACCCCAACCTCTTACTTTTTGTAATAAACTGGATCTAAGCTACAATTCAAACTCCCTCCAGCCTTCTATGAAGTCTGGTTCTGAGAAGCAGCCGTTAGCCACCTGTATACATTGGACACCCTAACTACACATGACATAGTTATATCTGCCCATGCCTTTAAGTTTAGTCAACCTACTGAATGCCATTCTAGTATTATCTAAACAAATATAGGTATACCACATCTTCCATAAGTAGGTATGATCATTTGCACAATTTTTTTTGTGAACAATTCTCACAGCCATGTAATTGAGTATAATGCATGCTTTGATAATGCATTGTAGTCATGTGCTGCAGCACATTTAGCTCAGCAGCATTCCTGGACATACAGAGGGAACATAAGGGCATGAGCAGAAGCACCTGTAGCTATCATGCCTCTACGCTTTTCAGCTCTGCAAGACATCTTGCTATAGCTGTTTTGTCCCTGACTGGAGGACAGGGGGCTTTTCTCTGACAGCTAAAATGGGGCCAGGAACATACGTTGGTCTTGATTTAAGCTTATTTTGTAGCAAAGCATAATAAACATATCACAAAGCTTAACAAACACATCAAAAAGCTTAACTTCTATTCCCCTAGCCCCTGGTACTTGAGCTTCATTTATGAGATGTTTCCTTTACTGAAAAGACTGACAAAATACACTTTCTCATACTTCTGCCTGGTGATTCATATTATCATTTGCTATTTATAAATCTGATTTTAGTTCTGTAAATAATTCTAAAATTTTAACAGAAAAGGTACCCTGAAACAAAAATATAATGAAGGCAAACAACCAAGGAAAGGATAAGTGGATTTTTCTCAGGCTATGCTAATCTGTAGACTATAAATGCTGTCTGGTTACACTTGAATACTGTTAATTTGCATGTAGCTGGGAGCATTGGCATGAACCACTAACATATTAGATCATGACACCTGACACTAAAAGCTCTCTCAAACATCTAGCATTTCATACTGGAATTAGTTGACACAGCATACTTAGACACACAAAAATACACTTTTTCTACAACTATATATCAAAGGAGATTACTTCTAATAAAGTGTAAAAAAATTAAGTGTGCAAGTATTTGATCAAATGTTCCCAGTAAGCAGAAGCTAACTACAAGCTATATATGCAATAGCTGTTTATTCCTTGCTTGGCAAAAACAATCATTCAGACATTGGTATTCAGACAGTAAAGTGCTTGTCAAGATGAAAATGCTAATCATTGCTTGCTGGGAAATTCAGTTGTTCCCAGCTGTAGTGAAAGCAACATGTAGCTAGAAGCAGCTGCAGCATATTATCATTACCTAGTCTTAAGTGAAGTAGGATTCCTACACAAGCGTATCAGCGAATGGTCACCAATGAGTCCCGGAAAATTTAGAGCATGGGACTACAATGCTTGGATTGAACATAAAAAAAAAAAAGTATCAAAAGGCTCGTTGTTCCTAAATCACAATGCCACCTTTTCAATCAGCAAAACAAAATGCATTATCTGTGGTTTCCAATGATGCTTCTTTCTTTGAACACAGGATTTGCTCATTGAGTCCAGAATGTCTTGTTATTCAATTATATTAACACACTATGTTTAGTCATACATACATAAATTCTCATAACTGTTTTTCCTAATAATACCATTTCTGTAAAAAAAACCTAATTTTTTAAAAATTGCTTGGTATTTTTATCTTGCTTACATATTTTGAAAAAGAGCAAAGTTTAAGGACTAAACGAGTAAGAGATATGAAAAAATGACAAGCCTGGACACAGCCACTGTTTCAGATTTAGCCTGCAATCAGATTTATGTGTAAGGATCCTTCTGTCAGCCCCACTGGTTTTAATAGTTTCACACCAGCCCTAGAATCTATTCACAGGGATTTGATTTCAGAATTACAGCCCAGATCATCAGTGCACGCTACAAACAAGACCTGTTACAGACACCCTTTCAGCTACCGTACACACTGCAACTAGAACTGGGGTTCTGTATATTGTTATGTCATTACAGGTTGGCCCCTAACTATGCTGTATCATTCTATCCTAATCCTGGCAACCCATCAGAAATGAACTGCATGCTATGAAAACATAATAGAAGTCTTTAAAAGCCTTTGTAAGATACCTCTTTGCAATGCTCAATAAAATACTTCACTAAATACTCAAACTCATTCTACAGCTAACTAGACCTACCAAAGATACTACTTCCACCAGCCTTTCCTTCTCCAAGGAGCTCAGCAGCTTGCTGTGAGAACTGCAGGGGTTATGTATGCTCATTCTCTAACCAGAGGAAAGAGCTTGCCCTTGTTTGGAAGCACATTATAAACACAGTGTCCCCAAAATACATAATCCTGTATTGAGAACCAGTTTTAAAAAAACAAACAACAAAACCAAAAAACTATACAGAAAGGTTCCTCACAGACCAAACTCTGGATTACTCTGTCTCAGGAATGTAATGATAATGCTTTAGTTTGGTCCTAGCTTCTCAGACACACAAAATATTGTCTTCACTCTGGACACTCTTGATCTTCATGTTTAATCCTCTTAATCTTCTAGTATTTCAATGTACTTTCATCTTCCTATGTTATCCTCCTCTCTTGTAATACATCTGATTCCATGATTCTGTCCATCCCTTAGTCTGATGATTTAGCTCACTGAGTTTTCTATGATCCTTAAGTGAAATAGTAATAATCCTGTATATACTACAAATGTTTCTAACTTTCCATAGTTATATTCCTTCATATTTTGGAAGCTTTTCACATTGTACTGTAACTGCATTGTACTGCACTTATGACAATAATTGTCTACACAGAAGACAGACTACTGATAGCTACAGTGGAAACCAAAACCTGAAAATATAAACACTTCTACTCTTTCAAGATTAAAATACCACTGACATCAGAATAACCTAACAGGCACAGACACAGGACTTTGGAAACAAAGTTCCATTTCAGGCTCTACAGATCACCTCAACAACAGGATGACCATGAGCCAGCAATGTGCCCTGGCGGCCAAGAGGGCCAATGGCATCCTGGGGTGCATCAAAAGGAGTGTGGCCAGCAGGTCGAGGGAGGTCATCCTCCCCCTCTACTCTGCCCTGGTGAGGCCGCATCTGGAATACTGCATCCAGTTCTGGGCTCCCCAGTTCAAGAAGGACAGGGATCTGCTGGAGAGGGTCCAGCAAAGGGCTACAAAGATGATTAGGGGATTAGAACATCTTTCATATGAGGAGAGGCTGAGGGATTTGGGTCTCTTTAGTCTGGAGAAAAGAAGATTGAGGGGGGATCTTATTAATGCTTTCAAATACTTGAAGGGAGGATGCCAGGGGGATGGGAGCAGTCTTTTTTCAGTGGTGCCCATTGATAGGACGAGGGGTAATGGGCACAAACTTGAACATAGGAAATTCCATCTTAACATGAGGAGGAACTTCTTTACTTTGAGGGTGGTGGAGCACTGGAACAGGCTGCCCACAGAGGTTGTGGAGTCTCCCACTCTGGAGACATTCAAAACCCGCCTGGACGCTGTCCTGTGCAACCTGTTGTAGGTGACCCTGCTCTGGCAGGGGGGTTGGACTAGATGATCTCCAGAGGTCCCTTCCAACCCTGACTATTCTGTGATTCTGTGATTCTGTGACAAGTCACTCCATTTCTGTTTCTTACCGTCCCTTGTAAAATGAGGATAATCATAGCACTTGAAGATCTACAGGGCAATATTGCTATGTAAGAGCCAAGAGATACAATGCTGATTCTTACTATTAATAGCACAGAAAGCAGTACCAATCTCTATCCAACTTCTGCTAAAACCAAAAAATATAAAGGGAATTGTTTATATATATTTGCCAACATGAAGTCCTTGTATTTCTAGACAGGCATTACAATTACATAATTAGAGTAACCAGGAACACAACTGATGTCTGGTACTACTGCCACAGTATTCTAACTCCCCCGCCAGCTTTTTTCCTTTTCTCTCCCCCCACCCCCATTTGAGATATTAAGTGTAATGGCTTTGTAGATGAAATCCACTTAATTTCCAGGAACACTGTTCACCTACTTGGTTGCTTAATATCAAGGACTATTGTTTTAAATAATGGAAAAGATTGCTTTAAGCTGCCCTGTCACTCCAGCTGAGAGATTTTATAACATGCTTATTAATTTCTGGCAACAAATAGCTTCTTTAGGACTGCTTTTTATCCAAAGATTCTAGAAGTATTGGAAATGCATTTAGATGAATACTGAAACCAGTTCCACCTTTTGTGAAGAGAAAAATTAAAGCAAAAATATTAAAATAAATTCATTTTTAAAATCTTATTTGTATCCATATAGAATTCTGGAATTGTAAGAACATACTGCATTAAGTATGAAAAAATCAAATTATATTCAATTTTCTGATTAAAAACAGAACTTGCCAAATGTTTACTTCAGGGCTATAGTACTGTTTGTTCGTTTGCCCATTACTTCTCCCTTTTCAAATGTTAAAAACAGGAGGAAATTACGGGACTGAGATGCAGGAGCCAGGAGGTTCAGGCTGTTTGTGTTTCTTTGATATGGCTCTTCAGATACAGATATCAATAAATCCTACACCTCTGTACACCAGGGCCTCAAAAATTCAACTGTGTATCTTGAGTAGTACCTGATATACAAGTTCCAGTGGACTCCATTGAGTAGCCGCATTCAGAGGTACTCCTCTGTTCCAACACTATATGCTTAATTACCATTTTATATACTGTGTTCCACCAACCTGTTTAAAGACTTCACACTTGCAAAGAAATTTAAGGAAAATCTGTATACGAAAGCCTCTAAAGATCAGGTTCTTATCTTCATTAAAACTTGAAGAGAATTTTATCACTATGAATTCTGTACATTAATGTATTATCTGCATAAAAGTGTTTTAATACCAAATATTTAATCGATGATTTTTTTAATGTAAGTTTCAAAACTCCTATTGCAGAGAATATTATTTTTGCACATCTCACAAGAAATTTCACTAAATCAATTCACTATATGAATTCAGCAATACACACTGAGTAGATGCTTTGGATTTACCCCAATGGGTTTCACCAACCCTACGATATCTTGAGCATTATATTTTTCAAATGGATCCCACAATGAAACAAGACATAACGTCCCTAGGAAAGCCCAAATATTGGCTATTACTCTCGTAAAATACATGTCTAGTATATATAACTGAAATCAAGATCATTCTAATGCAACTTCTGAGGAGAATATCAAATATATTTTCATAATCAGTGTTGTATTTTCTTGGGTATTGCACATAAAATTCGAAGACTAAAACCAAAGTGTTATTCTGGCAACAAGCAAATTTTTGAATCATCAGATCCTGAGCGCCTTTCTGAGATGCATGAAGTCACAGCAGAATTGCTCTGTGTCAACTACTACAAAATTTATAACTCACTCTGTGAAGGTGAAATCACTTGTTTTCCACCTCCTCTTTACATAGAGATGCATCAATTTTTTTCTTTAAGTTAACACAGTCATCTCACTGTTTCAGAGCAGTGAAACACTTACGGCAAAGCCAATAAGCCATTCTAACAAACTTGTTTTAAACTAAATTTGAATGCAACTTTTGACACTGCATACAGTTTCAGATTGTGCAAGCAGCCAAAGTTACATTAACTTCAGGCAGTCTGACTTCAGTACTGGAGATTCCCCAAATGCCAGTGCAAAGCAGTATGACAGAGTTTGTCTAGTCGTGATCCTGATTGTAAATAAGCAATACTATTCACAGACTTGAGAACGTCAGAGCCATAGACTTGACAAGAACTCACCTTAAGAATCAACGGTTGCCCTCTGTCCTGTAAAGCAATTAAGATGTATGACAGTGAATCTACTTCTAAGGAATAGCACGTGATTTGCAACTATCATCTTGAAATTATAGCCAAGATCCTTCCCTGCACCCCAGACTTGTGTCTAGGACAATCAAAGACAGCACTCAGGAGAACAAATAAAACCCTTAGATGGCTGACACAAATGCTTCTTTCTCTCTCTTTCAAACATTTTCCTGCTGAAACACCAGTAAAAAGTAGTTGTGGCTTTGTAACCACTTTTTTTTTTTTTAAAAGTATCCTTTGCGTATGATTCACTCACATAACATAAACTCTCTTCCAAAACAACACAAGGAGACAGGATCCTGTTACGCAGAGCTGCATTACGATCAGCAGAGAGGTGAACTACAGTCTTATCCTTTGTAGTAACAGACAATTTTGGTCACATCTGTTTGCCAGAATTAAACCCCAGGTTCTGAAATTTTTAAGTGTATGCAAAAATATCTTTAAGTGTATGGAAAAAATAACTGTAAGGCTATCATCAGCCAGTGACCCTAACAGACTGAAATACAACATTTACCAAAGGGTAGACGTGCTCCCCATATACTTACCACTTCATAAATATGCCTTTACAGCTCACTCGCAGAAAAAACACTTCCAGAAATAAAGTTGTAGCTATGCAAAAACAAGGCAATGGTAGCAATTTTCAGAGTTCAGGAATTTGCAACTTAAACAGACTTGTAACAAAGGCAAACACTATTTGCCTTTATTGCAGAGTTAGAAAATCAAGGGCAACTAAACACCCTTCTGCAAATATCAAGTGCCACCAGATAAGTGAAATACTGGTTTATATTATTCACATGTTCGTATCAAGAGGTGTTTGAAGTGTAGATGTTAAAAAAAAAAAAAAAAGAAAAAAAGGCACCTAGCTTCCAACAAAACAAACAGACAGGTAGTCAAATACTTGTTAAATACAGTGCTAACTTGGCAAACAAGTCGAAGAAAAATAACCCGCAAAACACATTTACTTGAAAAACTTTTATCAGAATGCAATTTTTTCATTCACAAGTTGCTTTATAGCCATAAGAACCAAAGTACCCACTTAAACCCACGCAGATGATAGTTAATAGAAAGAAGTAGTGAAAACATAAAGAACAGCATTATTAAGAACTATGATGAAACTGCTATATCGAAAGAGGCACTTGATTAGTCTAGGGTTCACAATGTCACATTCAGTTCTCGTGGTATAGCACAAGCTTTCTCCATAATTTTCCAGAAATAACCTGGTACCAGGTTTTTTAGGTTGTCATTGCTTTAAGGCTTTTTATGCTTTAACATATGGATATCATACCTCAGGATATAGCTTCAGGCAACAGCCAAGCCAATGATTCTTCAATTCCAAATGATGCAAACCTGTTCTCCATCACTACCTGCATTCTACCATCACATCCTGTGCCTCAGGACCAATACTCCTCTGACTTCATGGTGTAGCAATTCACAAGATAAGCTAGCAAAATACCTAATTGTATTTCTACTGAGTTTAGTCCCTATCGTCTTAACTCTTTCATGTGGCTCACCATAAGGTCCAGTGAGCAGAGGGTGGCACAAAGGAAACAGTGGAGATAGACAGCCAGCACCTTTCAGACAGCAAATAGGGCACTAATCAAGTCAGCTGTATTGCAAAGCTGCACCTAAAGCAAATAGCTTCCACTGAAATTAACAGGATTCAGTGGGATCTCTAACCAGCAAATCACACATCATGCCTACCTAACTAAACTTCTTAGATATCTAATTGTCATTAAGATTCTAATGTTTATGACATCTGTTCCCAATTCCATTATTTGTAAAATAGGAACAATAACAATAGTATGTCTGTATGTATGGTACTCACTCTGACAGCAGAAAGCGCAAAAATATTTTGGGTAAGATTTTAATTAACTGAACATTAAAAAAAATACAGTGCTATTATGTGTCTGTGTGTATGCATCTATAATAATAGTTGCTGTAAACAGAGCCAGACTGATGAACACACTGCATGATTCAGGACTTTTAGACTAACTTTCCTGTAGAACCTTTCAGATTTTCAAGAGCTTGAGACAAATGCAGCTTGAAGGAGAGTCAAACTGGTCCTTAGATGGAGAGATGCACTGCTCTTATTCATCTTAGTTACAAGGACCCAATCTAAAGCTACATAGAGCATCGTGAATTATCTATCACCTTGAAGTAACCCCCTGCTTTTTACACCCAAAATATGAAAAGAAGCCATCATACAAAGTGTCGATTGAAGATACAATTTCAACATTTTTCTGCATTGTAGTCCACGTTTGCTTGTTATCGACACAGACATTCACAGCTGTTAAACCTGCTTGGATGCGACTCCAGTGGAACCTAGTTGGATATACTTGTTAATGATGCCCTGAAATATTTTTTCGTTCAGAAAATGCACTGTTCTGTAGCATGCTGTTCCATTTACATCACAGCATCATGTATCCCACATTCACTGTTAAGCCTTCTTTACCAGAAACTGTATCATATGCCTCTCAGCCTTAAGCCATAGATTTAGATACATTATAATTGCAAGTATATTCACATGCCCATTAGATGACTGGTACTTTCTGAAAACTCATCTTTATTTGCACTTCCTCAGCTTCTCTTAAAAAAAAGACAGTGGTTCTGCAAGAGGGTGACCAAAAGTAGATGACTGCATGCAAGCTAGTAATGTTCTTTATAACTTCTGACTCTTTATTAGAGACCAAAGTCTCCTGCATTCAAAGAACTGCATACGTTTTGGTTTTCAAACATTCTTGCTGCTTCATGGTAAAAGAAAAAAATAAAAAAATCCCAAAGTACATTAAGATCACTATAACAAAGCAAGTTCCACTTGAAAATCCAAAACAGCTGCTCTAAAAAAGAGGACAAGTCAGCTTGAGCTGCCGGACTTCCTTTGTATGCTATTAGATAGTCTCTGAAAGCCAACACAGGTTTAATATAGTATCAGCAAAAAGGAAAAAAACAAACCAACAGGGAATGAAGGAGAATGAGTTCCTCTTGCAGTACAATGATTTGAACTCATTAGCAATAAAATATAGGTACACATTATAGTTCAATGTTAATTGCATTTTTACGCATTTACAAGCACATATATAGAAAGAAAAGACAAACAGGGATATTGGATTAAATTCAACAAGATTTTCCAACATGACTCATCTCTTCTGCCTTAATACCCCAGGAATTAACTTATCTATGAATTATTTTATAAACATCAAGCTTTAAACTAGCAAATTATTTACAAGATACTTTATGCACATAGATGTCACCATGAAGGTAAAAAATAATAAAAACATCAGATTTTGCACACTGACCCTTAGTTCCCCAAGTCTATATTTTCTTTTTCTACTGTGTGTTTTGTCTCCTATTTTTACTACAAATTTTTCAGATTGCGCCATGTGATACATGGAAAAAGTATTTTTAATATACATAGAGACATGCACACAGGTTTTTCTGTGTATGTATACACATATACCCACCTACATATGTGGGTGCATGCATGCATATACACAAACGTGGGAAAAATTATTTCCTTTTCTCTTGAGAAAATGATTAGAGTTTTTATGTTTTCCAACTGGCACTGAACAAGGCATAGAAAAAGAAAAAAAAAAATCACTGGCAGATGATCTGGTAGATCTATGCCAAAGACAGGTTTGAGCAGGATGAACTCCATGTGCTTCTCACCTTATGACGATATTTATACATAATTTTTTCATAAGCCTTATTTTTGCCCCTGCCATTCCATGTAAAATTCACATTTGTTCATGTGTTTGAACATACTACTGCAATAAAGAAAGCATTTGAAAAATTCTGAGCAGGATTACTATCCTGCATTGATACTTGTTCATGTTACTGTGCCAATGTTATGGAACACTGAATATATTTACTGTGACAAGTGATCTAGTCACAAAGCTAATTCTCTAGGGAATGATGATTTTGCCCATCTGTCCAGGACTAGAAAGTAGACTGTATGCTTATGCCACAATATTTCATTTTCCATGTGTTAGTCCGCGCATGCTAAAGCTGAATATCTATCACATGCCACAGAGAAAAACACCTGCATGCTGTTCAGAGAATTTCAAAGTTACAGATAAGGAAAACATGCAATATAGCTGCAATCATGACACACAACTCTTGTTATAATTTATTGCCAAGGTTGTTCAGCCTACTGTACAGTGTAACTGCAAAGACTTAACAAGGATGCTGAATAATAAATTGCAATGTAAATATAAATGTTTTACTGTTCTGAAAACAAAAAAGTGCCTTTTTTATTGCAATTAATATTTACAGATCTGTAATATATTTCAGTTGGAACTCAGCTCAATGTGAATTGAAGACAGTTCTCCTTATGAATATTCTGTTTATTTCCAATTAGCACATTCAAGGTAACCTAATTTTTTCTTTTTACCCAGCCTGTTTAACCAATGAGCATCTAACAAGTCAAAAAATTCAAATTCTACTTTAACTGACGTAAGTTATGGACCTTCCCCTAGCTGCCTTGGGAAACCATCAGGAAGACAAAACTGTTCCCCCACAACCCACCCAAGGGTACTGAGGGAGCTGGCAGAAGCAGTCACCAAGCCACTTTTCATCATTTATGAGCCCTCCTTGCTAACCGGGGAGGTCCCATGGACTGGAGGTTAGCAAATGTGACACCCACCTACAAGAAGGGCCAGGAGGAAGATCTGGGGAATTACAGGCCTGTCCGTCTGACCTCAGTGCCAGGTAAAGTTATGGAGCAGATCATCTTGAGTGCCGTCACATGGCACATGCAGGACAACCAGGTGATCAAGGCCCAGTCAGCATGGGTTTATGAAAGGCAAGTTCTGCTTGACTAACCTGATCTCCTTTTATGACAAGATGACCCACTTAGGGGACGAGGAAAAGGCTGTGGATGTTGTCTACCTGGACTTTAGTAAAGCCTTTGACATTATTTCCCACAGCATTCTCCTGGAGAAACTGGCTGCTTATGGCATGGATGGGCATACACTTTGCTGGATAAAAAAACTGGCTGGATGGCTGGGCCCAAAGAGTTGTGGTGAATGCAGTTAAATCCAGTTGGCGGCCGGTCACAAGCTGTGTTTCCCAGGGCTCAGTGTTGGGGCCGGTTCTCTTCAACATCTTTATCAACAACCGGGACGAAGGGATCGAGTGCACCCTCAGTAAGTTTGCAGAGGACCCCAAGGCGGGTGGGAGCGTCGACCTGCTTGAGGGTAGGATGGCTTTACAGAGGGATCCGGACAGGCTGGATCTATGGGCTGAGGCCAAGCGTATGAAGCTGAACAAGGCCAAGTGCTGGGTTTTGCACTTCGGTCACAACAACCCCATGCAGTGCTACAAGCTTGGGGAGGAATGGCTGGAGAGCTGCCAGGCAGAAAAAGACCTGAGGGTGTTTGTGGACAGCCAGCTAAATATATGAACCAGCAGCGTGCCCAGGTGGCCAAGGTGGCCAAGAGCATCCTGGCCTGTATCAGGAACAGTGTGGCCAGCAGGACTAGGGAAGTGAATGTTCCCCTGTACTTGGCACTGGTGAGGCCTCACCTTGAATACTGTGTCCAGTTTTGTGCCACTCACTACAGAAAGACATTGAGATTTTGGAGTTTTTCCAGAGAAGGACAATGAAGCTGCTGACTGGTCTAGAGCACAAGTCCTATGAGGAGCGGCTGAGGGAACTGGGGGTGTTTAGCCTGGAGAAAAGGAGGCTGAGGGGAGACCTTATTGCTCTCTACAGCTCCCTGAAAGGAGGTTGTAGTGAGGTGGGGGTCGGTCTCTTCTCTCAAGTAACAAGCGATAGGACAAGAGGAAATGGCCTCAAGTTGCTCCAGGGGAGGTTTAGATTGGGTATTAGGAGAAATTTCTTCACTGAAAGGGTTATCAAACATTGGAACAGGCTGCCCAGGGCAGTGGTGGAGTCACTGTCCCTGGCGGTATTTAAAAGATGGGTAGACGTGATGCTTAGGGACATGGTTTAGTAGTATCTTGACAGTGCTAGGTTAACAGTTGGATTTGATGATCTTAAAGGTCTTTTGCAACCAAAACAATTCCATGATTCTATGGTTCTAACCTGTCTGAACCCCAATTCCAAACAAATGATTAAATTATATGAGCTACCACAAGCTAGGTTAAACTTGACAGGATAATTTGCAGAGCACATGAGAACGTTTTTGAGATAAGAAATAATAATAAAAAAAAGATTCACTGCAAGCAGAGTAACTGTTTTATGCTTTGTACTTAACACATGTAACCTTAGAATCACATGAACATTAATATTCAAACAATGGGGCTTACAAATACCTGAGGCCTTAAAGATCCTGCAGTATTTCTGAGGCCTCACTAGGGACGTATACCCTTGGCATCAAGGTTATGAACATACTGCTAATAGAACAAAACAGGATTATCTTGCTCGTGCTCTTCCCATCAGACAAATATACACACAGGCATACATGTAATCCTTGCAAAATTGTCTAGCTCCTGTATCAGCTAATTTAACTTTCCCTAAATCTCAAACATTACCTAGTAGAAAGGAAACCAATAGATTTGTCTGGCATTGTTGTGTTCATCTCTTCATTCCTAAAATAAGTTTTTATATTCCTAGACATGAAGAAAAATATGAATATTATTCCCCCAAATTCAGGTCCATTAGTATTTTATTGTGAAGGTAAATACTGAATCCTCTAACAGCCCAAACGTGCTTCAAGTAATTAAATTTTGAAGAAAGTCCTAATAATATATGTAGGAGCATTTTACCTGTAGTAGCAGTAATATTGATCTCACACCATTAAGGTTTGCAGCATTTTTAAAACCCATTACCTTCCTGCATATTAGCTCTCACTAGCAGAAAGGACATCTCTTTTGCTGTTAACTTCTGGCAGACATCAACACAAAAAGGTAATTCTACCTGCTAGAGTGTCTGCCTGACTGCTCGATAATGTCAATCAATAAGCAAAATCACTTTCTTACAGTTATCATAAAACAAGATGTCTGTTACAAATTCAAATACAAAAGTTGTATTTCTGTATTCAAAATATTAATAAGCCTTAAAAGACTTAATCATACTTACTAACACATACTTCATGAATATCAGTAGATACACTAATCCACTACTTTTCATACTTTAGAAAGTAACAGTGGCTGCATGACACCAGAATGGATTTACAGCATTGACGGCCAGTGTGTAGAGCAGGTCATCACAGACACTACTGAATCATAAAAGGAAGACCTGTCAAGTTTCAGATAAAGCTGGCACTTGATGATGATAAATTATTTACTAAGTGCTCTTGTTGAACCATTAGGGAAATCCTTTCTTCTTCCTTCACCACCCATTCAACTCAAGAGGACAGACACTACATGCTTTTTTCAAAACAACATAGAGCAAAAGAAAGCACATTTTCAGAACAACAAACAATAATGGAAGTCAATAGGAGGATACCAGCTAGGGACAATCGTGTGTTACAGGTCTGAAAGTGTTGGGACTTTCATCAGCAATATCAAAATTGTTCTGAATAATATATCTTGTGAAAGGTTATAATTAGGTTAGCAAGGGGACTGCATGGGTGTAAAAGTACTGAGAAAGCACATGTAAAAAAAGTAAGTTTAGAGGCATTGCTGCACCTCTGGTATCAATGTTTTTCCTCTGAATTCTTATGATTTCCTAGGAATGCCAGAAGAAAAGCAGATCTACCTTAGTTCCCAAAGTTTGAAAATGGTTAGGCCAGAAATAACTTGGAAATAGTCAGCATTGCTCTCTTATATCATTGAATTTCAGCCCTGCCTAATCATTCTTCAAGAGCAGTCTTGTTCTACCCTACCAGCTTGCTATTGAAGTCTGAGCTGTGCATGAGGTTACCTAAAGACTTCAAAACCCCCAAGAAACTCAACTCCACTATCAGCTTGTCTGGGTATACAGCCGAAACACAAACAATTAAACTGTGAAACAACATGTTTCTAGGTTCACAAAACATCTCTAGCAGTACCTATGGACCTCGGAGGATTTTGGGCACACTCAGTTCAAGCCCCTTATCAAAAGTTGGTATTAACAGAAATGTTTAATCAAAAAGTTACATAGGATTTGCCCAAATACAGAAGATGAAGAGGGACTTTTTACAAGGGCGTGTAGTGATAGGACAAGGGGGAATGGTTTCAAACTGGAAGAGGGTAGATTTAGAATCGATATTAGGAAGAAATTTTTCACTATTGAGGGTGGTGAGGCACTGGCACAAATTGCCCAGGGAAGCTGTGGAGGCCCCATTCCTGGAGGTGTTCAAGGCCAGGTTGGATGGGGCTTGGAGCAACCTGGTCTAGGGGGACGTGTCCCTTGCCCATGGCAGAGGGGTTGGAACTAGGTGATCTTTAAGGTCCCTTCCAACGTAAGCCATTCTATGATTCTACGAATCTGAAAGTGAATTAGTAATTTGTTATTCTTCATAGGCAAAAAACAGTTTTAAATAGGCTACAAATTTCACTTCCTATAGTAAAACTAACACACCTCAAAATGGCAGCACTAAACTGTTAAGCTACTTTGGGATAGGATACGCTCTAATCCACTAAAAACTGAAATATCTTGAAAGCAAACAGGTATATAGCATACAGTATCCATTAGTGCATTAATACTAAATGAACTCACTACATTGTTTACAACTACTAATATAAATGTTGATAATCTAAGGATTATCTAAGGAATCAGTAATTTTTAAACATGAAGAGAAAAAAAAACAGTATCCATATTTTTTCACAATAATTCACATCTTAAAATAGATCAGTGATTCCATACACTGCGTATACATTTCTAGGCATTCCATTCTCAAATTAGACCAGGAAAGAATATAGTTTCACCTACAAACTTCCCAAGTGATAAAAACCTATAAAAACCAAAAGCATACAAATAAAAAAACCTGCAGAGACAACTTCAGCTGGGGCAAATCTGTTATTCCATTAACATCACTGAACCTATGGAAACTTACACCAATATAAGATTTTTCTCTAACAACTGCATGCCTGTAATATCTATATGCAGATAGTTGGTAGATCTCTAACCATTAAAATGTACACATTATTTACACCATGTTTTTAACAAATACTCCAATTGAATCTAAAAAAATACAGTTTGAGGAGTAAACTTCATTTATTAAAAAATCATGTATTAGCCCTATTTATTCTAAACTTTGAAGCCCTGTCAGAAAGAGTGAAAGAGATTTTAATATGTACTTGTTGACATTGCCTAGGTACTCTATCATGATAAATAACAATAATAATGATAAGCATTCTTGTATACAGTAAGCTGAAGCAAGACTTTAGAAAACTTTAGTCCCTTAAAAATACACTTACAAAAATAAACATTTATGCACATCAACCTATTATTAATAACCTCTTTAAAAGTTTAAAAACTGATTTTTACATGTATAACAATTACATATAGAACTATTTTTCCCATCAGATTTCAACATGCTGTAAGATTGTACCTAGTGCCATAATGACCCTAGAAGACATTTTCAGATACTTGCTGAGGGACTGCTATCTTGTTTGGAATGCCAGAATTCACAGTATGGGTGTACTTTTCACCCTAACATCCACTGAGACTTGGCAGCACCATGTAACAGTGACAATCTTATCCTAAACAGACAGTTATAGAAAACAACAGTTACTGATCATCTATTAATAAAATGCCTGCCTTAATCTGCTCTGCTGAAGGTACAGCATGTGATGCCTGGTAAAGATCTTCCAGTGTAATGTACCAGCCCATACTGTAGCTCGCATTCAAGCGATGCAAGTTCTTCAAAGAGATTAAAAAAAACAGTAAGAGCTGTTATTTTTAAAATTCCGTCATAACTGAGTTCTTTAATAAAGGAACAGAAGTAGTATAGTTAAAAGAAGCTCAGTTTTCATCCATTATCTTCATAGGAAAAAACACACGTCATTTCTGATGCTTACTCTAAACAGACAGAAAATCCTCAGACAAAAAGTATGGTCTTTGACAAGATCAGGAGTTACAGGAGCTCAGGCTTTACAGAGAACCTGATCCAAAGTCTTCTGTTGATGAATGTTTCTGTAGGCTTCAATGACTTTTCCATCATGTTAGCCCATAATAAATATCACCTCCTATGAAAAAGACTTAGGTTACTAGACATGCTTAAGTATAAAAATCAAAGCTCACTTGCACCAAAGGGATTACTTTCTTTCGACTCCCTCAGAGGTCAAAGACATTTTTAGCTTTAACAACAAGGTACCATGATTATCTAGTTCATTAAATGCATAGGGGATTTTTTTTTTTTTTAATAATTAACATACCTGAAGTTTGATATGATTTCTAGCATCTAATTTACACAGTAAGATGTTTGTGTTTTGAATTTCTGAATTGCTTTTGTGTGAGAGGTAGACTTTGATAAGTTTTTAATTAAACTGATAATATCACTTTAAAAGCTAAAACACCTAGAGTATAAAGGACACAAGTAATAACAGATTTTATAAGGCTTAGCTGCTTTATAAAGCTTGCTTGCTTTGTGGAAGAAACTGCTTTTGTGAAAATGTGTATTTGCCATCTGATTGCTTCTGAAGAACATTTAAAGAAGGTTAGACACCTCTGGCTTTAAGAAGTATTGTGTATTAACGTTCCAACAATGCAGTTTTGTTCCGTATTTCAAAATGGGAGGGCTGTAAACCTTTCCTACTGAATTAAATAGCTCTGTATTTCATGCTCTCTGCTCCTCTCAGGAAGCGAGCTTTGCCTGTATGTTAGATTCTATACTATAAAATGACTTTTCTAGTTAATTGCATTGTACTTGTAGTTTAAGTACTAAAATTATATAGAAAATATTGCTAACATCCTAAGAGAGGGCCACCTTTTAAACAGGTGAGTTCCAGTCTGGCTCACAAACACTGAAATTACACAGCACATCATCTGCGGAATGTTTTACATGCAACTAAGGAAGGAAGCAACCAAGCAGTTTTGAAAGACACAAGGAGCCTGTAACTGGGGATCTCCAACAGAGCTGAACATTCTGGGATTTTGAACACCTCTGGTAAAATGACCAAGTAACTACAAAGATTAAAATCCGGCAAGTCTACCTATGTGGAAATTTACTAAATTAAACAGTAGAACTATCTCCTATATGGGAATGGATATCAACCCAAATTAGTAAAACCCCAGAATCAAGGCTTCAGCTGCCACACTAACGATTTTTGAGAATTCTGTCAAATTCTCTTCACTGAAGAGAATATAGAAAACCTCAGCTGGCACAGGAATGCAGATCCATCAAAAGGTATATTGCTGAACATTTTGCCCAAAGTCTCCACATCTTTACCTGATTGTCAGAAAAGCTGATTCTTATCCGGTACACTAGAAGTTAGACTACTGTTACAACTGACTAAGTGTTTCCCAAGCTGAACAGCAGACGGCAGTAGCAGGAGACACAGAACTTAAGTCAAAGTCAGGCTGTTTGAATTGGAGCCATATACCCATTATTTAATTCAGTCTCAAATCTGCATGGCTTAGCCCAGAAAGTCCACTGACATCAACATGACTCTATGCAGGGACAAAGTGCAAAATTTTTAAGTGAGCCATAGCGCAGAAACAATGAATACTGCAATTCTGTCCTTGCTCAAATGAAATACTGAAGGAAGTCTTCCCAATGTTCTTTTAAACCAAGATTTAAACACTTGCCAAGCATGACTTTGATCTCACAGTACTGTACGTTCAACACAATGAGGATCTGACAGAAGGGCAAGACCATACTGTTTGTTATTTATCTAGAAAGCAAAACACTATTGTTTTTGTATTTTCCCTTGGATCCCTATTTTTATGGCAGATTTCCACTACCTTTGCATTTCAGAGGAAGTATCCTATGACTAAAAAACTGAGTGCTTCATTTTATAGGTAAAGGAGGTAATTTATTTTGAAGTCCTGTCATTTCTTAAGGAGAACTAAATTGATAAATTAAGAAATCCAAAGTTATAATTAAGAACTGGTTGGAAAGCTACTTCACCAAATACACGTGTATTTTCCGAAAAAGCTTTCCACAGGATAAATCTATTCATTCTGACCTCAAACAAGAAAATTAGTCTGACATCTTACCAGTACCAAAAACGCAAGGTGAATTCCAAACAAACAATTTCACAGAAGTGGATTCAATGCATATTATTTTAGTTTTGGTTATGCTATTTTTCCTCACAAGAATTTGTATAACACGATGTCTTGGTTTAACCCCAGCCAGCAACTAAACACCACGCAGCTGCTCTCTCATTCCTCTCCCCCCCACTCCTCCCCACAGTGGGATGGGGAGGAGACTCGGGAAAAAAAGTAAAACTTGGGTTGAGATAAAGACAGTATAATAGGACAGCAAAGGAAGAGAAAATCATATTATTAATAATAAAAGAATATACAAACTAAGTGGTGCACAGTGCAATTGCTCACCACCCGCTGACCAATGCCAAGCAGCGATCCCAACCATCCAGCCAACTCCCCCCAGTTTATATACCAAGCATGATGTCATATGGTATAGAATATCCCTTTGGCCAGTTTGGGTCAGCTGTCCTGGCTATGCTCCCTCCCAGCTTCTTGTGCACCTCCTTGCTGGTAGAGCATGGGAAGCTGAGAAGTCCTTGACTTAGTATAAGCATTTCTTAGCAACAACTAAAACATCATTGTGTTATCAAAATTATTCTCATACAAATACATACAAATCCAAAACACAGCACTATACCAACTAATAGGAAGGAAATTAACTCTACCCCAGCCAAAACCAGGACACATGACCATTAACTGGAAGAGTCTGAAAAACATCCCCGCACACATTTTTCTTGCTCCACATCACACCAAAAATTAAATCTTTTTTCTTTTTTCTGATGAAAGAAGTACAGCCCATATAAGCTCTGAAGTCAAGTCTCTTTCTGTGTATTTGAGTATCAAGGCTACCATACAACATGTATCTTATTTAACTTCATCCTACATATGAAAAATTTTCTGTAAAACTAAGGCAAACTCAGCAATAGCTCTCCGCTTGTATTTAGCTTTGAAACCCACTATTTCTATTTCAGACTGTGAGAAGGGCTTATGTGCTTTAAAACTCATCTAGCTTTTCCACCTCTAACACCTGGTCCAATAAAAGTTATTACAAGCCTTGGTCTCTTCTACTTCTTTAGGCCATCATGCCAATAGCAAAGTTCCATCCTATACAGGCCTTCAAAAATTATTTGAAAATTTTCATTCTCTGAAAGAATCAACTTTAAATGACTCATCAGATCATTACCAGCAAGTGGAAGGCAAATTGCTTTGTACTTTTCTTCATCTGGTACAGAGACAGGGAAATTTTCTCACTAATGTTGAAATTTGTAGTAATTTGTCTACCTTTCCCCCAACCGTCAAGTGAAATACTCATCTGAAATAAGATACCCGAGGTGCACATGCCACATGGTCCTTCCATTGTCATAGCAGAGAAATAGTTTTCTGTGTATTTTACCATGTTTTTTTAAAAATGTTTTGTTTCCCAATGTTTTGTTTGATGGAAAGGATTCATACTGCAGTCACCAATTCTACTCTCATATGAGACAAGTGATAACATCTAATATCACTAAACACTGAAGTAATATACCTCTGTATTTGATGCTATCAGATTTGAAAAACTGAGTAACAACAGAATGGGTGGGACTTCAATTTATTGGTCATTGAATATACATGTATACTTATAGTATATATTCTTTTAAAAAGTGCAAGTGAGCCACAAATAAGATGCCTGCCTTATTTGTCATATCTAGCATCTGTACTATGGATGTAAGCAGGTACACCTTGTTTTGGTTTATTCCCCAAGAAGCATCTTCAGGAATTGGCAGTCTTCAGCATTTCTTTCAATGAACAAAAGTTAAGAGTTCCCAACCTTTATCTCCAGGCTCTGACGAACTAGACAGTATTGCAATTAATACATTCTCTTACACAGAGTACTAAAACAGCAGCACAGAAATGTCCCTGGATTTAATATATTTGGGCAGCACCTTATAATATTCTGATGATATATGAAGATAATAAGAAAAAAATATTTCTCACAATGCTCACCTGGAGAGGGGCATATTCAATCTATTTTTTTCATATAGGAGGACAGTATCTAAATACTAAGCAACCAAGGCTCAAATTCTCAGATGAATTAATCACTCTAACAGTCTTTAGACTGCTAAAATATAGCAAATGCTTATAACTCAACAGGTGACAGGCCTGAAACAGAACTCTACATCTGCCAAAACTTCAGCAAGTTTTAATCTCTTCTCATTTTTTCTTTTTCATAAAACAAAGTTCTATGACAAGAAAGTCAGAGAGAGGCTACAGAAAGCTACTCTCCAAACATAGGAAACCAAACATACTTCAAAAGACTGGCATGGTAATTTAGCTGTTGGACTCCCATTAACTTCCAACTAAGAGTGGAAGCGTACAAGAAAAATTCTTCATGCTGTTTTCAAAATGTAAGAGTAGGTGTACCCGTATTCACAACGGAGCTGCAAATGTTTTAGATGTCAAGGTTTCCCCACCCCCAGCGTTTGGGTTTTTTTTTTTTTTTTTTTTTAGTGTTCTTGGAGCCTGAAAAGTATGCTAGGAAACAGCTGAACTGTTATTGAAAAAATGCTACAAATGTATTCAGAATTCAAACTATTTCTGTGCTATATAGAACAAATACTGTGGAAGCTTTAAGTTGGTCTTGTTTTATTTAACTTTATTTTCTGCTTTCAGTAACAAGCCTGATCCAAATCACAGAGGATGACTGAATGGAGATACTTAAAGGACTGTTGCTGTGATACATTCAGCCAAATTCTCCCAGCACTGCAGATGTGGATTGTTCAGACAAACACAAAGAAACTGATGTTATAATCTGAAGTTTCAAATATATAAAAAAAGGCAAGTTGTCCAACTATGTTATCTGTCAGTGTACTACAGTGCATCATAGTACATAAGGAATATGGCTACCCTCATATTTAAAAAGTTTTAAAATAAAAATTGAACCCTATATCCAAGGTAATAGTTAACATAATATTATCAAACTACTACTTCTACTTTGATTTCCTACTATCAGCTACTCAATTTACATCCTGTACTCTCCAACAATGCTTGCTATAGCTGAGGTTGTTTCATACACTGTTTGCTAAGGCTAGCAGGTTTTCTTTTTTCCTAGTGCTTGCTTAAAAATTCCGAAGAAAGTAGATCAAGGCAATCTGCAAAGCAAGATAGTTGAGAACCGTTTCGGTTTTTTTTTTTTTTTTTTTTTTTTTTTTTTTTAATCTCAGATAGCATTGACAATCAATTTTTTACCCTTCAGGAAAAAGGCAGTTGCCTTAGTAACAGAAAGCAAATGACAAACTAACCAACAAATATGTTTTAATGAACTATTTATTTTAAAACAAAAGGGTTTTTAATCTGTACGTATGTTACTACAGAATGTAAAATCACTAAATGCATGCTGAGTGACTATGCATATGGCAGAAAGAATCTTTCCTAGGCAGAAACTCCTGAACTGTGAACCCTAATCTTAAACCAAGTTTCGTGGAAGTTTAAGATAGTATACTGCTGAAAAGTTTCTCTTGTTCACAAGTATGGATCTGAATACATCATGAATTTAAGATTTCTGTCCTCATTTGTAACCTCAACAATCAATTTTAAGTTAAGAATCCTATTGCCAGCAATTTATCCATATTTTACCAAAGCATCCAGTCTCCAGAAACACTGGGTATTTGTTACGTATCACTTGAAATATTGCTATGCATCCCTACAAAAATGGACATAGTAACATGAAATTCATCCAGACACATCCAAATATCACAGAAGAGCTCCCAAAATAGACTCCTTTACATTAAAACATTTGAATTGTGGCAAAGGTACCACAGTTTTCCATGGCTTTCTACACTATTAAGATCTTCTTCTAAGGGACTAATGTTAACAAAGCTGTGAAGACTCCAAGAAAAAAGTACACACTTTATAAACTCAGGTGGGGTTTTGTGCATTTTCTATTTTAGCAGGCTTTTCTGATTCCTATCAGTGGAGATAATGGCATAGTACTTTTAGAAATGCCTGAGGAGAAATAACTAGTTGTCTAATACAAGAAACTTACCTGCCACCTTTTACCCCTACATGAACATGTGTGGAGAGGTAAATCATGGAGGGATTCAGAGAGATTAAGATAATGGTTTAGAACTGTGATTCTTATATTAAATAGACAAAAATATTAGTACAAACTAATAAAGTAGAAAAAAAACAAATAGCCAAGGAAGGAAGCATGGCCCACACAAAAGGTTCTTCCACACATCCATTAAAACTCTCCTTTCCTTCCACAGTAACTTGCAAAATATCTAAAACTGAGCAAAGTCTTTTTCTGTAACACTTTACATTACCTAGAGCTGCAAAAAGAACCATGACATGGTTAGGAGGAGGTATGTAGCATATGGGATAGTTAAACACAAAACATTCCAAATACATAAATGTGGGTGATACTTTTGTCCTGCGGATGAGTTACATGAGACTGCTATGCAAAGCTAAGAATTCTCAAGACATCTTCTCATGTGGATGAACACCAAACAGGGATCAAGGATACACACAAGAGGTCCTCCAGGACTTTTCATGGAAGAAAAATAATCCTGAGCTGGGTTGGGGTTTTTGTCTTGTTTGTAAGTTTTGGATTTTTTTCAGAAGCCAGATAACTCCTAAGGATCCCAACACCCATTTCCTTTACATACTTCTGTGCATAAAGCCCCTTCCCAAGTCACTCACTTCTGACAACCCCATCATACCAATAATCCATACCTACTAATCAGGTATCAAGAACAGTGTAATAAGAACTATATGTTGTTTTGGTAGGACATTTCTTTCCCTACCAGCACATATTTTTCAATATACAATACAATATAGAGTACAGTATACTTGACTGCCAGTATTTTTGTCCAGACTATGTATTTATAACTTTCAGAATTACTGTACTAATCATTAGATGCTTGACTCTGCCAAACTACAGTAAAAGTGATCTTAATTAAGCAGCAGCACTATTAATGTATGGCATTTTAACTTATTTTTTTTTAATCAGTTTGATGTACAGTGCATTCTTACAGTTCAGTAAATTATTACCTGAATAATTTTTTTGGGGGCAACAAAAATTTTTGTCTGCCTGTCTAAGAGCTCTTTGTAAGGCCATAGGGCTTTCTTCATCTTTCAGTGTAGAAAATATATAGCTAATTAGAGTGAACGTCACATATTTAGAGGAACACATTTTAGCCAAGTCTCATACAGAAAGAAGGCTTAAAAAAAAAACAATACCACAAACACCTCACTTCCCTCTTCCTCCCAATCACTTTTTTTTTTTCTTTTGAGATGTCAGTCAATAAATGACAGACTGACAGTCACGTAAGTTTCACAGAAAATAGGACAGGTGGACAGATTATTAAAAACATTCTTAAAGAAGAAAAGGATACAAGAAAATCTAAGTAGGACCTAAGACAGCCCACAGGAAAAGCTTCTGTACAAGGGTACTCATAATTATGTATTTGGCAATTCTGCAAGACAAACCGTTAGAACTCTCCTAGTATTAGTGTTTGCAGGATTATTTGCAAGCATTCTTATCTTCATTACAAGAATGCAGTAACGTAAGTGCTGAGTATATTAAAAGAGATGAATAGATGTGTTTTGATACGTAGCTTGACTTAAGGTTATAGAAATACAAATTTAGTGGTAAGTACAGCCTGGAAAAAGGACTGATGTTTACACTGGTAATACTCCAGGAGTAAGTTTTTGAGGCTTAGGATTTAGATTTCAATAAAATTCTCTTTTTATTGTCCTCCTCTGGGAAATTAAATATGCTTTCATGCTTTAGAAGCTTCAGTAGCAATCAGCTAATGCAAGCACCTAAAGTTGGATCAACTGACTTTTATCACTGAAGCTCCAGAGCCTACCTACAACCTGTTACATCGTCACTGACAGCCTTGGAGATACACTAAGTAGACATGAATTTGTCTGAAGGTCAGGCAGTCTGTCTACGCACCACTGGGACTGCGACTACCCAAATTACCTTACCTCCTGTGCCATTCATCAGCTCACCAAGCTAAAACTAGATATGGCAATAAAATTGCCCAGTGACCACGGCTACTACTTATTTATGACAATTTCATTTTGCAAACATAAACCTTATACAGCAAGTAGATAGCAAGTTCATCAATCACTTCGCATACATCAGACCTGAAGGACAGCTCTACTTGAAAAGGCCCTACTTCTCTCTCCTGAATAAAAATAGGCGGAACCCCCCCAAACCTCGAAGTGAAACAGAAGAGTTACTTTGTTCCAATCCCCCAAAAATCCAGTGATTCCTTTGCAGAAAGCTCTCTAATCGTTGTACTGAAATGTAATCATCTGTAAGACCACACTTGTCAGAAATCTATTGAACAAAGTTGAAAGCAAGAACCTGCCTCCATAATCCAAGCTGCATTAGGTCTGCGCTGAGTCCCAAAGGGGATAATTAGGTTTGCAAGTCTAATCATCCACTGTAATAGAACAGCCTTTGTTCTCACCAAGCAGGCCTTGTTTCAGTTCACCATCTGAGAAATGGGAATATCTGATGTCAATAATCAATTGACCTAAAGAAAACATTTTGCACTTCAAGAACTTCAGAGGTTTTGAAAACAAAGAGTTCTCCTCCCCTCGCCCTACACCAAATACAGATATTTGTTAAGAATATTTAAGATTGGCTCTTTGAATCCTAATTATTCAAATGCATCACACAACCAATTACAGATATAAAGCATAGATCACACAGCCTCTCCTTATGCAATATGTAAACAGAATTTAATACAGCTAAATCTGTTGTAAAATTTAGTTTAAACTGTATGTCAATTCTAGTCTACAGTTCTCAGGTGTCAGAAATTGAAAAAGTGTATAAACATTTATGCTACCACCCTTGATACCTTACAGTCTTACCAGGTTTAGTTGGAATGACAGTAAAAAACAGGAAAACATTTTAATTAAATGCAAGATTTCTCTCCTGGCGAAGTCACCCATACTTCTGCAGAACATCTGCTGGACCGAAACACGTGCATATGTACTTTGCTTGATGCAAATGATTTGCTGCACAAATTATCTGTACATAAGCAGTAAGTCCAACATGTCCCATGCATTTCATTCTGCAACATGTGCACAATAGATCTCACAAATTCAGAAAGCATATCATGCTTGTGCTCAGTCTAAAGCTGTGAACTGGATTCCTGAGTGTCTATCAGTTTAGCTGGAAATACTGCTCACTATACAAATACCTGAAAACTCTAGATTCTCCTTGAACAACAGATCTGAAAGGAAAAGATCAGCTGCTCGTGTAATTCCTTCACAGTACTGATGGGGACAAAAATTTTTAAAATACTACGTGGTGTGAGTATTTTTTTAATCAGTCATGATTACTGTTTCCTAAATGAATTGAAATCTTTTCTAATGAATCTGGTCCACAAAATTTATAGCAAAAAGCCCTAGCTGGAAGTACCTGTTTCTCAAAGTTGTTTTATTTAAATGGTTTCTCTATTTCTTTAAGCAAGTTGTTGATTGCTGTAAGAAACATACTGTATATTGACTTTACAGGAATTCTTTGAAAGCAATATGTTCTTAAAAGAATAACTTCCCCCACCCTCTTATAAATGAGAATATGTATATCTGCCTAAAAAAATTATTTCTCTCATGAAATGAAAATTAAAAAAAAAATTGTAAGATTGTTTGTAATGCATTATACCACTCCTAAATGTCTGCACTTGCACTACAATGGATAATATACTACATACCCTCAAAAGAGGGGAACCCACACATAATGTGCAGAATAGACCTTCAGTAAAGAGCAGGAAAACAATGACCTGAAGTTTGGGGTGGGTTTTTTTCCTTCTGAATTCTTAATGGTATCTTTTCTCCCAACACAGCAGTTTCAACACAGCTACTATTCAACAACGGCACACATCAAGAGTCACTAGTAGACATTTTAAGCCAGCCCAGGTTTCACATTGTGCAAGAAACTTCTTTAAACGGTATTGTGGGGATAGACATTATTATAGAAAAGAACCATTTTAATTTTAAGACTGCAGAGAATTAGTGTTTTTTTAATTTAAACAATAAAAGTCAGCTCCTGCCCTACCAATAACAAAACACATCACTGAGACAGATCTGCCTCCATATTTGAAGTCTCTGCATTCTAGACCTTTTTTCCTGAGAAACATGATCTTTAATCAAATTGATTTGCTTGCAACAAGGGGTGTAATTCACAAACCAGAAATCCAGACCTCAATCTAAAAGCATCACAACAGTTAAGATGAATTTGGAAAGAGAATGTAGTTCACACTGCAAATTCTAGATCTAATGCTGAGATCTGCATCATTCTGTCATCTGGCTCTGCTACTTTTTTTAATTGCATCACCTTGCTCAATTTGGGTAGAAGTTTCAATTTTCTTAGCCAATTCAGAAAACCTAGCGATTATAGAACCCATTATCTGCTTTTTCACCAAGATGTCTTTTGCCTACTTGTAATATTTTAGACTGGTAGTAACACTGAAAGTTGATTGTGGCAAATAACTTTACTGTACATTATCAAACAAAACCCAGAGTAATCTACGAAAATGTTTAGAAATTCCCTGCTGGTTCTGAACAACCTGACATACTCCATAACTCATTATTTCTCAGTCTAAGAAATAATTATGTACCCAGTGGACCCTACCCTGCTTTCAGCTACCTCTAACCCACAAGTCTGACAGCACTTCCCAGTTCTTCAGTGAGTGTACACAGCTGGCTGACTTTATGTGCTGGACTATTTGCTTTATAACATGGTTCCCCTGAGGTAGGAGACCGTACACACAGACTAGAATGAGTCACGACAGGTTCATAAACTAGACAAGAAGGTACCAAAAAAAACAGTGAATTACACAACACACCTTCCACGCACTTTAAATAGGACAGTACTGCAGTGAAGTGCAGTCTCAAGAGAGCACTAAAAAAAAAAAAAATCGTAATTGAAATGATATGTAAATTGTGTAGTTACTAAATCAGATTCTCTTGCCATAACATATCACCTCGGCAGTGTCATTACATTTTCCCAAACTATGTCAGTCACAAAGTTACTAAGCAAAATTAAACTTCATTCACAACTGATACACTAAGATCAGGTTGCTTGACTGAAGAATTCTGAAAAGTAGCCAGACTACAGACAGCAAACCAAACCTTTGTTTCTCAGAATTGGACATTTCCAAAACAACACAATGGTAACCAACATTTTCTCATCAGTCAGTTTCAACACATGGATAGCCATCAACTCTCTTCTTCCATTGACTTTCTTAATCACAAAGGTAGGCACAAAGTATACAAACATGTACATAACTGTCAACAAACCAAGCTTGCATATGGGTTTGTGGCTTTCGTATCATGTGTTTTTTCATTGCCAGGGGCACGAACTCCACAATCTGTTCATACAACAGGGGCTCTGCAGTTTTAAGTACTAAAATCCATTTTGAAACTGGGATTAGGTCAAACTAGGCAGTATCTCCTAGCCAATACTAGAATCCCTTATAAACTATACATACCAGCACATCTACCTTACTAATTCAGAAACAATGAAAGCACTTCTCAAAAATTCCAGTGATAACAGTGAAGTCCTCAAATTCCACCTCATTTACTCAGAGGAAAGTTCAACACTCCTACCTCATTAACCTAAAAAGGATTAGTTCTGCCGACAAGGCCATTTCTCTCTACAATCAGAACACATTTTTTAAAAAGCCAATCAATCAGCACAGAAGAATTTTTTCAGTACAGTATTTCTTCCGTCACTACTGTCTAAAATTCAAATGCCACCTCCTTCCCATTTTACTAAACTCATAATCAGAAGCAAACTTTTTGTCAGAACATACCAGAGAGCCCACGCTGTAGAAACATAAAACATGCTAACACATCTACCATCAAAATAATTGGCGTAAGAAAAATAAACGCTTTCAGATCCTTCATTCTAGAGCTCAATATATTTCATTTTTCCTACCAGATATCCTCAGCTGAAAATAAAGAGCTACTACACTACACAGTTCATTGGAGGCGGGGGAAATCGCACTTGCCAGGGGACCTACCGGAAAGTCACTCAACTCTGGAGGTCTCTCTCTCAGATACCTTTCAAAGACTGTAATTGTAATTTGGATACTAAACCCACTGACTCAATAGAAAGGACAGTGAGACTTCAGGACCAGTTTCATAAAATTGTAAAGCAACTGTGATCGTACCCTTTTCTATCCAGTAAATGAATACTATTAATATTACCTTACCTGCTGCATCCCTTGAGGCAGGTCCTCACTCCCTGGGTTGGTGATGCTGATTCAACACTCAACTGCAGCAAGCTTTGCCCATTATTCTCTGGGTCCACAGGCAATTCCTCTTGAACTGTCTTTGGCCTGGCTGGCTGTGTCTCCCTCTCTGCATGGCAAGCTCCAATGGCACTGTTCCTGCCGTGTCCTGCAGCCTCTTGAAGCTTCCATTCCTTGAGAGTGCCTGCTCAGCAGCTCCCTCGGCAGACAATATCTCCTTTCCTCCAGGAGGTTCCCGTCAGCAGTCACTTCAAACGAACATAGTCTAACACAGACCAAAAGAAAAATTAAACAAAATCCAAATATTTCTGTCACAATCTTTCACCTTTTTAAAGTACTCTTTCTTATAGCTTTGAAAAAGCAGAAGTGTTCCATTGCTTAGAGCATCTTACAAAAATTTTGTTGGGAAGAACACAAAAGAAACAGGAAAACACCAAGGTAATGCAAGGAATGAGCTTCCACCCCCCAGTAAATAAAAAATAGTAAAAATCTGTCCCAATAATATTTCTTCAGAACATATTAAAAAAATTTTATCCAGCTCAAACATCTAAAATTACTCAAGTGGTAAGACTTTGTAGCACACCTCTTGGATTCCTTCTCAGATTCATAGAAGCTGGGAACATTACTGACCATATGAAAGAATCCCATGTAGGAGTGAAACCTGTAACATGCATGAGCTTACGCCAGCCTCCCCCTGTCTGATAGAAGGGGGAAAGTTATTAAACAACATATTTTGTTTTCTCTTTTCTCAATGTACACATTCTGCATCATCTGTTTGACCCCATATCTATCCTCTTCCTTTGGAAAAAAATACAGTGTAGCACATAAAAGGTCACTCTTTAGAATACAGTCATTCACTTCAGCAGGTTCTAGGCGGACTTCATTTGCATTTTTCCACAGACGGAGCAGTGCAAGCGTGAACAATGCTTTTAGATTCACTCTTTATGGAAAATGTGGCAAGGCTGATGAAAATTAAACCTCTGAGGCCAACCTGAAGACAGTTTACCAGTAAAACCTGCAAGCTTAGAGCAACTTTGTTAGCCTGACGACACCGCTGCAGTGCATACCAGGTTATTTCCAATTCACAGACGTACCACTGCAAGTAATAATATAAACTACAACTAATATTGTCCATTCCATCCACTGTTCTTTCTAAATTTCATGAAAATGTAATCTTACTTGAAAAGCATTACTATGATTAATTCAGTATTTGGTGTTCTTGAGCCTACATGAAAAAGAACCTTGTCCTGGCATTTGTATATAACATCACCTTTGATCTATTTATTTTCTAATACCTAATAATTCCCACCCAGCCCCGCAAAAAAAGAAAAAATGTAATGAAGCATTCCTTTCCTTCCATAAAATAAATGTTAGGGCCGAGCCACTATCTAAGTTTCACCTGTTAAACATGAAGAAGGTATATACAGAGCAGTTAATATCTGGGACATGTATCTTGCAGGGGGGAAAAAAAAAAAAAGGCAGGATTTTATCAGAAGTTAGACAAGAACCAAAATTCACAACTGATTCTCTAAAAAGGGATAGACCTCACTTCCCTAGCATAAAAAATAAATATACTGGGAGTTACACAGCATTGAAATATTTAGCGCTGTTGAATTGAAACGAGCAAGATACTGCTTTAAAGTATTCCATCTCCTATAATAATTTTTCTTTTTACTCTATTTTAAAAGAAAGAGCTACTTCAATGTTTTAATAAGCAGCAAATATTTTTAATAGAAAACAGAGAGTCTATGTTTCAATAACTTTTTTAAAATGAGGTTAAAGAGTAGCACATTCTCTTTTTAAGTAGTAACAAAAAAAGGAGTTGCCATGGATATGAAACAAAATTATATTCATCCCTACGCCCTCCAGCTAAAACACAAGTATTTCAGAAGACATTTGAAAGTGTTTCAAAACAAAAAAGACAGACACAATGTGTATTAACAATGTAATTACTCTGTAAATGCTCACTAACAAGAGGCAAAAGCCCTAATGTCTTGATCCCACCATGCGGTGGTTATTTAACATCCCCAGTGAAGCGGATAGTTACGAACAGCTATGAACCCTTTTACTCCATTAGTGAATGATCTGAACTCCAAGGTGGACAGTTTTGGCCAAACTCTACATTCTTTAAATTGCCTGCTGTAATACTAACTAAAGTAAGAAACAATCTGTTATCTTTCAGAAAGGAAGAAGCAGAATGGAGTAGAAAACAGAGGGTGTACAGAGTTATGAAAACCTATTTGAATACTGAAGCTATTGATTTATTTTTTGCTGTGACCCCTCAATCTATGGTTTTAATCAGTTTACCCTGCTTTAAATTAAACAGGCAGCACAGCACTGAAAATGAGTCACTGAAAGTGGTAAAACTTTGACCTCATAAATTTCAAATGAGGATGAAAGGCTACATGCTTGGTAGAATCAACTATGGAAATTTTGGTATGGGCAGAATTTTAATTAGAAAATTATTGTCTGGACAGAGCATCTCAATGTGTAAAAGCTTGTTTAAACTTTAAGGAACTTATCAGAATCATGGCTGATCCACATGTTTTGTAGCTGAAGACACAGAGACCAGTCCAGCCCACAACAAGGAGCACAGATGCCTCTGTTAAGTCATTCAAATAGAGCTCTACTTCATCCTACATTAAATCCACCCATAAACACAAATTCTGCACAGCCAGACTTGGAGTCCAGTACAGAGCTGCCAAATGGTCCTATGCTACCTAATACGCTGCGCAATAGGGATTCCACCCACTGAACCCTCTGAACGTGGCCCATAGTTTTGTACAAATCCATACACTTTGCATATCCTGGAGCTTATACAAAAAGTTTGTTTAACTGTTCTTAAAAATGAAAGGCCAAACACCAGTCAGAAAAAACACAGAAATTAAGGCAGCCCCATGCACCTTAATTTCATGAATCTGCATGCACAGAAACAAACAGTGCCTGCATTTATGTGTCCAAGCGGAATTTCTTTTAGTCTGGTAAAATGCAAAAATCACTTTGAGAAAACATCTCTCATGCATTCAATCACATTGTTAAAACCAAGGAGGACAAACAGCTAAACCTCGTTTCTTCAGGAAACCAACCTACAATCATTTGGTGATCCTGCAACCAGGCGCTTGGGAGTGAAACACTAACACTCCTCATTCTTAAGGACTTTATTTTGTAATCTTCTGAAAGCATTAATAAACTTTGTATTTTTCCTCTCTTCGGAAGAGACCAAAACCCATCAGTTGCTTGACAGTTTCACCATTGTTTGACTTCCACAGGGAATAGCAACCAAGCTGGCGCAGGTCAAGCTGCAGCACAGGCACCTCAGGCACCCACCACCACCCGCTGGAGGCTGCCACCTGCGTGCGAGTAATTTTAGAAAACGAGGTAACAGGCACTCGCACCCACAGAGCACAGCCACACCATGGAAACTAAAACTGCGGGAACAGCAATTCTCACCTTTTTTTCCAGGTGAGGTTCCTAGCAGCCATCTCCCCCCCAAAGGGGGAAGCCATGGTCAACTCCACAGTTTCTGAGGGAGAGAACCGTGCAGGATTCACCAGGCTGAGAAAGCAAAAGGCCAACAACACACCTGAGCACGATTACACCAGCGCTGGATGACCAGCCTGCCAAAGGCCCTTGAGAAGCCAGAGCATTCGCCACCCGGCCAGCACGAACCGCTGCCGGCTGCTTCCCCTCACGCCCTCCCTCACAGCTTCCAGAACATTCTCGGCTGCCAGGCGCACTTCGCCTCAGAGTTGCCCCCCCCACGGCGCCCGCCGGCTTCACCCAATCACGTTCGGTATGGGGTGCGCGGTTTCCTTCGATTGGTGCATTCGGACCCCTCCTTTCACACGCCTCGCGGCTGCTCCCCCGCCCTCCTCCCTCCCGCGCCTCGCGCCCTCAGCCGCCGCCGCCGCCGCCGCAGCCGCCGCAGCCGCCGCTCGGGGCGGGGGGCGGGGGTGCCTTCAGCGCTTGTGAGGAGAGCGGCAGCCGCGGCCGCTCCCTGTGCGCTCCTCCGCATCCCCGAAGGTGAGGCAGAGGAGGGGAGGAAGGAAGCGAAAGTAGGCATTGGGGGGATGGAGGGATGTAAGGCCCTTTTTCCCCTCAGGAAAAGCAGCGTATGGAGCAGGGACAGCCTTTGTCGCTCAGCCCTTTTCCTTCCGTGCCAGCCTGCCAGCCCGCTGTGGGGGCACACAGTGCTGGAGGAGCGTGGACATGCCCAGCTGCCACGGATCGCTTCTGCTGCTTCTCCTCTGGCTTTTCTCTGTCGCGATTTTGGGGCAAAAAATTTTTAATTTAAGGTAAATTCATACAAATGTTAAGATTGCAATGGTATCTCCTAGACAAGAAAGGAGAAAATGTCCAGTCCACATATAAGAAAGTAAGTGCTATTGAAAGAAGAAGATTGCCTTTTGTCCTGTCTTGTCTCCCACTCTTCTCTCATCCCCCAAATCAGAGAGAAACATCCAGGCTGGAAGCCTTTTAACTTATATAATTGAAACTTGCTGAAGTCAAAACCAAATAGAAGTAGTTTCTTGTAGAGAACAATGTCAGAAAACTTTAATGATGGGTGACTCTGTCTTCCCCTGAAGTAGATTTCATCCTGCTGAAAGATCTAGCAGCAATGACAAGTGTCCAATTCTCTTAAAGACTTAAAACTATTACTTGAGTCTGTGAGGAAAAAAGTTGAGAGAAGGATAAATAGAGAAGCTAGAGCAAAATCAGCACTTGTTAGGGTTAAAGTGTAGATCACTTGTGGGGATTGTAACTACTTGGCCTCTAAGTGAAACTTAAAAGGGATTTCCAAGACATCGGTCCCAGTTTTATATTTGCCCATTAGACGTAAGCTCAATAGACTCTGGAGAAAGGAAGCAGAGAGGCTGCCCGACTGCTTTTTGTGTTGGAACAGCAGCAGTGGTAATAAAAGATCAGTACAGCTTTGGGTGGAAACACGGAATTTATTAAACTAGAGGAATTTAAACCTCAAGTGAAGTGAATTATTTTTCTCAAATATGCCAGTGCAGAAGGTATTATAATAGGTAGGGCTTGATCAGGCAACGTGCAGCTCAAGAATGAGGAAACGGCCAGGCCACTTCTTGGCTGCTACTCGGTGCTCAGAGGACCAGAAGGTAGACATCTACTCCCAGTTAAGTCGGCCTTCAGACAAACATGAAATCTAATTTCCATCATTCTGCAAACTCTGGGGGTACACTCCGGCCTGTCCTTTCATATGTATATCTCCGTTGTTGAATAGTTTTGAGCCATAGAAAAGGGCTCAGTGTAGAGCCATAAGAAGGGGATCAGTTTCACAAGTAGACTTTTCCTGAAAATTAACAGGGCTTAAGCAATACTAACAGATAGGTAATTGTGTAGTTACAATGGAATCAGCTAATTAAAGTGATGCCAAATGGGAAATATCCACTGTTCTGATTTGGCAGGCGACACAGAAAAAATTACCCACTGCTTGTACGTATGCCTGAGCCATTTATATCTCTAATTCCACACCATTTCTCTGTCTGAGTTAAGGATTAAAATCTCTGATGAAAACAGTGTTAACAGGAGAAAAGCAAACAGGAAAGCTTAGTTTTGAGATGGTAGTTATATTCTGAAATTACAGTCTGGAAAGTGGTATCCTCCCATCATGATCAAATTTGTACAGTTCTTCAGCACATGCTTGTTTATGGCAAAGCCAAAGTTTCTTTTCACCAAACGGTGAAATTGGAAAACAAATTAGAATAAATTAATATTTAATTGCTTTTTATGATGTTAGGCTTCTCAAACAAGTATGAAGGACTAAATGGGATTCTGTCCCATCTTCAGACACAGTATCAAACTTTTACTGAATTGGGGCTACACAATTTGTGGAGGATTACTAAAGATGAAAAAAAAAAGAAGTAAATTTATGCTATTCTTTTGCTACTTAGAGAATATTTGGGACAAGCATGGTGCTTTTCATAGAAAAACAGAAGTGGTTTGGCTGGACAACAGCTCCAGTCTCTGGGCTGTGCATCCTACTCACCCCCATTGCTGTGAAAGGTGGAGCAAAGACAGAACAGATGAAAAAGCAAAAAAGTAAGGAAATTCATTCAGTACGTTCACTCATTTTTATGAAATGCTGTCTTTCCATGAAAACCTGTGTTGTCATGCATTTTTGTTATGCAAAAAATATGAAGTATGATTTTTTAATCACTTTTACGAAGGGGAAAGGGAGTGATCACTGTCTGTTTTAACTTGTAGAGTGTTTAGCAGCAAGAACAGTCTCTAGAAATCATAGGATGAAATAATAATATTAAAAAAAAAACTTTTAGTGGAAGTAGAAGGTGTAGGGATAATGTTGAAGAAATACTGGAAATCCATTTTCTCAAACTTTTTAAAGGTAGCCAGACAAGCCATTAGTAAAACTAATGTAAGGCATAATCCTACAATAGCAAAAATGACTACATGACTTAATGCGTCCTTTCCATTTTTCTGTCTCCCACAATTCTTTTGATAATCTTATCATTGTGTAACCATCATAAGCAGCATCACCAGAAGTAATGGTTAGCTATTCTCAGACCACTTTTAAATTATTCACAGCAGCTATGTTTCCATTTCTCTGACTCATTCTTTTAGAAATAACAGGAAGTAGAAAACATGGAAATGGAAGAGTTATGACATTACATTTTTAGAAAAACAGAAAGCTAAAAATTATCCAGTCTATTATCTCTTTTCTCAGCAATGCAAGAAATATTGTCATCTGACTGAACAATGACCCACTGAAGCACTGAAAAAAACCCCCACAACACCAGAACTTGCTCAATGCCAGACAGATCCATAGGATCTTTCCTGACACTGTTACAGGAAAAAGGACACAAGTAAAGATTAAGCTTTGCTAGGACAGAAACAAAACTTGGGGTTTTGGGGGGGGTTGGTTTGTTTGGGTTTTTAAAAATTTTAATATTAATATTAATGAACCTCTATGATAAGAGTAGTCCCAAAAGAACAATCTTGCAGGAAACCTTTTAGGGCATCTTGCACAAGAAGAATGCTTTTAAATGTCACACACTTCCTGCCCTCACCAAATACTTCCGTACTACTTTTGGGTTTAAAAAAAGAAAGTTATCAAACAAAGAATAATCATTTCAAATTACGCTTTTTATCAGAGATCTCCAAGTAATTTACAAAGGTCAGTTTTGTTATCCTTACTTTAGGGAAGATAAATCTGGGGCACAATGGAAAAAGTCTTGGCAAAGAGTTCCAAGCAAAGAAACAGAATTGAGGCCTGAACCCCAAAAGCCTACACACCAACTCTCACTACCATCTAGAAACTGGATGAGTTTAAAAAGAGAACAAGTTCTCCACAGCGCATTTCACTGTCTTCATTATTTTTGATAGTATTATAAAACAACACAACAAATAAGTAGGTAAACTGGTATTTCGAGAAGGTGTAAGAGCAGGAGAAGACAACAAACATGGCAAGGGGGCGGCCACTCTATCACCCCTCTCTGGCACAAGAGCATTCGCTTTGTTGGAAGAACTCTAAAGATTTTGTAAATTGGCTTCAGGGCTGCTCCCCCTTACAGAAATACAGAAAAATACGGGGGCAGCAGGGGGGGGAGCTTCTAAAAGGATGATCTGGCTCAAGATCTCTATAGTAATAAACTATTGGACAGGATGTCTTACACAATCTTCCAAAAGCAATTCAAAATGAGTTGGAAACAAGCCAGCTGGACTGGAAGCTGGCTGAAGAACTGCAAACAAATGGTGATGTTACACAGTAATGTATCAAGTTGTCCGCTCAGACACCACAAAGAGCAGTGCTCTGTCAGGCCTTATTTAAAGCATTGCACTGCTCTGGAAAGTGACAAGATAAAATGGCACCTTCTTTCTCAACAAATCTAAGCTATATATGTATCCAGTCATATCTAATTAGTGACAAAAGTTTATTGCTATTACTCCTGCAAAGCCAGAATAGTTTAGATTTAGCTGAAGGGTATTTCTGCCAGTGTCTCATTGAAATAGTTTGGTAGGTTCCAGGCAGCTATAGCTATACAATAGGGGATACAGAGGTGCCACTAGGGCTTAATTCAGTGAACAGACTCTTTATTACTGCTAGTAAAGCTTGAAATGGGGGAAAAAATTATCCCAACACCTGTCTGACTCTCTGAACACAGCCAGCGTTTTCCAGACTGGCAGCTACATCCCTCTTCTTCAGAGATAAGTGCATTCAGTAAAGACTCATGGATGTCAAACAGTCATGGATCCCCGTAATACTACATTTACCAAGAAACTTTTCACAGTGAACTGAAATAGTGAGCTTGTTTGTGATTTAAAAGTGGCAAGCTGTGGGAGTTTGTCCCCTGTGCTAATGAACAAATCCAAAATGATGACCTAAAAGAAAAGTTAAAAAACCTTGACAAGTTTAATATACAGTAGACAAAATTGGCCTTTAAGTATCATTTCAGAATGTCAGTAATTCTACCCTTGAATCCTCTTAAAATGCTTCTAACATTCAATTTCTTAAAGTGTACATAAGCTGCTTTAACTGGAATTATCTGAAGTGATAAAAAAGAATATACCTTGTGATTGGGCACTCGTTTACTTAGCCACAATGCTAGTGAATGGCTTGGAAGCAGTACCAAGTTCAGCAGGTGGTATTGATCTATCTTAAAATAAACTAAGCTAAATAATAAAATAGTCTAAGCTAAACACATGCAATACAGTACAACATTAAAGGCTGTAGCATACCACATATAATGGATTTCTTGTGGTTCATGAGTAAGCGTCAAATATTGACTGCTCATAATAGAATATAGCACAAATTAGGGATGGACAGGAGTCTCAACAGACTCCAAATGCTAAAGTACTGTGAATTTCCAAAAAGGAAACAGAAAACTTCCTCACAAAATAATGAAATAAATAAAGAGCAAGAAATAAAGAGAAAACAATTAGGCAGTGCTTTCTGGTAGATTTTGATGTAATGACTAATACATCCCCATTAATAAGGAAAAGACTGACCTGCCCAATTCTGGAAGATATCTTCCCGCTCTGTGTAAGAATACTGTTTCTAGCAAATACTCAGGAAACAGGAATGCAGCCTAGATTATTTTTTCCATCATGCTGCCGCACTTACTACTGCAGAAAGTCCTTTGCAAAATATGCCTGGCATAAGGAGTTGCTTAATGTTTGCATTTTGAGATGCACATTTACTAGGAGAAGACCTTATGGATGGCTTTTGTCCTATGGCCAACATTAAGAGCTTGCCCTCTATCCTTAACTTGCCCTTACACTCCCCAAATGTGAAACAGACTGTTTCTACAGCAACCACAGACTAAAACACAAAACCAAAAAAACCATTCAAAACCAAACCCAAACATCCCCTACTGACCTATACAAAAATTTAGCAATACAACTGGGTTGTTCCCCATGCTGCAGGATGTTTTCTTAAAAGGTAGGATCACAGTTCATCACACAAAAGAAACTCTGAATACAAACTTCATTGTTTCTTGCAGAAATGAACTGGTGTTAACTTTCACCATTTTTCCTACATTTCGGCATGTTCATCCTAATCCAAACTTTGGAATTCATTCCATTTTTCATTGTGACCTGCAAAATGAGAGTGAGACCTAAAGGTCACTACCATGCTGGATTATAAAAAGAGGCTCAGTAGCAATATCAGCAGTTTAATTAAAGATATTATTTCTCCCATCAGACCTTGATTCTTTTATATTCTTATACCAACTCTCAGTATAACTACTAAAAAGTTATGCGTCTGCTTAGAATAACCACATGGCTGAATTTTGCCTTTTAATTTTAGTGACATGCTTACTTCTGTTACTTCAAAATTAGTCCTAAAATCAAGATCTTCTTTCAGGAACCCAAAAGACACTGTCAACTTATTCTAAAGAACACAAGTTTTCTTGGTTATAACTGAAGCCCAGTAAACTTCACCTTTTTCACTCACTTTGTTGCTTGTCAGTGCCCATGACAAGAACAGCATGGTATAAAAACAAGTTGTTGTCACTAAAAATCAGTAAATGTGACTAAACAAATGATAAAATGGGTAAAGAAACTGCAATTTTTATAACTACTTGTCAAGTGAAATCACACTTCGGAACACCTCATAGTGATGTTTTAAATATCTCTACAAATACGTAGTTCCATTGCCTAATTTTTCTCATTGTTAAGGATTTTTTTTCCCTAATGTCTGATTTAAATGTTTTCTTTTATGCAGTAATTTCACGCTATTGCTCCTTATTATGCCATTTTCAGCCACTGTCAATAAACAACAGGGATTCTTGCTGCTCAATTATTTGTAGACATTTATGTCCCTATCATAGTCCCCCTTTGACTCCTTTTCTCCTGGTTGTGCGTATCAAAGTGTGGTTCTGACTGCAAAGTATAAAGTGTATATAATGGGATATGGTGTTTATCATCCATCATTTGCCTTTGTACCAAAATGATACACAATTTGCATGTCAAAAGCCTTTCTCCCACTTCTCCAACTGCTACAGTAGCAAACTCAGTCTGGCATCTGAAAGTCAAGCTGTGTTCCTTCTGCTTCATACATCATCTTTCTAATAAAAGTTCTACAGTGAGACCCAGCTGCAATTCTGCTGATGACGCATGCAACAAAATATATACCAGCTCATAGTACCATTGGCTCGACAGTCATAACAGAAGTAAAAACTAGATGCCACTCAAGTGATTGTGAGTGACTTGAATTAATCACCTGGAACAGAGTGATGTCAGTAGCTTATGCCCAATATCTAGCAGAAGTCTTTCATTTAGATGTAAATTCTGGGGCTTAGCACTGTGTACAAAATATTATCATTCTAGAATGTGAAGTACATAATCTTAAAACATTCTCACAGGTTTTAGTGATTCATATTTTGCTATTTTCTATTGAGTTGTTTTCCAAAAGTCCTTAACTGTTGTTAAATGTCATTCCTTCTTTAACATGAACTCTCACTGCTGGATTTAGACAATATTCTTCTGACATGTGAAGGAAAAAAAGAAAATGAAAAGTTAATTGTAAGTTTTAACTGAGTAACAGCTTGTCTGATTTAATCCATTTGAGAGCTGCTGTCCAGAATTAAATCCCACAGTATAGGACACAGGTCTTTGCATAATCTTTCTACCAGGGTGAAAGTTGCCAACATCCATCCACAGCTAGTGTTCAACCCATGGCAAAATGATGTTTCACTTCTGTAGGTCTTAGGGGCCCTATGTTATCTCCCAGATTTTCCCTTGCACTGCAGCACGTTAAAGAAATAGGCCTCCTATCCATTCCGTGAGAAACTGTCCTGAACACGACTGGGAACATGGTAGTTTTTGTGGTTGTCTAGTCAATGCTAAGTACATCAGAAGGTAGGTACAGACCATACCCTCCTTGTGGTGAAAACTCCATGTCCTCCTTGGCTTCTTGCCAGTCTGAACTTAGATTCACCTTTTCATGCATGCTCAGAAAAAAAGTCATAACCTTTGTGGAGCCACTACCCTGACAAAAGCTCTCTTTGCAAATAAGTGGGCTTACATTCATGCTGTGTAAAGAATTAGAGTAGCTTTATGTAACATTGTATGTCCTGCAGGGCATTTTTTATATGTTAACCATGAATTTAAGCATAAGGTCAGCATGTAGGCCCAATGTTGGTAGTGCTATTAGTTGCAGAGTCACCAGACTTCTCAAAAATCATTGGCTTTGATTAGATCTGTGGTGTTAGTCTGGCATTGATCAAGGTCATAAAGGAAGTAAGTTATCTAAGGTATGCCGACTTGATTGGGCTATGGCACAGAGAGTTTAATGTACATTTCACAAATTACATTTTGTTCTTTTGAAAAGTGAGCATTCGCTCACTTTAACTTAGATTATCAGGGTTTGCTCTCCCCTACCCACCAATATGTAGCAATATAGACTAAATATTGAAGTGTGGAAAAGTTTGTGGGGTTTTCGTTTTGTTTTTAAGTAAGCACCTGACTCTCAATTCTGTTTCTTTCTGTTTCTTTTCCCGAAAAACTTGACTATAAGAAGTTCAGAAGTCCTGAAAGCATCTTTCTATTTCTCTTGTCTATCCGTATGCAGTGTAAAGAGGCCAGAACAAGCATGAAGCACAGTGAGTAGCAGAAACAGCTTTTCTTTGGAGTTGTTTTGATACAAATGTTTCTCAGGCAAAAATGAGGTATTGGAACAAGGGAAAATGATAAATTAGGACCGGACTATGTTTCTTTCATAAGGACAATATTAAAAAAGAATGCACAAAAGTGAGGTAAGCTGAAGCACGCAATGGAGCAATGACAGACTTCTGAAAGCAATAAGCACTTTGATTCAAAACAGAACAATTAATAGACTTTGTCTGAGAAGACTAATACTTGAGACTGAAATACTTTAAAAGATTAAGGCAAAAACAGCAAAACATGTAAAATGTAGAGTCCCTGTGATAGTAACTAGAGTGCTGGGACACTTAAGTTAGTGCAAAACAGCATCATTAGGCATGCTAGAAATCTGGTCTACCTGTTCTTTAGGAACATTGGATGTATGATGTCACAATGTATTTCTTTATTACATCACATCATGCTCAGGCTAACAGGTTATTTGAAACAATACTACTATTTTCAAAATGCAGACGGAAACCTTTCCTAAAGCTGTCTTCACAGATTATTGCTTTTTAAATATATTTAATAAAAACCATTAGTTAATGGAGACTGTAAATGCACTACTGTGCTACTCTCTATTTGCGGTATTTTAAATTTGATTGAAAACAATTAGCAGACGAGAGAGATGCCTGTGAGCATTCATTAAAATGAGGCTTGTGGATTGTGACTGCTGAATTTCACTGTGCATCTGGAGCTGTTTACACTGATGGCACAGTTTTCCGTCATAATAAAAAAGGGACGGTTCCCTATAAAGGTTATGCTGGCAAAAAAATAAAGTGTATTAAATTTTTCCAAAACTTTCCATTGAAAAAGCAGCAGCTTGTCACCCAAGGGGAATTACTATATTGGATGACGATGGCTCATGGACAATTTAATTTGTTGTTTAGTTTAACAGCTTGTAAATCCCTCTCCTATAAATAACATGCAGTTGTAAAAGCTGACTGCTAATGAGATCATTGACCCTAAAGGTCATACTGGCAGAATCCCCCATTGTTTGCTTAAGGATATAATTTTCATTTCATCTAACTGAAAACTGACATTCAAACATAATGCGATGAGAAATTAAACGGAAGTATTGCATTACTGGAAGAGCCATGCTAATGTTATATCTTCGAGAAAAAAAATTGTTAGCTTGGACTGAAATGCTACTAAGGCAGTCAGCTGATGAATTTGTGGCTCTCAAATACTGAATGGATAGAAGAATCTTGGGCATGATTTAAACAATGCACTGGAGGACAAGTAATATGGAAAACAATCCTAACGTAAAACAGTTAACGTGGTAAAAAATCTTTAGACTTGCTTAAAGCATTCTATGTACCCAGTAGTCTGAAAAAAGCACAGAATTAAGTACGAGGCTGCTATGTTATGTTGTACTTTCTCAGTGTCTACCATAGTAGATGTACTCATATTTCATTCTTTCTCTGCACTCTGAGTGAAACTCATGCAAAAGAACTCCAAATTAGTCTAACATTGTTTAGCTTCTACCAGCTGTACATCATCTCCAGCATTGCTCGTGTGATTTCATCTACATACAACTCAACAACCAGAGTTGTGAGGAATCAAATAAGAATACTAACAAAGTTAACTCCTGGAGCAAGATCAAGATCTCTTTTTGACTTAGATTAGCAATAGGAGTTGTCAAAAATTCTAGGCATGCGATAATGTGTCATTACCAAATAACTACTTGGAGAAGTCTGGAATTTAACTTATTTGCTCAGACCCATCATTAGTTCTCATACAGTTTAGTTACCATTTATGTATAGGGAATACTTTGGGCTTTTGTGTCAGTGTGCATCTTGAATCATGAATTACTTGGTTAATGTCCAACAGTATACCCAAAGGTGAAATATTTAACAAATACAGGAGAGAACATGCATTACTCATCTGAGTTAATCCAGTAAGCTAAATAATGTAAATGAAGTGTGCAATATATTATAATTCTCAACACATTAATTTGGGATAATCATGGTGATTACATAACCAGCTATCTGATCAAGACACACATGAACAGATCTGTAATAATACCACAGATACATCAAATCTATTGACAGATATCTTAGTGCCTTTGTAAACCTCTGATATGTACTAAGGAAAGTAGCTCCACAAGAAATACTGTTAGTATTCATATATTGTTCCTATCAAAACATTAGTTACATAAAAAGCTCAAAATAATAGACCTCTTGGCAAAAGCATACTGATTGTACACATGATAACTTTGTGCATGACTCCAGTTTCTGCATATGCATTTGAAAATGCAAGGTACTTTAAAAGGGCAATCTCTGCCGTTTAGTTCATAGCAAATGTAACGTATACTAACAAAAAGACTAAAATTAGCACTAATACTCACAAGTCAATCTGAAGAAAATTATAGGCTGTATGTAGGTAGATGATACCTCATTTTTATATTTATGCATATTCAAAACTTAGTAAGAGCTATGTGCTCTGCATGTACCATTTACATCTCTAAAGGTTCAACAACAGGGTATTCAGGAATTCCAAGGTCTCCATGGCAATGATGTGGGTTGAGCATCTGTTCCCACTGAATAAAAAGCGATGACCATATTTTTATTCTACTTGGCATTGGTTATCTTTGAGTAGTCACAGCTCAGCTCTTTATGAGATCTTCACATTCCATTGTATTTTCCCCTATTCTTAGAGGAGAAATTGAGAGGTCATAGTGATTGATAGGAAATAAAAACAAAGGTTGCTTGCTGGACAGAAGAAAGAGTGAGGATTACAACAGTTTTCAGAAAAGGTCTGGTTATACCCTTGGGTTTCTAATTAAGAAGTAATGAAATATTCAGATATCTTTAAGTTTCTTTTTACTTTGCAATCCTGCACTGACAGACAAGCATTATCAGCAAGAATGAGTCATCATCTGCTTAATGTCCCATTCTTAATCAATTTTACCTCCCTTTATTTTTTTAAATAAAAGCCAGTTACGCTACTCTGCAGACATCAACCTAATACTCAAGAATTTAGTTTTCAGTGTAAATCGGGGCATTTATTGTAGCATCACCTAGTTGTACTCTCCCATAAGATCCATGTTCTTTTTAGCCTACAGCACAGACTTGCATCGTCTTATTTAACAGAGATTCAAACAACACAGTTTTCTAGTATAGGGAAGCTGTCAAGGAATAATAAGCTAAATATTTATCCACTATAGACCCTACTATTTGTAAGTTTAATGAAATTGAGACTTTTGCAAAGAAATCAAAGAAAAGAAAAGTTTTGTGATTTAAAAAAATCCCCAGAGAAGAAATTAAATATTAAGCATCAAACACCCAGCCACACAAAAAGTGGTAAAGCATCTCAATGGTAATTCCAATTACAGATGCTTCAGGATTTGCCAGATTCCTGTATGCAAATATAGTGTTTAGAGATTACCCATCTAGAATCACTCTGGTTTTGTCTATTGACCAGCAACAGGGCTGCTGATTTCCACTGGTATGTTCTCCACATTGGCATTTTGTTTAGAAAGTCTGTAGAGATGGCCTGAATAGTCATAAGGCTGTTATATTAAATGTAATTCCCAGACCCTGTTATCAATTTGCTTCTTAGCTTCTTGGTGTCATGCACTGCCAGGATCACTCATTGTTGTCCTTCTGTTTAGGGCATTACAGTTCCCTCTCCAAAGACTGCTGCTTATGATTAGCTGGCTAGCACTGGAGCATCCATTGCTGTTTTCTACTAAAAAGGCTAAATTTTTACTCCCTTTCTCAATCACCAAAGAAAGCCACAATCCAAAACTCCATCCTGGGCTTTGCATGAAAAAAGGCTTCACTGCAATGTTTTCAACAGCCAACATCAGTTCAAGAAAGATGTCATTCTGTCCACACAGCAAAGTTGAAGCTAAATGACAGGCCCCATCATCCAAGCAACGTTTCACATCACCACTTGATACATCCAGCCTTTACATACAATTACTTTGCTGACACGAGGTAAAATAGAGTTTCTCCATCCTCTTTTTCTTTCTCCTTAATAAATTAAAAACTTCCTTATTTAATCCTTTAAAGTAAAAAAAAAGTGAAGATTACAAGGAGTTGAGGAGGTTAAGTAGCATGCAACTTATTTTGCACCATAAAACTGCTGAAAAAGGAATTGAATATTTTTTTAATTTCCTTAGAATTTGTCACAGTTGACTCTTTCACTGCTGCAGGAATATGGTTACAAGGTTTTGTGGAACTTTGTTTTGGGGAGAAGAAGTAAAAAGCAGCAGGTGAAAATATTGCAGGCAAATATACAGGTTTTCACAAAAGGGTAAGATCTGTCACTTCTTCCTCACTGCCATTTAACTTCCAAAAAATTTTGTGTTTTCTATCAAAAGGCTAAAAAGCTTCAACTTTGAACAAGTTTCTGAAACTTCACTTGTGAATTTTAATGAAACGCTGATAATAGTTTCCATTCCTCTGCTATTGTGAATATTCTGTATGTGTGCCATTTTTCATTCGCTAGGCACTTAATTAAGTATCTGCGTATGTGTTTGGAGTGATGAACATGGATGATTCCATTTATGCTAGTATGGGAAACAATATATAGTGTGTTTGTTTACACTATCTAGGAAACCATGAACTTCTATGCATTATATTTATGGCAGAGACTTATGATTCAAAAAAGTCCCTGCAAACAATACTTAAATATCTTCAATAAAGAGCATCGAGATCTTTACATGACAAGAAGTATTGTTTAATGTTACTGGAGAACCAGAAGAATTAGGAACTTACTGTGTGGAATTAATTGTTTAATAAATATGATAGATGGCAAGGTGCAACAAGAAAGAATTTAACACTGGATTAGTATGACATACTGATCTTATGATTCTTTGCAGTACCAAGAATTTACATGAAATTCCAAGTCACGAGGGTGACTTTCCAAAATGGGAACTAACTCACCTTCAAGTTCTCTGTCCAGTGTGTAGCTGAAGATGCTCCTGTGTCTTAATCATACCAGCCCCTTCCTAGCAAACATTGCACCTCAGCAGTTTCATATGGCAGTACTTGTATAGGAGTATATAAACAGAAATGCAATAGACATTTCACTCATATCGCAACTGTAAGAGTCTGATTTCCTTGTGTAAGTGCAAGTCAGATCAAGCTGGGGGTCATATGCCAGCTTTGTAGGCACATTGACAGTAGATAGAAGAACCTATCTAATAGGTTGAGCTTATTTTAGTCACTCCATTCCTACCAGTTGGAGGTGCTGCTTTGGCTGGTAAGAACTCAGTAGAGGGGGCAATTTTAGATGCTGAAGTGCAACATAGCTGTGCAAATACTGTGAACTGTTCACAGAGCTGTTTTCTTTGCTTTCTTCTGAAGAAAAAGTGTCTGCCAGTTAAATCATACTGACCATAGTCATTTGGGAGCAAAAGGTGTCCATCTGTTAGCACTTTTTAGATTACATGCTTTTAACTGCTTGTTCCCTGCTGGGGAATGCATGATCATTCTCAGGTCAGAGCTTGGATTTCTAGATCAGAATTGAACACTGAGAAACCTAAAAGAACACAATAAAGGCATTTAAGGCTTGACTATTGTGTATCAATGAGAAAATAAGTGTCTGTGGCTAGAATAATTTTACTTTATTCATAGGCTGGCAATGCAGGGTAATACTCTGTCTGAAAGAATTGCACAAAGGATTTTATTGGACTAATCAGAGCCCCTGGTGAACAGACCTAATTACTAAACTGCCATGGAAACATCAGCACAGTTCCAGGTGATTGATAACTTTTGTTATTTCCAAAACACAGAGAACAGGGGGACGGAAATATTTAGATAACAAATAATGCGTAAATGTGAGGGGAAATGTCATACCTTTAAAGTATGTGGCTCTTTTATGGCACTACTGTTATCTCATCCTTTTATCCATAATCATCATAAAAAGCAAAGCAGAAATCATTTGCAGACATTCTCTTCACACCTACTGTTTTTCCTTAAGACACTGAAGGAAAAAATGCCTAGGACCTCTTATAATATGGGACAAATAAAATAGCAAACAAGATGAAAGAAAAATTGGTAACGGGGATTGTTATACAGATGTTACCTGGGATCAGTGTTTATATGTAGGCATGATTACTCTAGTAGAAATTGAGAAGCAGGATATTAGGCAAACCCACTGATGTCAGTTCTTTTCAGTGGCTTCAGCTGACTCTGGATTACAACTTCATGGAAATTACTGCAGATTCACATTGGAATCTGGATGGATAGTTTATGGAATGTCATTACCAGAATGCCATGGCTTCTGGATCGTAACTGTTACAAAAAAAGCTCACCTGTCTAGAAAGCCACTCTGTTTGTTTAGCTGACAGCCAGACACGTTATGTTGTAGTAAAAAGGAAGAGTAACAGGGTTGTGAAGCATATTGCATTTCAAGGATTTGAATGAGAAATCTGCAAGCTTTCTTCCAGTTTTACAGATAATTTCTTATTTTCTTTCCCAAGATGCACCCTTCCATTTTTTCCCAAGGTAAGGTCCCCTGTATTTCCTCCTTGCAACCCAGCTGAGAACAGACAATAATGGTAATTTGTCCAAGATCTCCACATGTCAAAGCTGCTCATTCAGAAAAGTAGTGCCTTGCTGTGTGTGTGCTGATCATCTTCAGAGCATGCGCTTAGCAGGGCCAAACTACTCGAGGATACACTGCACTCACAGTGTGTGCAGTGCAGGGCTAAGCTAAACATCACTGATGCTTAGAATCCTCTCCTCTAGTCCCAATTTCCTCAGGAACCCTAGCAACTAACCCATAATAAGTACATTTATTCCCTAGCTTGCGGACAGCACATTCCGGATTCAGGGCATGCTCAATTCACTGCTTATCTCTATCTGCTTAGATCTAGAAATACAAACATATCATTGAAATGTAAAATTTCTGAGCGTGGGAACAGCAGCCCGTGCCACATGATCTCCACTGAGATTGCTGTAGAGTGAATAAAAGCCAAATTCAAACTAATGTCAGAAAGAAATAATTTTAAACAAAGCAACCTTCATCATTATTTCATCTCACTGATGTGATACAGAAAAGGCCTTTTATGAAGGAGGGATGATTCTAAAATTTTTGAAGGTTCATTTCAAAAGCTTTTTGAATGATTATCCAAAGCATCCCTTTGGTATAAAAAGCAGACCGGAGTAATTTTTTCATCTCTTGAGACTACTGTCCGTATTTGGACTACTCAGAAATGCCTTTCCCACATAGTTCTTCCATTCCACTCATAGGTACCTCACAGTAGTGCAGAAACATGCAAATTACTAATTTACAGACCAAAAAAGCCACAGGATTTTGAACCAAGTAAGAAATTCTAGATTGGTTCATTTAAAAGTATTACTAAGGAATGAGGCAGCTCACTTACCTGAATGTTGAGAAATCATTAATTAATCAGCTGGTCACACGCACAGACTCAATGGAAGGTTCTCGTTCACATCAGTAGAAGCTGAACAATATCACAACTATGTTAAAAGAAGAGATTGTAATGAAACAACAGAAATGTGAAATCTGGTATTTTCTATTACACTTTCTTCAGTTATAGTGTATTCCGTTAATTTGTCCAAGCTACTGTATAGTCTGCTTTAATACAAATAGGCAAGAGGGCTATCCTGATCTTCCAGAACGTGAAGGTTCGCATTTTATTACATTTTCTGTGCGGCCCTACACAACTCCTTCAGCATTTCAGTTTCACTTCCTTAATTTGTGCAAGGTGGTTAATAGCACGTTGTTACAATGTAGAGGTGTTGTGTGGGTAACTTAAAAAAAGCAAGGCATTCAGCTACTACAGTAATGGAAACTGATAATGTACATCAAACAGACAGAAGTATATACCTCCCCTTTAATTCTCTTAGACTCTTGATGGAATCAATCTCTCAAGAAAAAATTCTTAGTGTCTTGAAATCCTAGAGTCTGTAAAGTCTGGCTATTAATTAAACTATTAATGTGTTCTTTATCTGCTTCACTATGGAGGCAAATAACCAGGCTAATGCTTTAGGAACCTCCTGCGAATAACAGCAATTTTTTTCTTAACCTCCATTATAATTCTGTCTCTCACCAATCCAGTATCATTTGCTCCTTTTTTTCCTTCTTTTCTACCTTTCCACTAACCTCAGGCAATAAATAGGGCAATTTTTTCATATTCTTTCTTTTTAATGAGATAGACTTCAGAAATTACCTAGCTTGAATGTCATATTTTAATTTTTTTTTCAGAGACTCTATATTTTTAAACAAGTTCATCTTCTGTTCTTTTCACACAGATAGCCATAAACACAGTACTAATTCCTGAAAGGGACACTGTTTTGGCACATAACATGCCCATTTAAATGAATGAAGTTATGATTAAAAATCACTTGTTACCCAGAAGTCAAACATACCTCAAAACGTGATGAACATGCTATTCATCTATACCACACCAAAGGGGGTTATAATAAAAAAAATAACTGACTAAATGGTATTCACCATAGTAAAATACATCTACCTTCTCATCAGAAAACAGAGTAGAGGCGGGAGAAGAGAAGAGAGAGACGTGGCAGGAGGGTTAATTTTTTGTTTGTGGCCACCCCACATTAAATAAAAAGTTTGGCATGCAACACATTCCATGGGAACATCATCAGCAAAGCACACAGACATGTCAGGAATATTTTTTGAGAGAATAGAACATAAAATAAGACAGGCACAAAGTAAAGGGTAATGAGAAATTGACCATTGTCCTGAAGTATCTGCTTGGGAACTATATAAATCCTCTGTATTGATCCATGTATTACAATGACAATTCCTACTCAAAAATTCAAGTTATTTATAGTATCATATAACTTCTTTAAGCTTATTGCATATTTTTACAAAACAAGATCTGAAAGTCCTTTTTTCTTAACTCTCAAGAGGAATTAATCTTGCAGGGGACGAGATACTTTGTTTCTAATCTTCACATTTTGTGGGTTTGATTCTAATGCCTTTCTTTACTCACACTTAGTAATATGTTCAGTATTACTGTGAAAGAGCAAAAAAGTCATACTCTGGTCCCCTGATGAGACAGAACAGCACTTTCTGATAAACCTGAACTCATTTAGGCTACACCTAAATAGATATTCCCAGGAATGCATCCAAGGTCAGTATCCTACCTCCATATACAGTTGTTCCTCATATACTGGTTTTCATGGAAAGGCATTCCAGATTCACAGGTGAAGGAAGCCACTACAAATTTTGGACATATTTAGAACTTGTGCCAGCAGGGGAGCAGATCTCTAGATATTTCTCAGACTCTCAGTACCTCTCCCCACATTTATTTGAGATGCAGTCTTTGATTTCTTAGTGAATTGATTCTTACTGTGCTTTTTAAATACCTGGATAATAACAGTCAGATACAGCCAGCTGATCCAGAAATGTTGGGGGTTTTTTGGTGGTTTGTTGTGTTAGCGGTTTAAATAAGCTAAATGCTGAAGTCATCCCATGGCTTAAATCACTGAAGCTCTCATGGACTTCAGCATAGCATATTGGTTTATGCCAGCATCCACCCCAGGGTCTTAACCACTTTGGTTGCAACAGTTCTTACGTTCTGTCCACTCAGAATTGCCTTTGTTGGAAGTTGTGGTCATCGACTCTGGCCTTTTCCTTGGGTGCTTTTGCAAAGTATCTGCCTCTGCCTTGGTTTATTTTTCCCCTTTACGTATTTGAAGACTACCACTAGGTTCCCCATTACCCTCCTCTTTTCCAGGCTAAACGAAAAATCCTTTTCATTCTCCAGCATGGTTTAGGCTTGCTACTTCTCACAGACAAACAAAATAATTTTTCAGATATATGCAACTGAAAAGGATGTGTAGATGAGTAGACGCGCAGAGAGGCTATGGAATTTTCATCCTTGGATACTTTTGAAATTTAATTATACAAAGAGCTGAGCAACGTTGTCTACTTTTGAAGTTCGAGCTTTGAGAAGGAGATTGGACTAGAGGCCTCAGGAGGTGTACTCCAAACTAATGTTTTCTGTGATTCTATGGAAAATATGAGAATGTTGTCTGGCATCATGCTTCTGTGATACTCACTGCCTGCTAGACAGCTCTGCAGAGTGTATGCTCATTGCCGGCTCCGTCAGTGTTGGCCACAGTGTGTGTATCACACTGCAGGATTCACTGGAAATCAAATTTAGGCTCAAACCTTTGACTTCAAGAAAGACTTTGAGTTATCTAGCTCTTTTTTAGCATTAATATTAACATCATCAGAATCACTATAGTTATCTCCTTAATACATGTACAAATTAGGGGTGATGAGCAAATCCATCTGTTCTGGAAAATGATCTCTAAAGACATAAAAAAAATACTACTTTGTTCCTTTGTTGCTGTGAAATTCTACCAAATTGGAAGAAAATAATTTCTTTAACCAATGCTGCTTCTCTGAAATTGACCAGTAAGGATGATTCCTTTTTGTAAAAAGATGATGACCTCATATATCTTACATCACATATCTAGATGATCTTTAAAGTCCCTTCCATCCTAAACCATTCTATGATTCTATGATCTTTCCTTCAGTTTGCAATAGGCAAAGGAGCTGTATAAATATCATCAAATCAAAGAGATGAAATACTGCAACATCAGAAAGAAATACTGTAAGGTGTTTGATTGTCTTTCACCTTTGGGTGAAAGGCAATCTGAAATACAGAATTTTATTTAAGGCATAGTAAGATGATCAGACATATATTCTCAGATCATGTGACTGATGATGACTCCTTTTGTAACAAGAAAAAATAAAGTTGCTTGTGTTGCAGATAAGAGCCATGAAGAAAATAACCTGAGTAAACATTTAAGTTTTCTAAAAGTTATCTCACCACAGTGGACGTGCTTGAGAACTGTATAAACTGGACCATTAATCCTGTTTATAAGGACTTGAATATCAGGGTGTTAAATGTCCACGTTTGCAGAATCTTTTTCAAAATTTTGACAATTTCTTTGTCATTCTCTCTCATACTCCACACACATACTCTGTCTCATATTTATAATGTATTTGGGAGAAAGAAATTCTGGGGGTTTTTATTCTCATTTATACTGTTTTCTGCTTTGCTACTCATCCCGGAAATCACTACATTCTCAATCTGATTTGGGGTTTACTGCATACACACTAAAAATAATTGTACTCAGACTCAGATTGCAACACAGTGATTTGATTATAAGTGACACCTTATGTTTTAGCTGCTCATTCACTTTCAACTCTTGTACATTATTTGAATTCTCACCAGCTGACTGGTACAATTTTGAACATTTTCAGCTTACACTGCACTACAGAATTGTAAAGCCATTGGGTACAGGCATGAAAGTTACAATGATGTATGAGACTGCCAGCATAATGGCAATAGCCTGCAAGTTTGAAGCTTATTCTCAATGTTTGTGTCCTCAGAGAAAATCACTGTGGTGCTGAGGGCCATATTTTGTGGGTTTAAGTGTTAATTAAGTGGTGTACAGGTCTCACTCTGGTTCCCTGCACAGGGGAAGCTTTTACCCTTTAAGCTAGGTGAACTACTCAAAGCAGTATTTTTTTTTCTTTTTTCAGCTGTACGTCTTTTTCATCATTAGCCCTTCACAACTTCCAGAAACTTGTTTGAATGTTTTACGTAAAGCATCAAGTGCTATGAATATAAATGACATTCTATAAGCATATCCAAGTATTCATAATTTGAATTTCAGCTTTCAAAGAAAAAATGTTTGGGTTTCTAGGACAAATATAAAAATGATTACTACACTCTTACCTGATCAGGTATTAGGTTAGATCAGGCTGTGTTGAATTACATCTGACTTAGTGCCTCAGTTTGTTTCTTTTTTTTTTTTTTTTGTGCAGAAATAGGCAATTTGCCCTTCTCAGTCTACAGCATTCACACCTGGTGCAGCGGGCACTTGTTAGGACTAAACAGTTCATTACCCCTTTACTCAGTAGTGCATTCCTTACAGAAATCTCTGCTATAACACATCACACTGCATGGAGCCCTACACACTTCCTTCTCTACCTTAGGCTGCTATATAACAAAAGGGTTGTATGGCTAGACCCAGCCTCTGAAATGCTTATTCATCCTACTGTTTTCTAATCTCATATGAAAACAAAAAATCAGGATGAGGAAGCATTTAATAGCAGAACACTAAAACCTGGAACACAATCTTTGTCTTCCCAGCATCTTTTTACACACTGTGTAAGCCTGTTCACGCTGAAGTTCTCACATTTTTGACCTGTCATGACTTCCAACAGTTGAATGTATCCAAGCTCTCCATGAGGACTGTAATTCCTTCTTGAAAACTAAATTTATATCAGGTCATCAATTTTCATGATCTACATAAAGGCCCACTGGCAGCAATAATGTGTCTTCTCTTAATAGAAATAATTTTCCTATGACTGTCAGCATATGTACACATATATACACATATATATGTCAGCATATTCCACAAAGCACACAGAAAATATTACTGAGATAAAATGCTGTAGCCACTGCTCAATTTTTCATAAGGAGAAACAATAGATTTCAGTTTGTGAAAAAGTTGTATGTAATATTGGTACTTACAATCAGGCTTGAATGATGTAGGAAGAACCCGAGAATGTTCAGCAGTGGAGACACAGTTTTCAATGTAAAATGTAACTTGCTATCAAAAAAACTTCCCTGAACTGTCGTTACGTCAACTTCTGACTGGAGAATAAGGATTTTATCTACGTACTCTGTTTCACAGTGTAAACATTTGGTGCAGCATTTCTTGGGGCTAAATCCAGTCCCCTTTGTCAGGAAAATCTAGCTAGCAGACATTGATTTCAGTGCTTTTGGGATTATTAGAATCCATATGTTGGAAATGAAAATGAAAATTAAAACTGGACTGAAGAATTCTGAAAATTTAGGAAAATGTATCTATGGGGTTTTCTTAACTTTCATTTTAAATGTCTTTCCTTTTTTTGTTCTATTCTCAACTAGAAGTTGCTTTGCAGTAACAAAACTTTCCCATCATCATGTGCTCATTTGACCATCATGATAACATAAGGGGAAGTAAATTCTCAAAATTAATAAATTCTGTTTGTGTCACATTAAGGTTGCAAAAAAACCCTACTCATCTAATTTGTTTGTGCATCTTTAAGTGATAAAATATATTCAGAAACAGAAACTGTGGAAAAACTTGAAAAGCAGTTATTAAGACAATCACAGGTTCATAAGATCACACTTTTCTTCCCTGTCTGATAGTACACTGCCTGAAAGGAAACGGTTCTTAATAGAGCCTGAGTCAGAAAGTTCTCAAACAAGCTGCCATGTGGACAAGACCAGACACAATGATAAATTTAATTGATTAATTAATTAAGCAAGCCAAAAGCATTCATGAGCATGGGACTGAAAGAAGAGAGTAATGTAGTCTTCTGGTCTATACAATCATAGGTTGAAAATTTCCTGTTTGCTTTGTAAATTACAAAAAAGAACTAGCAGACATTATGACAGACCCTTCATCATCAACTGTTACTTTTACTTAAGGAAGAAATATTATATACAATAAAATAAATGGCTGCTGTTTCATGTGAAATAAGAGGGTTGGAAAATATCCATTAAAAACCTACAGCATTTGATGATTCATACCTGACCTTTTTCTGCAAGGATTAATTGTATCTCCTGCTCTGTGTTGCAATGACATTTTACCTAACAATACCCTGCCTTTATTTGGTAGAACAGGTTATACTGGGTTGCTACAGCTTGAAACAGTTAAGACCTGAACCTGCAGAAATTGAAAGGAAGCCAGTGCTGACTGGAAGACTGTAAAAGCTCTCTTAATACAAAGACTATAAAGCTACATCTACAGTTCAGCAGCTGACAGGTTCTTGGCCACCCTCACTACTTTGCCATGGATAACCCCCTGCCTTGGGTAACCTATGAAGTAACCATGTGCTTGATAGTTGCAACAAGACCCTTTGTTGTGTGAAGGAGGGAGGTCATATGTATTGCTGAAATAATCTGTTACTTACCTCTAATCAGCTGTCCACTTGCCCGTATCTCACAGCTGAGACACTGGACCAGGACTTTGAATTCAGCTCTGGATTCTACTTGTGCATGTGTTTTTGAGTGTAAAAACCTATTCTTTCCTTGTCCATAGGTTTAAGTCATGACATACTTTTTTGATAAAATACAGGAAGCTTATTCCTCAACAATGTCTGAAGAGACTGAGGTACTCTTGCATGTAAAATTCAAACCAACTACATGTGTATACAGGTATCCAGTGTTATTTGACAATGAGTCCAAAAGTGATCATATCTGTGGCTGGAAGTGTGGGACTGCTGGAGTTTATTTTAAAGGTGATTCAACTGGTTTTGCATTGCTTCCAATTATATAAATCATATTTCAGTTTTAAAAAATGCACATCTTTTATTTTCATACTAATTGTTAAAACTGTCAGCTTGTGAAATTTGCCAGAATGAACTGTGCAATGCTGCCATCAGTGAAAGTTCCATTAACAAAGAAGAAAATGACAAAAAGACCCCCCACACCTCTCCCAAACCTAAGACCTATTTTATAATTCAAAACCCAAGCTGTTATGAAGAGCAGGAAATTGACCTTTTTTGCTGTTAAAAAAATACTTTGAAGGTAAAAAATCAAGGCTAGACTTAGAAAACACAAAGACCCAAGTAAGGTACAATCTGAGGACCCGTTCCAGAATCATCCATCCATTTAACATCAGTTATCCATGCTACTTGCCTTCTGTCTTACTGGCTGTTCATTCCAAACTTTACAAATCAGAACCTTTCCACATCAGTAAAGAAACAAATCTATGTGTTCATAAGCACCATGGAGTGAATCTGTATATAGGCATCTACCACAGATGAGTTCATTTGATGAATAGGAATTTGAGATGCCAGTATCGGACTTTAAGTTTGTTGGGAATGCGTAGAGAAAAGAACAGTTCTATTTTGTATACATTGAGGAGAATCTTTCCCTGGATATATGTGGCTGATGGGAACTCCCTAGAGAAACATCTGCAATGTTTTTATTTTGACAAGAATTGAGGAGAAGGTACTACTGCCCTCATACCATAAACTCTTTCTCCATTCATGCAATGAAACAGGTAGCCTCTACTCATCCCTTCCGCCTGTCATCACACAGACTTCATTCAAGCAAGCATCTGAAATAGTGGAAGGAGAAGAAAGGGAACCTTGTAAATTATTACTTATCCCTTCTGAAGAGAAGGCTGAAATTTTCATTTTGGTCATTTCACTGGTTTCATTTTTGCAGTGGGGGGGGTGGGGGTGGGGGAGAAAAATAGGGAATAGTTGTGTTGCAGTGGTAATGAGCACATTTACAAGGCTCTGCCAGAAACTCTATGCTTCAGCTTGCTTTTATTAGCCATTTTGGAAGATGTCTTACTTGCAGTTGCACAAAAAGCATTGTCAGGGCTTTTGTATTTTCTCATTTAGAATACTATGACATTATTTGGAGAGGGACTAGTTCTGCAGCACATAAGCCAGTATCAGTATTGTATAATACAGCAGCTAGACTCATTTTGCAGTGTGATTACAAAACCCATCACAGTGAATTATACAGCAAGTTAAATTGGTTTCCACCTTCTGCAAAGCCAGAATATTATCTTGCACAAATAGTGTACAAATGTAGAAATAATACAAGTCCAACTTATCTGAACGATAGACTACAGAAAGCTTCCACTGCTCACTCCATCAATGCTATTTCTATCTGCTGCTAATGACACCTGCTACATTGTGAAAGCAACTCTAATAATGGTGAATACTCCCACTTTTTTTTCTCCCTTTTACTAAGCTTGAATTTGCTAGGACGTCTTGCCACTGCTAAAAAGTTTCCAAATCTGAAAAATCAAAATTTTTGAGTAAGTTCTTTTCACTTGTCTTAGTCAGAAATACTTGTGAATGTGTGTTGCTACTGAACATTCTTTCTATTAACTAAAAAGCACCATCATTAGCTTTAGATTATTCAGCATCATTTAAAATACAGAAACAGTCCTTTGGTATAAGTAACCCAGATGGTTCCCTGTAAGTCTTCCTATGATAGGTTTTTTTATTGCTTCTTGTCATGCCTTTTTTTTTTTTATGCAGCACTTGAACGCATTCAAGTAACAATACAGTCCTCTGACTACATTTGAAAAGCCACTTGCATATTGTTCATTGCGTTTTTTTCTTTTTTTTTTCAAACACAAATAGGATAATGAGAGAGACGGAATAGAGCTTGGCAAACTTAACTATCCTGGCTTACCTGCTTGTTTCCAGTCACTGAACACACCAGCTGAAACCAGCTGAAAAAGAGATTAGTGGTCTTAATGAACTTATTTCCTAGCATTTTATTCACATTATTATAGCTCAGGATAGGTGAACTGGTGGAGAGAGGGGCAGGAATAAGGAGAGAAACAGTCAAATATCTCAATTAAGACCAAAATTATAGCCCAAGAAAATCAGATACAGAAACAGACTACCTGCCAAGGTTTCCTCCAGCTGGACAGACCTTGGAGAAGCTTTCTAAGCCCGTTTATGCATTTCTAGAATTCAATGACCATGCAGGCTGTTAAAAAAAATTTGCCACACACATAGATACATGCAACTGCATGGATATAGTATAATTGATTTATTTTTCTCTGTATATTAAAACCAGCAGACCCATCTCTAGCAGAGCTGTACAAATGAAGTTATTTCAAACATACTATTTTGCAGATTGAGAATTGTTACTGCTGTGCTGTGACATAGTTGATGGTATCTGGAGTTGCCATAGTGTTAAATGTTTCTCCTGTGATCAGCAACTGCTGATTTAAATGAAAATCTTCACGCATTTTCTCTCCTGTATGTTTCAGTCATTTCAAATTCATCATCAACAAAAAGGTATAAATGATATCAGTTGAAATATGTATTGTGTCTAAATGAGCTTTCCATGACTTGATTTCAAGGTCATAGCACACAAATCGCATATGCTTTCAGTTACTGTAAAGGACAGAACATGTTGAAGACCTTTAGTCATCTGAGTTTTAATTAGTAAACATGTACACACATTCACTTCACAGTACTTGCATATTTAAATGTGTGAGCTGAATTTTGTGTCTGGACAATGTCCAGGCCGAAAACTTAAGAATTCCAGCTTTTATGTGTGGGATGATTTACTTTAGCAGTTCTGACAAATGAGTATGAGACATAGCTAGGTGAAGGCAAGCCAGAGTCAATGGGACTCTAAGGCGCTTGGCACTTGTAAAAGATTTTGAGAATTTAATTCTCAAATTTATCAGTATTAATAATTCTAATTTAATGCATTTTCCTTGTCACTTACAATGAGTCAATTTCTAATTAAATGTTGTTGAAAAAGATGAATTACCATTTTACATGCTTACAAAGAATGTTGCTAATATGTCTAAATCTAGATGTGAAATGTAGAACGATATGATTCTAATCCCCCTAAATACCGTTGTTATCCAAAACAATTTTATACTGAATTAATTTCATTGTCAAAAAAAAGAGCAAGTACTGGAAAGCTGAATGATCAACATTTAACCCTCTGACAGGTATTGGTAGAAATATTACATTCAGATTACACGGAATTAGTTTGCAGAATGAATCATTTCCCTTTGGTGAAGCAGCAATGACTTCATGACTTCAAGAAAAAGCATGTTGCTATTGACAGATCACGAATTCATTAATTTTTTTTCTCCCCTTTGCATTGTAGATATTCACATTTAAAACCTGTATAAATGCACAATTTACAGCTACAGCTACGCCCAGCAGTAGTAGCTACCAGCTCTTTTTGACTGACAATGATGAGATTTCTGTCATGCTTTGCCTCTCCTACAGTGCCAGTGATGGGATTTTTTTCCTGGAAATCTTATTACTGAATGCGCTGTCGTGGTCTCAGATGGAACTTTCAATCAAAAAGGCAATCAGAAGGTTATCCATTTGTGAGTTTTCCTACAAAAGAGCTTTGCAAAACTCTATAGTACATACTATAACTCAGTCAGAGCTACTTGCCCTAAACGCTTATGTGACTATAGACAATAATGTGATCCATATCTCACAGCACCTTCCTTTCCTCCCAGGAGTGGGATGTAGACTAGAAATTGGCTCAGTCCAAGTTTTGAATCAGACTTTTGCATTTACACTACTATTAGATTTGTCATGGCAATTCAGAACACCCTGGCACTTGGTGGAAGTGATTAGTAAGAATGTGTTTCGCTGTTATTACAGTCTGTTACATAAATATGTTTGATTTCATTGAAACTTGATGGCTGCTTCTTTTCTGTCTTTGGATGATTTCACTGTTTAGTTTGTATTATTACCAAAATTGCTAGATAAAGTTATTCAGAGACATTTTTTTTTAAAGCAGTGTAACTTAAATGAATTGGATACTTCTTTATAATACATATAGAAGTGGTGTTAGCCTATTAGTTGTCCACAAACTACAGTCATTAAAACCAGCCATGCCGCAGCTAAAGCAAAGTAAATGTTTCCATTTTGAAACACAGGCAAAATTGGGGGTGATGTATTAAGACATTTTTGTTTGCATAACAAACATTACTGAGGAGCTTAAAGAGAGGGGATTGTTTTTACTAGCAGTACTTTAACAGAAAAAGTGTAAAGTTATTTTTCAGCATGGCACAGTGAATTAGACACACATAACTGCTGTGGTCACAGGCTGCTGCATATCTAATTCTGCAAACACTGTCAAAAATTGCTTCAAATATTATCCTTTTTTTTTTTTATTTTGACAGCATTCAACTAATAAATAAATGATTTTGAAGGAACAACATTCCTCAACAAACTATGAAGTTATTCAGGCAGATTCCTTTCTGCAGTGTACATGTAAAACTGAAAGAAAAGCAATAACAAGAAAAGTATTTATAAAAATATATTTCACAAAGTAGGAAACAATACAGGAGTTTCTCTGAATACAATACATGGAGTAAATAAACAAACAATAATATAACTTCAAAACAAAGTAGAAAATTAAAATGATTTGCATGTAATACGTAGTTTTATTATACAATTGCTACTTCTAAATGGCAAGTTTGCATTACAAATTGAGTATGCTTGCAGCTTCTAGTGTTGTTCTTTCTCTGTGTGCAAGAGCCCTGGTGCATCACTATGAATATTATAGAAAAGAAATGCTAATAACATAAGCAGTAAAATTATGTACACACTGGTTCCTGCTCTAATACAGTGGAGAACTATAAGCATGTTTTTTACTGTACTGTGTTATGTGTGGATTTCTAAAAGTCTATAGTTTAAATATTCACATGAACCAGTTTACTTCCAGCTGTTTGTGCTTGTATTAAAAACACCAGGTACTAGATTTATGAAGAAGATATAAAACTGTCAAAAGTTTTCTCTGGGAAAGTTTTATTCCTGCCAGCATTCTCTTAAAATTCAGCTACTGCAAATGGATAGGTTACTGCTTTAACCTGCAACAATTTGTCATTTTTCTTTTCAAAATGTACATGTATTAAACATTCATTATATATAGAAAAAAAATCTAACGGATATAATTTAGTTTTCTTCATAATCTTACTCTATAGATTATCAGTTAATAAATAAAAGCAGTAATGGACATCAATAAAATATTTATTTCAAAGATTAAACAAATAAATTCGATCTTTAGCAATAAAATCAGCAATTCTTTCATATATGTAAGTCCATCCCCTTTCACAGTTTTTTCTTTCCTTTCAGAAGACGAAGCACAGGATTGATCCTTCTTCTAGAAAAAGATTCTTTTGTAAAGCAAGGTTTTGTAGCCCTGCCTCTGAATCTCTGCACGTTAGTAGGATTTATTACCCATCACTGGAATGGATTAAGAACATGTGAATATTTTAAGGCTTGACACAATATTCAAGGATGATATTCAGTCTGTGGTTACGTGGCCAACAATTACTGTATGTACAACGTATGGTCACTGCACAGTAGAAGCCAGTAGGAATTTACAATGCTATTTCTATTCAGCATTGCTAAGAAGACCAAGATATTGCTTTTAACATTTCTGTGGTGGGATCTTTGTTGGCAATGCAGAAACAAACCATTAGCTTTACACATACTGGCAGGAGCTACTGTTCAACAGCAAAATCCCTGCAAGTCCATTTTCTAAGAAAGCACCAATTTCTTTTTGTTCTTTTCAACTCACTGAAGATAATCAAAGATCCAAATCTCCATCTTCAGAGTGGTCAAGTGAATATCAAATATCCAAAGACTTCTAGACACTCCACATACTTTACTTCACACTCCACAAGACTTAACCTCCTAACATATACTTTTTTTTTGGTTCAACATTACAATGTAGTTGATTTTATAGATGACTGGCGCTAAACTTGCCTCTAAAACAAAAAGCCACATTAGTTTTAACTAACAGCAGTGGCCCTAGAATATTACACGATGATTAAGTCAACAGTGAAAAAGTTTGTAATCCACTGTCAAGTTTCTTTGTCACTTTCTCCGACTGAGTAGAGTTCTCCAAGTCTTTTAAAGCGAGGACCCCATTCACTGAGGTAGTCAAAATTCTGATCTGAGTCTGATGTAGAGGACTCCAATGAGCTAAGGGAACCAGCTGCTGACCCTCTTCCTTCATAGCCATAAATCTGGATAGAGTCATATGGTGGAGCTGTGGGATCATTATCGGCTTCATGAAGCCTTACATTAATAAATTCATCAACATCAACACCATTAGGAACAGATGCAAGACCTTGCCTGGGCATGAATTGAAGATCAGGCTTAATATCCTTGCGAGGCAAAAATCCATTAATTCCATCCGGATTTTGCAAAGTTGCAATGTCAAAAGCTTCTGTATCTTCTTCTCCGCCTCCTTCATCATCATAGCGAATAATATTTTCCCTGACATCTTCATCATCTTTGATGATTAGAGGCTCATTCTTATGTCTTCTTAGTGTTACAAACAGCACCACAATGACTGCAACGAAAGCATCACAGGCTGATTAGGTAAAAAATTTCCAATCGAAGCACTACATGTAAAGCGTAGTTGTGGAAGGTTGCTTTTTGTGAAAATAAAAGTAATAAGGGTAGTGAAAAGCTGAAAGACCTATAACTTCAACCCCATTCAAGTGATCCAAATTTGATCAGAAGCTCTAATTAGTCCTGTAGTTTTCTATTATCAGCTCATGTTTAAATCTGAAATTCAATTTTATATAAGCAATACTTGCATTTTTGAGCCTCAAATTTAGAGAACTTTTCCCTTTGGCCAATTTACAAACCTAGGTGAAGTCAAGCTATCATCAGTCACTGAACATAGTCTATAATGATCTACATCATGGATGGAGTTTTCCAAAATTAGAGAGTGTTTTTCTGAAAACATAGCCCTGGTGACAGAAGGAAATTGGTTTCTTTTTTTTACGGGTAGCAATGGACTCACACTGTATAACTGAAAAGAGAATGAGACAGTAAGGGAAAAAGAAAGAGCTTAGATACATCAGTTTCAGAATCATGGACAGATGTATAAAAAGCTCTAAATTGGTTAAACTGTTGTTTTTGCAGCTTAATGCTGAAATCTCAGTTACTGATGTAAATCTCAGTTACAAAGTGAAGCTGCAAAGCGCAGAAATAGGCCTCTTCCTTCACTGTTCTCTCCCTCACTTGCTTGGTGTCATATACAAATTTTGTATATTTTATTAAAATATACAGTGCTTCTTATCTTTTAAAACTGTAATGTCTCTTATGCTGTTGCAATCCAGAATAAACTCATACAAGTCTTAGCAGATAAAACAAATCCATTTTCCATCACGTGCAGTATATACTGTGTTCACCTTGCTGCTTAACATACCTGAGTTGATTTTCAGTTTCATATTCCGTACCTGTTTATTATGTAACTTGCGTGTAAGCCTACTTCAGAATGGGACTTTGTTTCATATGCTTTTGTTCAGTTCTTCGTACAGTAGGGACACAGTCCTGACAGGTAACTCAGTACTGCAGGTTACATTCTATCAGACTGTATGTCCTTCTCTGTGACTTCTTTGCTTACTTATAGCCACCCGGGAATCAGAAAAATTTTGAACACTGGGCTCTGAAATGAATACATACCTAGCAGCAAAATGATGCATGCTAATATTGCAATTAGGGCCCCCATACTGAGTCCAATGGGAAGTACATATGCTTCAACGTTACAGGACTGCACAATACCATCGCTGCTGCAACCACAGACTCGAATGGTGAGAGTGCTAGTGCTGCTCATGGGAGGATTCCCACTATCACTTATTACGATTGGCAGTAGATATACTTCTTGCTTCTGCCGGCTGAATCCACTATGCTTTGCCAATATGCTGAGAGTATTATCTGAAAAAGGGAAAATTTGCATTGTTTCACCACATAGAATAACTACTAAAACCATAGCTTTTTCTTAATGCTTTCAGAAAACCTCTATACAAACACATACGTGCTTTATTATACTCATTATACCATACCAGCTCCATGTGACACGGAAATCCTTCCCCTTTCTGTCTGGCTGCCCGTGCCCCAGATAAATGAGCACAACATACGCATTTTCTTGTGTCACGTGTTGTGATCATAATGGCTACCCCTCACTTTCTTCTCTGCACACATCCCTATAGATGCCTTCCCATCATGATTCATCACTGTTTTAAGTCACACAGTCATAAAAATTCAACCAGTACAACAAAGAGAGAAATGAAATGTTAAAGTAACCCAAACTTGACAAAACACATTCATCAATTAAAACAAATGTTCCATGCATTATAAGCACAAATTGCACAATATTTTGCCCTGCTACAAAAGAATCTTTTTTATTGATGAGCAATATAAAGACAAACAAAGGAAAAGCTGAATGTATTAAAAGTTGTAGGCTGAATTTTCAGTGATCTAAACATTTATTGAGCCTCAATAATGAAAATAGAACAAATAAAAGCAGAACGTGTCTCCTACGAATGAAGCCAGAGAAAATGAGTCTAAGACATTCTTACCTCTGCACACATATGCAGATACTTAATTTTAGAAACATATAGAGGCATATGACTACATGACATCCTACCCAGACGTAACATTTTGTTACACAGTTCAACCTCTCATAGTCACTCGATTCTCAGTTCACCATCAAAATGATTACAAGTTGATTTTACGTAGGGTAATCATATAGATTCTATTGTGTATAGCTGTCAGAATTATAGATTCTAGCCATTTAACAACATACTGCTATCAATGATGTTGTATGTGCCAGAATGCTCATGTATAAACCATGATTAGTGAGCATGTCAAATATGCAAAACACCGATTTATTTACATACTTAAATATTCACTTTAGCTTTTAACTGCTTTATTTTGTGGAATAAAAAAAAAAATAACTCAGTATGATGAGTTATATACTAACAGAGTGCATGTTGACTTGTACTAGTTTGGTTGTTTGTGTTCTCTCATCAAAAATAACACCACAAATTAATAAAAAGATTCCGGCACACACAGCATAGGAATGTGTGTGTGTTCCTCAGGAATCCAGTGACAATTTAAAAATAAAGCTGCACGTCAGATTTAGGATAAGGAGATTGTAGCTCCTTTCATTAACCTCTCTTCCCCTGTGCTACTGAAATTAATTTTTCTTGAAGTATCATGAACGAAAGCAAGCCTTCTTATATTTTATACTATAAAATGGGCACGTGCAGTCACTAAATGCCATTCCATGGAAGGAAAGAAATTACTGAGAGTTATGTGGCAGGCATGAGGAAGAGAAGACTTGGAAGACAGGCAGTGTTCATATGAGAGATACTACAAAGACCCGATTCTTGAGTTTAGACAAAGAAAAGGTACCTGAAGTGCATGACAACATGTGTATGCATATACATATAGTGACTGTAAGAAAGCTTTGTATCTACTTTGGTCTAGGTACTGGCCATGAAAACATACCATAGTTTAGAAATGTTCCATTTGTACCATCTGTGATCACCAGGAACATTTCTGACAGTATTTGTGCAGCATGTATCACTGCCCCAATGTAAAAGACACATGCATACTTGAAATAGTGGGCAGTCTATGAAGTACGAAAGCCAGAGAAAGATGCAGAGAAGGAAGAAGGGGGAAACATTCATAAAGTACATACTCTAAGGACATTTTTCACAGCCCCCAAAAATAAAAAATAAAATGCAGTATTTTATTCTTGAAGTCCTTTTCGTAAGGAGGCATGTTAATAAGCAATAAAGGTAGTTACAGAATATAAAGATTACAGAATGAAACATTACTAAAGTTTATCTTGTCCTGAACCTGTATCAAGATATCAATCAGTAGATAACTCCAATAGTTAATTTATTACTGCCATAAAAAAAAAGATGAAGAAAGAATATTTTCTATTTAAGCACATGAGGTAATTGTCTCAGACAAGAGAACAAAGAAAGCTTGCTTTCCCATTTAGTGACTGAGGATCTGAACTTCAAGTAGGCTTCTCCTGAAGTTCAGGGTCTTTGATTTTGCAGTCTCACTCTATCCCTTCCATGGTGGACTCACCTACCAATCACACTTCTGCAGCCTAGAGAGGGTCTTACTGTAATTTATATTGCAGGTTATGTAATAATTTCAGCGTTTTTTATAGCATTTAGAGTATGTAACACAGAACATCAACCTAAAAATTAATTATTCTATAAAGCAGTATAAATATGGTCACTTCATAATACCTTTGCAGAACAAAAAGGATTCCTAATGATTTTTCTTTCCAGGAAGCCTGTTTTTATCTATTCAAGTTAGAAACAGTCACATCAAAACTGATGGCACCCTGGAGCTATATAAATAGTCTAGTCCTTCCTTGTGCCCTTTTTAAAATTAAAGGAAGCATATGTGTTTACTGAAGATAAATTTCAGGTATAAGCTCTTAAGAATTCTGACAACTCAAATAGGACCAACCTCCTCAATGATACCCGGTCTTATATGTGCTACTATGATGCAGTGGAAAAGTCAAGTATGTTTTAAGTCAACAATTAGCACACATTTAGAATTAAGCAAAAACTGCATTCCTCCTTCTTGGTTGAATGTGTCAGAGATTTAAACACACACGTGTGCAAGTTAAACCACTTCCAGCATCACACTTGCTCTCTACCTGAACTGCAAGGAACAAAGGGAAATGTTATGTTAGTAAAATAATACTGTAGCTAAGTTTCCCTGAATGTTGATATGTATAGCTTTACCAAAGTAAGAGTGACTACCACACCTATCGTAATGTGTAAAGGGTACATTTTTTTATCTGATAGCACTCTTCTCCTCCTCTGCATCCCCCATTTTCAAATACCAAACAATAAATTTATGTGTCCATTTGACTTTCTCCTGCAAAATTAAAAATATCTCAGCATAAATTGCATCCTTAATCCTTTTGCTTTAACCTTTCAAAGGAGAAAAACCTATGTGGGGCTCAATTTCCAGCTCTTCCTGTCTTTGAGGCAAACCGCACTCAGAAGTTTCACATCTGTAGTCATTTATTCAGAGCTCTAGAGACTCTTACAGTTATATTATAACACATTGACTTCTTGTGCTCTAGAAATCTGTACTGATACAGCCTGTTCCTTCCTATAAGCCTGGTACAGTCCTCTGTCCAAGCTGGAGGAAAGGACTGATATGCTGAGCCCTAGCATCCCTGCCCTTTACAGATATGCAAAAGAGGTAAGGCACCTGCTTTAGGAAGAAATGAAAAAAAAAGAAGCCGCTCTTGTTGGCGACAGCTTCAGATCCCTTCCATCTTTCTGACACACTGCTACTCTGCCTGCTTCAGAAAATCTGAATAAGCCAGAATCAGAGAGTAAAACAAAGTAAAAAAGGAAGAGTACTATAAAAAGACAACATAGAAGAGGGCAGAAAAAATGAAGAGGAAGGAGGGGGGGATGGAGAAAATAAAGTGCCCATTTCTGCCAGTCAGTGAAGCTATTCTAAGAAACTACCCAATACCAGTAATGGTTATCAATTCAAGTTCAAAAGAAATGAGATAAAGTAAAAGATACACAAGATATTTGGGACATTTAGCTGAACTATTTTAAGTGTAAAAGAAACTGTAATGACTGAATAGTTAGTACTACGTAAGAAGAGATGCAAGACAAGGAGAGAAAAGAATAACCTTTCTTTTTTTCCAGAAGGTTTTTTTTTGTTAAAACTGCTTTGTTAGACTAAAGTTGAATTTGTTGTGCCTGGAAAGAAACTGCAGTCAATAGGGAAAGCAAAGTGAAATGACCGAATGGTTTTTGCCAGTGGATGGCAAGTACTCGTTTTTTCCCTGGGAATTTTGTTAGGAAGAAATTCCTTCCCCTTCTTTGCTATGTCCTAAAATAAATATATCTTGGTGTTGCTGGAGATGCGACTCTTGAGTGAAGAACAATGACTCTCTAACTGACGTTTTAGTTGGTTCCTAGAACTTGAAAATAAATCCTAGCAGCTGATTAGCAATAAACTCAATTTATCTGATCTGCTTTCTCCTCTCTGTGGACATTCCCCCTACCCGTAGCTGACAAAACAGCAGGAATCTCCTCCAGGAACAACCTCCAGCACTGCTGCATGAATTAACTTGGCAGCAGGTGCTCAGCAGGAGAGGGGACAATCACTTTCCACTCATCTTTCCAATTAACCCACTGATCCTTCATTATAGCGCTGTTCAGGTTATTTATTTATTCATGTTACTTTTAGCAAAACAAGGAAAATTAAATGCAGAAAAAAAAAAGAACTCCTCTCTGTTAATAAAGCTCTGAGGTAACCTGCCACAAGCAAAGAGAGACACTAAGTCTTTACCTCCAGTCAGTGAGATATATTCAGGAGATCCTTTGACATTCTCCATCAAAATGAGCCTGCCTGAATTCTGTGCTCTTCTGTGCGGGGAAGGGATTGTTCAGTCCATTGAACTGCCAGAGTCCTATTAAAAGCCATTTCACTGATGGTGTACCAACTACACGGGATGCACTAGGAGCTATATTCTGTCCTGCAGGCTTAAGGAGTAGTGTAAGATAAGTGATCTTAATAATTGTCTTAACTCATCACAAATTTTGGCATCAGTGTAAGGTCAGAGTAACACAGCGCCAGGAATACATAACTACAGTTTAGATCTGGAGCTCATTTTTACCTTTTTTTAAACATAATGCCAAATCAGTCAGATCACTGCATGACTCTCGGTTTCTGAAGTTTACAAGCAGATTTGTGAAACAACCATGGAAGAGACTGTTAGAGGAATATCTCCCTCACAGCTGGAACAAAGAATGACAATGCAGAAGGTCTTTACAAGATGTCCAGTGTGGTTTCTAGGCAAAACTAGTTTGAATAATCACAGCTGAGGACATAGTTACCACAGGGCCAAGTGCTTCCTGCAGATTCCCAATTGTTCTCAACACGCCTTGATCTCTTTTGAGATTCTTGGATAAAAGATTTTGAGAAAAAGTAAATGTAATAATTTTAATACGAAGCTACTTTTGGATTTGCCAGACATGAGTGACTTTAATGGCATTGGCATCAATCTGGTTGTGAAATTAGCAGACAGGAGTCAACTTCTTCATCTTCCACTTTGTACAAGAATGCATGTTGCAATTTTAAGTCAGACAATACAATGCCAGAACAAAAGTAAAAAACAGAAGCAGTCAGTTTACATCCAAGTGTCATTTTCTCTGCACATGGTACTGCAATTCTTTAATTCCCTCATGGTCTCTAATATTTTGAGATCAGTGGACTTCCCTGCTGTGTAACCTTACACCTACATAGCTCTTTTCTGTGTTTCTTTTTCTATCCCTTTTATAATGTCCTCAGAAAGATCAAATCATTAATGGTATTAAGGACTTTGTGGTAGAAATTATTATCTATGCTGGATGTGCTACTTATGTGAAGGAAGAATTTTAACTGGAACCTTTACAGCTGGAAACACTAGAACGACAGAAATATATGTTTCTTCATGTTTATTAGAGCTATATTTTTGTATACATTTTTTAGTCTTAAACAGATTCTCTGTAATAGAGAGTGCTTTGGCACAAGTAGACTAGCAGCAAGAATATCATTACTGTGATACTCCCTGCTTTTTTGGTAATGAAAAGACAAGGACAGTTCATTCATTTCCCTTCTCAGTTCATAAATGGCATCTGTTCTCACATAATAACTTAATTACTCAGTTATTTCAAGTTTTTATCATCAAGGTTTCAGTGGAAACTACCGAAGTACAGGCAGGAAAACCAAAATGTATGACATTCTAAGAAATAGCTCTATCTTAGCAGTCATCTGCAAATGCACTAGAAGGGAACATTCAAGAGAATGCTAAGATAGCATTTCAGCTCTTTGTGTAACTATTAATTCATATGTGCGCCTCCTGTAATACTATTCAGTATTGGAGACCTTACAATGTTGAAGATTTTCAAAAGTTCTCTAGTAATACTGGTATTTTTGTTTTTATTCAAAATTCAAACCTAACGACAGAAATAGTGGAATATAGGGAAGATTCCAATCCCCATTTTAGAGACTGCGAAATAATAAAGTTGTCCAAAGACACGGAAGTCTCTCAAAAAGTCTCTATATACACTCCATGAGCTATAATCCATACCTTAATCATTATTCCTTTGCATATTTTCTCAGTAATGCATACCCTTCTATGAAACAGTCTACAAATAACACATATTTGTATTGGTATTATCACACTGTAGGAACAAGATCAATGAATGCAGCCCCAACAATCCACTATTTTTGTAGTCCCACATGTGGTATCTCTCTGTCAACTCAACTGTCTTGAAATCTTTTTTTATTCCCGTACTTAACAAAAGCAGTGGGAAGGAATATTCATGACCTGCTTTCTGATCTAACGCAAAACCCAGAAGCAGAAACTCAAGCATACCCCCATCAAGTGTTCACCTTGTAAAAGAACACAATTCATAGATGGGCCCTGAGCTGGAAAAGTGATTTCTAGGTTTCAAACTACACTTACGGACAAGTTAGAAGCGTCAGTTTCTTGCTTCCAAAAGAATGCCATTAAAATGCTTTGAGACATGCACCCATGTTTCCATAAGACAGTTTTTTTGCTCCTACCTTAGGCTGTATCACTTTTTTAAAGGAATACCTGATTAAAAGGGAACAAATTTGAGTTTGCATGTTATAAATTTGCCAAACGTTAGTAAATGAAGAAAATCTCTTCATTAGTATTAGGATAACAATTTTGTTTCATGATTAAACTTAATATTTTCAATGTAGACTTATTTATGCACACCAAATACATTTTTTTATGAGAGCTTATATATGTATATATGTTAATATATATATGCAACTGTGTTGTGTCGTATTTTACACATGTACTAGATTGTCCTTGAGGACTGAATGTCTCAAACAAAATCCTGTTGAACAGCAGTTCATGACCCTTTGCCTAATCCGTATGGTAAAGGTATAAATGTTCCATTCAAGTAGAAGGCTTATAAAATAATCTGAAAATAAAAAGAGACTATTTTTATAGTATATTTTGTCTGATTTATGATAGCCAAACCATGTGGGCACGGAGGCATTTACAGGAATTTCAAACTGGCCTGCTTTTCATGAATGTCAAAAATTTGTGATGTCTTCAAAAAAGCAGATTGATGACTGCTATCAAATTTGATAGTAGACATGAGGTTCAAAAGAAAAAAGTTTTTGTGCTATAAAAATTCAGCTGACTGATCAAACTGTCTCTCCTGCACCATAGTAAGTCACATGCCGTACTGACATATATAATGGCAATTCACAAAACATTCCTGTGACACATTAGCAAGCACCTGAATGAATTTTTATTTTTCTAGAGACCTGGACTTTCTGGAATCCCTTAAAACACCCAAAAGAGCACAGGAAAAAATGTATTTCATGGTAGAAAAAGTACTGATGAGAAGAATTGGAAAGTGTCACATATTTTGTATCTGATTATTTTTTTCTTCACCAATTGGCCTAAATAATAATAGCTTATGCCAGAACTGAACTGCTGAATCAACTAATGAATAAAAAAACTAAACACATTTCCAGGTCATGTATTCCTTCGCAGAAATAAAACGTGCTGCTGGGAATTTTGAATCATGAGGAAAGTAATATTTAATCATGTATAAGATTACATCATTCTCATATGTTAAAATTTCTCAGAAATGGGAATAATCATGTTAATACTACTGTGATACCAAACTTGTAGTAAATAAATTTTTGACAGAATAAAAAACGCAGACAAATTAACAACAAAGTGATGGAATAAGCATTTCTTCCTACCTTTTTCCTTTGAAAAATGTGAACTTTAGATAATAGTCTGTATAATTTCTAGTTCTATTCCTTTGGAAGTCTGAACTTTAGATAATTGTCTCTTAAGTATTCTAAAACTTTCCTTTGACCTTTAGTCCAGCAGAGCTATAATCAAACATACCTATATGGTCACTTGCAGTCTAGTAGCAACTCTTACATTTTGTACCTTGAGTTTTTAACCCATTGAAGGAAGGACAGAAAATCCCTGCTGAAGAAATAATGATGTAGAAGCACGCACCGAGTCTGAAACAATAGTAGTTTTATTGTTAACAGGGTAGAGAAATAATTAGGACATACTGCCTCTCTCTCTTTCTAACTTACAGATACTTACGGCAAATCAAACCAGGAAACTTCGGGCTCCGGGTCTGTTCAAGCTACACAGTTACCACAGTTGTCTGAACTGTACCCAACATACCTGATTTTAATCTCGCCCACTCTGATGTTATGCCCATTTATCTCTTCTGAATCCCCTGGTGCCAGTTATGATTGACATTCCCGTAATCTGAAGCAAGTTCAGGCCAGTGAAGATGTAAGATATGCTAAAACAGCACTGGCTTTTGCCTCTCATTTTTCTCTTCTGTATTCAACAAGCCAGCCACAAACTTGTTTACTAATAATCACACTGCTTTGACATGCTTTACTTTATTCGGATCACATCACTACATGGCATGTGCATTGAATGTTACATCTGTAAAGTGTAAGAATTAATGCAGGTTGCCAAGCTCTAGTTCAGAAAGAGAGATGAAATGGCTGTCAAATGTGCTTAGCATTAAAAATACATTATTAACACAGCGATTTGCATAGACTGATGGATCATTTTTGAAATCTACATATTCTAGTTAATTCTATTATCTTGTTATTTTAACCAAAAAGTTTCAGAAAGTAATACTGTGATTTATAATGCTTTGGCAAAATAATGTCTATATTTTGCATTTGAACCGAGAACTTTCCATTACTGTGTTACCAGATTCCCATAAAGCGCTGCAAAGATAAATAAAAAGCCAAAATATCCCAAGGCTTTGCCATCTGAATTTCTCTTTAGGGACAATGGATTCTTATTTTTTCTATGAATGCATACCTACAAGTGCAGTCTAGGAGGTGAAACTAATGAAAGATAGGTATCTAAGCCCCTTAGGTCACTGTGAGATTTACAGTTTTACACATTACATTTGTTTGGGATTCTCTTACGTGTAAAGCTAAATCTCAAGCAGATTCAATGAAATTTATAGTACTTTTGGTAGGTGATGGAAGAGTTCCAGGAATTCCATCCTATGTTATTCACCTTCCTCACTTCACAAACACCCTTTAATTCCTACTTCAGTGACATATTTCTAGGGTCTGGAAAAGATCAGAGTTTTCACGCCTATTAAGACAATCACAGATGTCTGAAGTGAGTCTGTCTTTCTAGAATGTAAACTATGAATACAATAGTAAGAAAAATAAAACTTAAGCAGGAACATTTTGGTTTTTACATGTGATGATGTGTCCTTGGCATTTAAGTGAGTTTCACACTAAGCAACTTAACATCCACTCCCCCGTGCCATGATAATTGTCTTTTCTGTTCCAATACCGTACGGAACATATACACGCACAGGCTAAGAATTTAAAACAATTTACCAGTAGATCATGTAACAGTCCTTTAAAACTGAATCTGGAATCAAGACACATCAACCATATTGAAGTATTGTTACAACAGTTAGAGCGCCAAATTCAAGCCATACCACTGTATTTCTATTATGCTATTACTTTTTTTGTAATGTTCATTTTGAAATACGGTGACAGAAAGCAACCACAAGACTATAAAAAAAACTAACCAGCATTTATTGGAATGCCGTCCATTTGTACTGGTGTAATAAAGGTCTTGTCAGCACTTCCATTACAAAATGCCAATTTTCAGGGGTTTATAACTCTGACATAACAACTTACTATGAGAAGAAATTTAGACTGTGTACTCTCTGCCAGAGAGCATTGAAAGTTAAATACAACTTACGTTGGCTGAGGCATTTTCAGTCAGAAAATAAATTTAAAAAAAATTTTGACTTAACATTTTCTTGAGCTTGTGCCACTCAAGAAAAAAATGAGGCTTTGATTTTAAGAAGTGCCAGATCCTGCAGTTCTTATATATGCAGAACTCGCTTTAACTTCACTGAGAATAATTTCTGTGGGAGAACTGAAAGGAGTGCCATTATACATTTTTGTAAATGTCATCAAGAGTTATATTAGCTTTTTGTAATTTGAAAGACTGAAATGCTATGGTATAAGATTGCCCCTGGGCACACAGGCAGCATGATAATGACTTTTTGAAGACATTCTTATATGCAGATTACATATAACAATAACAATTTGTTATCATCAGGCCATTAGTGGCAGTAATTTATACCTCTGTCTTACACCCAAAGTATACACATAATGTCTTATTACATGCACACCTCTCAATGAGGACGTCTCCTATGGTGAAGACTAATGGTCATTTGAAATACAGGGAACAGCAAAATGCATCCAGAGGAGGAATTTCAGTAAGTGAAAAAAAACAATTACCTGTCAAAAGAGTGGAACAGATTCTATAAAGTTTTCAAATGAAAACATTCCAGATACTCTTGGGAACATTTCTGCACGCCATGTAAACATTACCTAGTGAAAACTTGGCATAGACAGAAGTTCCAAACTACCATACACAGTCAGATTACTGAGAATCAAAGAGGGTCTACAGGAACAAGACTAGGACATACTGCAAGACCCTAACTTTGCTTTTTATGTTGTGTGACAAAACACAACTTGGAAAGAAGGAGCCAGGGAACGATGTCAGCGTTTGAATTCTGCCTCACCGCTGCAGAGATATTACAAAGTCAGTGCTTATATGGGTAAATATCTGCAAACTATAGCATCAGTTCATAAGATGTTCTAGAGTTTTCATAGAATCACTAAATGGTTGAGGTTGGAAGGGACCTCTGGAGGTCATCTGGTCTACCCCCCTGCTCAAGCATAGCTACCTAGAGCCCAGGACCATGTCCAGGCAGCTTTTGAATATCTCCAAGGGTGGAGATTCTGCTATTTGCACATTTGTTAGTCACAACTGAAGTATGTGTGTGACAAAACAGAAGATGTCTTATTCCTCATTCATTCTCTTCGTATCACGTGGAGAAGTTCTAAGGTACAAATACATAATGCACTGCTACGCTAAGAGAACAACATGCGTATCACAATGAAAATTGTTTCCTGTTGTCTTCTAATTCATGATGAAGAGTCTGACAAAGTAAATGTGAACAGTATAGGCAGAAGCCGCAATAAAAATCTGAAGCAGGATCAAATAAAAGTATTACAAGAGACTAGGCAATTCTAATGGCAAAGGAGAATATATCTTAATATGCCACAAAAACCTTCATGATCATGAAAGAAAACTTAAATAGTCAAAAAGGAGACCAGAAACAAACAACACTTTGAGAAAGATACGTGTTTCCTTACTAGGAAAAAGAAAAGAAAAAAGATTAAGGAAAACAATTTCAGTCTAGAAAAAGCTAAGTTCTTTATACAAAGTTTTGAAGCAAGTGGTTCTGCTAGACAGACTGCAGTAGAATTCTATAAAGCTTTTAGAAAATACATCTCTTGGTCTTGCATGTTAGCAGAAGACAAGCACAAAATAAGAGAAAGTTGATTTGTTATAAAACATTATTTTTCTCATTTCAAAATAGAAAATAGCATTACAAGGACAGAAGTTGGAATGTTGTGGGATAGATAATAATGATATAGAAGGAGCCGTACGGTGTAGAATTGAGTCTAAACTACCTTCCTCTATATTTAGGATTCCAGGTTGTATCAAAGATACAACAATGCTTTAGCTACAGCTGTCATTAGACTGGGGTCCACCATTTCTTTCCCTGAGCTGCAGAATAACTTCTACACGTTTCCTAACTGGGAGTTTCAGAAGAACCTGAAGAGACACCATAATGCATTCTTGAAAATCCCAGTCTTTACCAGTCCATAGGGAGCTGCTAATAGGCGTCATTAATGTCATATGTGAGTATCAGATGAATGTTTTAAAATAACATCTGCAGCATAGGCACGGCACAATGACAGGCACAGTGATTAAATGACTTGTCCAAAATCATACAGGAAACCTGTAACCAAGCTATACAAAACTATTCTGAACTCCAGAACAGTTCTTTAACCAAAAAAACAGCACTCCTGTAGAATGCTCTGTCCTGGTTTCAGCTGGGATAGAGTTAACTTACTTCCTAGTGGTTGCTGTGTTTTCAGACTTGGCATGAAAGGAATGTCAATAATACATATTGTTTTAGTGGTTGCTAGGTGATGTTTATACTATTCAAGAACTTTTTTCAGCTTCCCATAGAAGCTGAGAAAGAGCATAGAACAACGGAATGGCCAACGGAATATTCTGTACTATAGATGTCATGCTTGGTATATAAATGGGGGTTGGACGGGGGGTGGAGGATCCGTGATGACTGCTCGGGATGAGCTGGGCAACCAGTTCATTGGGTGGTGAGAGTGACTTGAGTTGTATTAATTTATCTTGTATATTCTTTTCACCATTATTATTATTGTTATTTTCCTTTTTCTGTTATTGTTCTATTAAACTGCCTTTATTTCAACCCACCTTTTTTTTTTTCTCTTTCTTTTCCCCCCTTTTTCTCCCTGCCCTTCTTGGGGGGTGGGGGGAGTGGGGGGAGCGGAGAGGGAGAACTGCGTGAGCGGCCCACGTGGTCCTGGCTGCTGGCTGGGGTTAAACCACAATATGCTCTTAGATCACAAGGTCTTAATCTTTAGTAGGGTGAACATTGTATAATTTACAGAAGGGTCATATATAATGGATGAAAATATTATAGAAAGTGACATGACAGAGTTAAGCAAGGTTAGGGAGTGACAAGTTCAAAAAGACTACATGAAACATTTTTATCTTATTTCCTCTAACCTAGATTTTAGCTTTAATTTTGGGTTAGACTGAATGAAAGTTTCCTAACAAAACACAAACAAAAGCAAAAAGTTCTCTGCTTTTATGAGAGCAATGTGAAACTGTCATGTCGTTTATTACATTCTAAAAATTAAAGAGAAGAAAAAAGTCACTGTTCATGTTCAAAACAGTCCAACATTCTATAGAATACAGCAGAGTACTTTCATTGACATTCAGTGATTATTATTGATGCTCCTTTTAAGGTTTATGACTACAATACTTAACTCCATTCAAAACTCCACAGATAAGACTTTATTCCTGACTTCTCTCTTATTATAGAATAATTTGTATGAAAAAAAAATTACTATAGTGTTACAGTCACTGCTCAAAAATGTATGTAGCCCTTAGCCTATAGCAAAAGTTTACTTACTTGAGCCCACAATTAGCTGAGGGCAAGCTGGGGTGATCTGACTTTGCTATCTTAAAATGGGCTGACAGCTACCACTGCTTTGCTGTTCACTGTAATCTGACTACGCATCCATCCGCGTTACCTTCGAAGGACCCCACTAGCTCTCCCTCTTCAACACCATCAAGCAGACATCTGGTCCTTTTCTTGAAGTTCTTCTATTTATCTCTGCCTAACAAGCTGGCTTATTACCTCACTTCAAACAGGGGCCCATCTTCTCTCCCTCTATAATCAGCCCTGATTACCAAGTATGCACATCCTATCATTTGAGGATACGCAAACTCTCTCCCCAGACTAGATGGGTCAACTTACGCGTTTCATTTATTTTCTGCATTTGGCTCAGTATGTAAGATCTTTGCGTTCAGTAAAATCATGTACTGTACCTCTTTTCTGGCATCTGAATGGTTTGCCTTCTAGGCATATTTATTATATAAATATTAAATACTAATAATTACATAAATATATCACTAATTACTGGATGCTTGCCAAATAGAATACATCCTAATTAGATAGAATTAAATGAAGACCAACAAAGTGACTCATTTTACAAGGCCACCCATACAAATTACAAAATCAGAAGCTGATGGGAATAATATCGTAAGAAGTAGAAAGAAACCCCAACCAACAGAATAAAAGCTTTGTCTCCCTTATTCTTTAAAGCTTGACGTGAGAAGCTCTGGTCAAAATGATTAAAAATTCCAGATTTCCTTCGGTTTGTCACTGCTATATTTGCTCTTGCCAGAGAAATACAGCCCATTCTTGAACAGTCATCTCCTTAAAAGGAGTAAGGAGGAAATGAAACGGTATGGAATAAATATGACCACACCAGGCAGGTTCAGGCGAATGTATAGAGATAGAGTTCACATAATAATCAATGTAATGGTGACATCATAGGAAGAATGACTGTGATTCCAATAATAATTACTTCCTTCCTGTACACCACTTGTGTAATTGGTCTAAAACAGGATGAAAATTGGAACGTGGTATTTGTCATTTTAATTCACATTGTAACGTTACTTGTGCAGTAGTTTATCAGACAAGCCTTGAGGCTAAGTGTGAAAAATTAATACCTTCTATTTTAATGGAGGAACCTTGTGCAAATAGTCTGTATACTTTATATCTGTTATAATGAAAAAGGAGATTTTTACTAATCAAAGGAAAAGTCAACAACTAATATGTAAGGATTCTGGCTTACACGGTTTTCATTTTTAGCCTGTTTATATTCTTCATCTAGTAGAAGAGTGTTGGGGTTCTTTTAATCTTTACGACTGCAACTTTAAAATGGGACTCCTATTTAGTCTCTCGTAAATTGACAAAGTACAGTTAAAGCAACTAATAAATTAATTGTTATCCCACCTCAACAGCCTGTATTTATAACATGATAAACCAAAGAAACATTCCGTAATGTCAGCAACCAATAAATTTACAAAAAAAAAGAAAAACTGTCTTGTGCCATAATTACTGATTACTTAGAGAGAGAAAAAATCCAAATATTTGAAACAAAACAAAACCTAACAGTGAGGTGAAAACAGAGGGGGACTTCTTAAGATGCAATATGTCTCTGTCGGGTAATACACTGAGGTGGTGAAGGCATAGAGGCCCTACCAGAAACTTCAGCTTTAGGACATCATTCCTCCTACTCAGTGAATTAAACCCATTTACAAGAAATCAAACATAGTCAGTGCATTGGCTATGAATACTTCCACTACAGGAAGTGTTTCTTGCAGAAAACCTGGAGGAATTAGATCCACCCATGAAACCAGAAGCGGTACTTTGGCAGAAATCTCTTAACATATTTTCAGAATATAGTTGATTAAAAATCTGGAAACTTATCTCCAAATATTCTATATTCATTTAGTTATAAATACTACTATGAAATACATTTAAGGTCCTAGAATATAATTATCATGGGTGCTGTTAGCTTTCAAGGAGTTATGTTTTTAAAGCACTTGGGGAACCTTTGAAAATTAAAGGGCTATTGGAGCAATGTTTAATTGGAAGACAAATTCCAGAGAGACAGTACGGTTGTCCTGATCGCACTTAGTTGAAAAGTTTTGTACTCATTAAAAACAACGCCTTTCTGTCTGCTAAGCAGGTCAGTTTGGAGACCCTGATTTAATGTTTATTTTCCCCATTATGTGTCTGAAATGAAGTCACACTGAAGATTCAATTTGTTCTTATCTCTGTTGTTTCTTTCATCCATGTTCCATATTATTACTAACATAGATTTATTTTCATGCTAATTTGCTGACCAAATTCTTTTCTGTTTCGTTTTCATAACCTTTTATCCGTTACTTAGGCTTTAAAAGTCATGGCAGCATTGCTCACTTTTTCTTTAGTTTTATTATGAAATTAAAGAAATACACTGGAAAAAAGATAAGTATGTTACACTATCTGAGCATGATGAAACTCCTACAGCAGGAAAATTCACAGCTGTCCAATCCATCTCCTCATCATGAGTAAGCACTGTCGTACATATGGTGCACAACACTGACCTCAGATCTTTTTCATTCAGATTGCATCTGGTTCTTAATTAGTTTGATTTATAAAATGAAACATAATTGACGCCTTGGCAACAGTATGTTGCTAGCAGCACAAATAATAAATTAAGAAGGAGTGAAGTAAAAGGCTCTTTGGTCATGTACGCATAGTGGCATGCTGCATACATACAGTATTATCCTGTATTTCATCACTCAAATTTCATGTTGTTTTGGGCTGGGTCACGTTTACATGAATGTCCTGAAATAGCTATGTAATTGTGATTGATTCATATGATTAAAAAAAAAAGGCGCTCTCTGCAAGGACGCGATGCCGTGGAAATTAGTCTTATTTTCCAATGTGCATATGTAACTCTTCTGTAGTTGTCTGAAAGTTCGTATTTGTGAGGCTTGAAAAGAAGTTGTCATCACAGAGCTAAACTAAAACAGGACTGAAAGGTTAAACAGCATTTGGAACAGAAGTGCTCCCAGAGAAACACTTTGCCAGCTACAAAACTATAAAAAGCACAGACGTGCTGGGAAACACAGCAGAGCTGAAGAAGAGCCTGAAGATGCCTAGAAGAGGACAATCGGCTTACCAGATGGCCCCCTCCTTGCTGGTTCATTCATCAGGTTGGCCTGTCCAGTCGAATGAAGACTTGATGGATCACATCTGGCTTAGGGCGGAGGAGAGAGGGAATCTGTCTGGAGCCCTGCATCCTGAATACAGGAGAGGAGTGAATAAGGTTTCAGATGGACAGAACAGACAGAATGGTCAAAGTGCGGAGGAGCTTGGTAGCTGAGTTAGCTTTTGAAGAGCTGATTCTATTTTCCTGACATTGTTTCAGCTAGAGCAGCTATGTGCACCAAGAAGGATGCATCTCTTTAGCCTGCTGAAGTGGTGAAACGCACGTAACCATTGTAAGAATGTGTAAATCATCCAGATAGGGCTAAAAAGTATGTTTGCAGAGGAACTGCACATAGTCTTCACCTGTTCTATAGTTCTAATTAGAAGGCAGTCCAGAAAGAGCAGTGATCTGCATGCAAGAAGAAAGATGGGAAAGACAGCAGAAGCAGGTGTCAGTGAAGGAAGCAGCACACAAAGGACTGGAGTGGAAAAATGCTGGTTTCCCATCTACATTCATGTAATCTTCACTTCCGAAAATAACATCACATCTTTCTACGCCAGGGAAGTTGTTTTAAATCGCACTCAATTGATACTCAACATCAAGGAAAAACAGAACATCAGGGAGTAACAGAACATAGTCAATAGTGATGACAGTAAAGAAAGAAGGGGGAAAGGAAGCAGAAAGGTATCAGGTATGAAAGATATATACTGAGAATATTTTCACTGACATTCTCAGACTAGATGGGACTAACACTACTGTACCATGGAAAAGTGTAACTTTGCTAGGACCACAAAATGGTATAGTAGAAAGGAATTGAATATATTACTTCAATTGCAATGTGAAATCACACAATGGAAATGGAAATGCATTCAGTGCCTGGCAAGACAGAACTTCTGAGCGTTACTGGAAGGTACTGGGGTCCCTTGGTAGTATTATCATTAACTTGAAATTCTAGCAGTCTTCTAGAATTTGAGAATAAAGATCTATAGTACCAATTTCTACCTCACGTTGCTTATCACTTTGTCACTAGCAGAAAAGGGTTCATCTTTTTGAGTCTTTAGACATAGACTATTACTTCACAGGATGACATTACGTCTTAGAATTCTGTCAGATATGTAAATAAGAAAATTGATTACTTTTCCTACTAGGAATGATCTAACATAGTTTCTGATCCAAAGCAGTTTCAATCAGGTCAATTGTCTAAGGACGAAGGATGAAGAAACCCAAGTATAATAAGTAAGGAACTGTAAAACCAAAATATTTCAGGGACTCAACACTTACCACCTAATGCATAACCACTCGTTCCAGGAAAAGTATTTGCAGTGGCTGAATACAATTTTTTGCATATTATTCGAGTGGAAGCTAGAATCTGTCCTTTCCTTTTTCAGGCCCTGATATCCCTACCTGCCTGCTCCAATGGTGAGGGGGGCAAGGTAGCATAGTGCTCTCTTCTCACCACACAGCCGGATCATAATTCTTACATGCTTTCCAGCACATGGACCAAGACACATTGAGACGTCATTCTTAGAAAGGCACTCAGATCCAGCAGTGTAGTGTAACTCGTAGATCATTAAGTAGAATGTGGTAGTTCAGGCCTGTAAATCACTTTTTTTTTTTTAACTGAGAAAGGTAAGAATGCATCCAAAACATAATGAAGAGTTTTCTGAAATATGATTTCATGTCAGAACAGTCTCAATCCACAGAACTAAAATGTTTCATGGAGCTTAGCTACCTTAACTGTCACATGATTTGTTTTGATAAAAATTTGACCTTTCTGCTCAGCAAAATATCAACATCTTCTTTATGCTTTCTTGTTTTAACTTCTATAACATAACATAGAACAAAATGAACAAAATCTTTCAACCACACTAAATAGGAAATCTTTCAATAATTTTATATTAACAATTTCATTATTAAATATATCATTCATTAAAAAAATCAATAATCTGAGGTTGTTCTGGTATCCTCAGTTTATAAAAATGTTGAACTTTGCTATTTAAACAGCTCCAGTTTTAATGCCATGCCGAGAAAAGGACTGATAGTATGATATTTATAATACATTTTTTTACACTATGCACACTCCTAAAGAAACATGACGTGTGCCTGTGGATGGCAGATTCTGGCATGTAAGTGCCAGATTATAGGTTAGTTTGTGTTTGTTGTTTTTTCTTTTTTTAAATACATTGGAATAATTTATTTTTAACTCCATTATTTTCACAGTGAATGCACCTTGCTATGCAAGAATTGCCTATGACTTCTGGTGACAAAACTATGCCTATTAAGAGACATGCTGATCAATGCCATTTTCTAGATTATGCAGGATATTCTTTTACAATTTTAGATGCAGTCTTCTAGATGTTATTCCATACCACTAATATTGACAGACAAGGTAGAAAAATACTTACAGGACGCAAGACACATCCCTGATCACATCACTTAATTTTACTTTTCAAGAAAACCACTTAACAAGGATGTGATTTGGTATGTTTTAGAACTGTACTTTGAAAGTCTAATTATTGATATATAAAAGAAATGAGGATGGTAATTAAACACATTAGAAGTATATAAGCATGTGCTTTCCCTCAAGAATTGCCATTGTGAAACACCCTCTGGCGTAGATGGCAGCTGGGCCACAACGTTTCCCAAGGCTCTTGAAAAATTGCATGAAACTGCAAAAACGAATGAGGATTTACTGCTCATATCCAAGGGACCATATGGGTACTGTTATTCTAGATGTTCATTGTACATCCATCAAGGAATGATGGGTTTAATGATGTCCTTGCTAAGGCAATTTGTACCTGAGGTCAGTGGGTTAACTTTGAAATTGGGCAAACTGGAAGGAGGGCAGTGAAATAGCAGTGCCACCTCTTAGGTCTCTGAGGTATATATTTGGAAAGAAAAGTCAGTCAAAACCACAGAAGGAGCTTTAGCTGGCAGCTGAGACAATGGCAGAGAGACTTATCGGGAAATGCCAAAAGAAACCGATTCAGGGAAAGAAACTCATTTCAACACACAAGAGTTACTCTTGTGGGAACAAAAGACTCACCCTCCAGGTATGCATCTGACAGATGCTGCTAAAAATATTTTCAGGAAAAAGATGTGGAAAAAAATCGATGTGAAAAACACAGCGTCACAGAAGTACTTTCAAAAATGAAGTAGTACTGATCATTTGTTTTTATTATTTGGGATATCTAAAAGAAAGGTTGCATGTGATTGTCTTCTCTGGCTGTTTCTAAATAGTTTAGAAATATTTGTTTATTAATGGTAAAGAGGTGAGGAGAAAAAGCAAATATTTAAAAATAAGATGTGCAGTATATACAAAGGCATGCAAGCCAGCTTGTGATTGAAGTGATTATCCCAGGCTATTTCCTTTTGAATACATGACTCTTTCAAGGCAGCACAATGAGGACATAAGTGACAGATTAAACTTGCTAGATGGAAATAACAAAAGAAATGGACACTTAAACATGAACGTTCTTGGAGCTATTATAGGTGTCATAGGTATAATAGACTAAGCATGGCTGAGAATAAATATTAAATTCATTATAGAGAACCAACAGAACAGTTCATCACTGAAGTACATATAATGCTTCAATTTAAAAAGAAAAAAACCCCTCTTTGCTATGCACTCACTAAAATCAGTTTGGCCCAACTTCAGAGCTGAAATCACCAGATGGACACTGAATGTTTCTGAGGAGAGAGGAGGCTGATTATTTGTAGGGCTATTGGACTTCTGCAGGAACAGGAACGCATGCCACTAAGATGGTTCTCTTAACCCAAAGATAAGGCCTGCCCATGTTCCACGCAGCCCTGGGATTGCTTCTACTCCATAATCCTAGGAAGAGGTATGCAGTATCACATTTATACACCACAGATGCACCACTTCTTCTGTCAGAAGAGTTACTGCATCCAAAGGCACTGTAGAACATTCGATTCGGGGTTTATTCCATTAGGAAACAGAATTTGGCATAAGAAAAATGGAATAGCAATGGAAACATCTTTTGGGAAAAACTTTAAGTCTCTTTACTTTACGGCAAAGATTTATTCGCTAGTTTTTGAAAGTAAAAATTGCATTGGCAGCATATCAAAAGGTTTACATCTGTGAAAACGCTTTTATCACAAAATTCTGTTCTCACTTGAACGACCTAAGGAACCCATAAGAACATTAGGAATTCAATGCTGAAAGCAGGTATTGCTGCAAGCGCATTGTTTGGCATGCAGGAGACGCTCCGTGTACTGGCATTAGATTTTAGGTAACGCTTTGTGAAGACCACTCACCTGAAAAAAGACTGTCAACAAATGCTAATTCCATTTCCAGAGGTCTCATTTCAATTTACTGATGCTGTGACAGTACAAAATCCTTATCAGTTGTCTAAATTCCTGTCAGTTTTTTGTCATTTATTGTGATCCTACAGCTTTTTGGAAGGGTTAATTCCATTCAGCCAAGGAATCTACAACACGGCGCTAGAGCGTACCAACACCTGCCTAAACATCAGGTATTTTCATCTGAAGTTTTAGTTTTTTTTTCTGGTTTGAAGGTTGTCAGAAACATTACACAAAACATTTATTTTATTTTTTTGCATTTCTGCTCCTCTGCAGAAACGCGGCACAAAGGCATGTGACAGGTCAGTCTGTAGGAGTTTATGCAGTCAAGAATTTGTTACGTCATAGAGTCACAGGCTCAGGTTAGTCACCAGGACTAACACAGAAAACATTACAGGATTTTCATGTTGCATTAACTTCTTATATTTTTATTACATAATTTTATTATTTCTCTGGTGAAGGGATAAATGTTTATGCATCTGGCAATCTAAATGATCCGTGTTCCTTGCATTAGAGTTTGCGAGAGTAGGATTGCTTTACTTCACGTTATCTGTCGCTGCCCACTTAGCCAAGGCACAAAGCTGAGAAAAACTACTCAGTAACAGAACTTGAAAACAGAACTTTGAGCTCGGAAAAAAAACAGAAAAAATAGATCAGAAGATATGATAAATGAAGATTTCTAAGAGATGCTCTAAAGGCATTCATTCAGATGTAGGATGACATTTAAATTTACATTTTTACATTACTTACATCAGGAAGGCACTACAGCCTGTACAGTTTTTGGGCATCTTTGGGGGAATCAGATGGGATTGTAAATATGCAAATTTAACAAACCAAACAAATAAAGGATACCGGGATATCATTTCAAGGAACAGATTCTGCTATGATCACAAGATAATTTCTATAATACATAATATAATCTTAGCAGAAGTAGGAGGTTTTGTGGTTTCTGATGAAGATACACCGTTGTGTCACTCAGTTAAACATATTTGGCAATAACAACATAGCCGATCATAATATTTGTAGGATATTTGGGCAGCACAGTTAATTACTGAAGTATCATGTGAACTTCCCTTAGGGCAATCTGGAAAGTTCAAACAATACAATTAGCCTGTAGGCAACAAACTAAATTAATTAATGGTTATGCTTATGTTCCATATAGCAAGAGAAAATTCCAAAAATACATGCATCTTATATATTATTTAGTATGAGGGATGGAAACAGAACATCACAGCTTTCTTCCCATGGCAGATGCCAAACTGCATTGTTTGCATACTAGTGCCACCAGATCAGATAATGTCATTACTTCATGAAGGACAGAAGTAATTGCCAAATGCCACAAAGCGCAAAAGAAGAATCCCAAAGGGTAATACAATTCCACACGTGCTCTTGAGGAGGGGTACTTCTGTTTATCTCTGCACTTCAGGGAGTTTTGGAGAAAGGCAAGACATGAAAAATCATTTAAATAAAGAAAAAAACCCCAACCTAATTCTAGCGAATAAAAGACTGGGTTTCTATAGTAGGTTTCCTGAGAAAATGCAATCCATTTATAATATCCATAAAAGGATCACATTTCTTCAGCCGCCATCAAGGCAGTCTCTGCCGCCTTGAAGAATTCGGCAGGGCCAAGAATATGGGAGGAAGCTGAGGCTGAGGTCACAGTCAGGAGGGTGTCAAGGATTTTGCCCACCAGTATGAAGAAATGGTTTTCCGTTCCAAGCCTGAGTGGGTCGTGCACTGATCTGAAATAGAATTCTCCAGAAATGAGAGTAGGGTTTATTATAGGCCTTCTCTTAAATTGCTTCTAATAAACCACACCAAACTGGCTTCTGGACAGCCCAGACACTCATTAGTACAACTAAGGAGAAATTCAACTTGTGAGTTCAGGTTCTTAGGAATACTGGAGTTTTTTCAACAAGAACAATCACTCATGCTTATCTAGGAGATATATGCAAGACAAAGTCATGGTCGAGTTCATTGTTTAAGTGGCATAACTAAATAAAGACTTACTAAAGATTTATGATGTTTAAATGACACGAAACCTCACCTCAACCAAATTATACCCTGATTTTGGCTTTGACAGGAATATTTGCTTCCTGTGGGAGATCACATTCTAGCAACAGCCATGGACTGCATCCCTGGCTGAGCAATCTTGATAGAAAAGGATGGTGTGCATAGTGGAATTTTATTCTTAGATACCGAAAGATTAAGCCAGAGAAGTCTCTTAAGTGGATTTTTCATTTCAAGATATTTCAGTTGGTTGTTTTAAGAGGATTTACACATTTAACTGATTCAAATGCATTAAAAACTGTAAAACTGAGTGGCAATATTGTAACAAAATAGGACTTGTTTTTCTAAACCATGTTATATAGAAAGGTTCCTCACTCCCATTTAGATCAGGAGTCATTTTGCCATTGGCTGTGACTGGGAGTAAGAGTAGGTCTTAAATGGGTAACAGATTGAAAGGACAAGGCTAATTAGTGATATGAGCTAAGTATTTAAACATGAAGAGAAATGCTAAGACCTTTTTTACATTGTCATGCTGTGAAAAGCAAACCACCTCACATTTAGGATGCTTAATTCAATTTGTGTTACACTACTGATGATTACGAAATGCATTTTGAAGAGGTTTGTTCTATCTTCTCCTGTGAGTGCAGAAAATATACAGAGACTTCTTTTCTACATGAAAGTACAAATATAAGTAGAGACACACTTCGTGAGAAAAACATCTATAATGAAAAGTAAAATTCAGGATATATTTAAGCAGATTTAAGAATTTAGGTTTTTATAGCATAATGCAACAAAATGGTGCCAACATTCTTCTTGGTTGAACAGCTAGAATAAAAAATGAAAACAGCATTTTCTCTTTATTTGACATTTCATGTATTACTTTTACACTCATGCACACACACCTCACACATTCATCTTCCTATTAGTAATGGACTAAATAGGGGTTTTCTTCTTTAGCATTTCAAATAAGGGAAATAAGAGACTGAATTTGACTAAAATTCCTGACAGAGTAGTTTCATTAAAAAAAAAGGCAAGATGGAAAAACTTTGCTGAATAGTCAAGTAAGTGCAAATACATAAAGCCCTACGTATAGCATTCTTGTGATCATTCCTAGCTCTTTCTCACATGACCTTCAAATATATCTGTGTGCCAAAGAAAAGGATCAGTGTAAATTTATTGCTCAACAATATTTAATTTCCAATCACGCATGAAATTCCATTTCTATAGTACTACAAAATGACATTATGCCCTTCCAGAAGTGCTCTAAAGCTTAGTGATACAAAATGCCCTTCTGGGCTTTGCTGACCTAGCAGATTTTGCTTTCTAGTAAAAGTCCCTAACTGGAATACTTTGGAACCTTTATACACACAACAAACAGGCTTAAAAGGTGTTTCCTTTGGGGGATTTAGTAGATACTTGATTTTATGCTCCCATCTATATCCAGTCAATGTAGAATCAACATTAACTTATCAACATAGTTTCAGATTTTCATCTTACAGCATATCTCTGAAATTTCAAGTTAATACAAATAAAACAGGCAGTAAATCCATCCTTTCACTTTATTTAAGCCAGTGACCTGTCTTCTGGATCTAAACTCAGTATTCATTTTACTTTCTTCTTATCTACTGTAAAGATATTGGAAATAGCTTAAAAGAAATATTGAAAGTACCATTAAACATATTATCTACATTGTAATAGCCCAAGGGACAAACTGGTAAAGTAACTGGAAGTCAACAAAGCAGTACAAAACTAAGTTGTTTGGATACACATTATCTATGTTTTATATTTACCTTCATTTTTCTTGATGGTGAAATTTGGATTGTTGACCATTTCAGGAAGAAGACTGTACAGGAAATAATGCCCATTTTTAGGATCATCTTTGTCAATGGCACTAACAATCTGAATTACCTACAACAGAAAACGCTCTCATTAAGTATTCACACTCCTGATAAACATACAGTATTGAAAAACCCATTCCATTGTATCAGACACATTCTCATTTGTCGATGTGCCAGATTAAAAATGCTACTTTATAATCTTGCAAGGCTTTTACAGACCTTAGACTGAAAGTCTGGGGAACAGGGACTGCATCTGGCCCATTTAAACTGTTTCCAGAACAAGGAGGCAGAGAATAAGGAGAGACAGGTATATAAGAGAGGCCAGTAAAAACTGCTGCTAATTTAGGCAAGTATAAATTATTATTCAGCAATAAGGAAAAAACTAAAATGTCTTTCAGAAACACTCATGATGCCTATGGTAGTCTTTCGTTCATATAGCCATGCTTCTCACTGGACAAAAATGTATGATCTATCTTTTCTCCTTTCCGTCAACACTTTTTTTTACTTCATTGAATAAATACTATTTTTAAAATTAACTTTTTGTGTGAAATTTTATATGATAAATAATCTAATCTGAAAAAAAATAAAATATCCAAATCTATATTTGTATTTTTTTCTTAATTTTAGTAAAACTTCACTTATTCCTGTACTAGGAACATTGCTTTGTTTTAAAATAGCATTATTAACAAATGATCCCCAGAATAATGCAGAATACTAAGGTTAGAAGAGAGTGTTTGGATAGTCTGCATAACTTTGAATAATCAGATAACTTTGTATGAAGCACCTCATATGATTTATATGACCAACTACAGTATCTGCACTGTATCTACCTCCATTTACCTCTTTTAACTCCAACATTACTCAGAAAGATACTGCAGTTGATCATCTTCAAATCATACAGAGCTTCACAGGATTATGAAAGGAAGAAACATTATTTAAAAAAAAATCAGGTTTGATTTTTTTTTTTTAATATTTGGTGCTCAAAATAGTTTTGATTCCAAGTATTTTCCAGAGGAGTAGAAACAAAGACAACTATGGATCCAGATCCTGCACTCAGAGTTGAATTTCAGTGGTAGTTAGCTCATGCTAGATGAGGTTTGTAAGAAATTTAATGGGAATTATTGACCTTTCCCATGCCCGTGGAATTCAATGACATTTTTTGTCTTATGTAGTTATTTTTGTAATGCCTAAAGCAACTGACCAATAATTTCTTGGACGATTAAATTCAAATTAGGAATCACGACAAATTTCATTTTTAAAGAGTAGAGTAAAAAAATGGAAACATGGTCTGATGCTGTCCAACTTCATAGACTTATACTTTAAATTTTCAAAGCTTCACTAACAAAATGCTAATAACTACTATTTTATAGTGTTTTTTCCACAAGAGAACTATCAATCTCTATATGTTACATATACGATAACAGTCAATATCCCATTCTTTCTTCTATGTTCTCCAAGAGTCAAAGAACAAAATCTTACTAGATAACCAAAAGGAGCAGCATCGAAACATAAATATTTGAAATTATGTTTGAGCAGGTATTGATATAGGTATAAGAATTTGTAAGACAACCTAGGAAGGAATTTGAGACAACTAATTCCTTGCCTAATCATGTTCTGAATAGGTCAGATTTATTATCAAAAATCTACCAGCAAAAGTTTTAGATTGTTTAAATACCACATAAATAGATTTTTTTATTTTTTTTTGATAACTGCATCTGGCAAGGTGGAAACCTTGATTGATAGGATTTCAAACACATGTATTAGAACAGATGGACAAAAAAAGGCCTAACATAGCTTGGAGAAGTAGGTCTCCAATTTAGGAGCTGCATAATGGGTCCTAGAGAGCTACGGCGTGTGAAAGAATATAAACAGCTGAAAAATATTTAAGTAGATGTTGTCTGTCCCACTGCAGACACACCCATTTACAGAACTGGAACGTTTTCAGCTTTCTCTTTGCAGAGGTGTAAGGTACTAAACTATCCACAGGCGTCGGACACAGGGCTGCAGTAGGTACTAGTAATTCTGCATCACAGGTAAGAGTGATTTAGAATAGAATCCCGAACAAGTATCTTTAGACAGATATATTTTATGATTGTTCCATTTTTCAAACACTGCTAGAATGGGAAAGCAATAGGGAAAAAGGATAATGGCACAGTGAAGTCTGGAAGGTCAACTGCACATAATAGGTGTCGTTTATCAGATGGTTATGCAATTTTATCTCTACTGGCTACACAACTGTTAATTCTTTCCAGCATTATGTAAGAGTAAGAGAGATGACTGTAAAAATTCACTCTGCTGTCTCCAGGTTTTCAATTAATTTACCTGAAAGCCAATAGCCAAGAGCATTAGTAATATGGATTTTCAGCTCACAGAAATTTTATGAAATAAGCTTAGAATATCATTTAGATCGGAAATTTTCAAGAAATAGAAACTGGGCATATTCTTTGCCCTTCCCCTCCCCTGGAACTATAGATACCTCTTACCGTCCTAGAGAATTATATGAAAAAAAATTATATTTCAGTTCTTTCCATATATTCCTTCCATTGTTTACCAAATCATTCTTTCTCCGAAAATGCACCGAAAATTATATGCAAAAGACAGGCTTAGTGGCATACTACATTTGTTGTGTTACATGCACACATCAAGGAATTAAGAGTTAGTGTTCCCATAGCAACCTTATTTCTTTGTGCGTTTGCATTAAAATAAGCTCTTAAAAAAAAAAAAGCCTAACATATATACAGTGATACAAAGCTGCTGTATCTTTTACTCCATAGGGGTGAAAAAAGTCCAGTAACTCTCATTGCCACATTTTTTATTAGTATGCTGATGAGCATACTTTATTGCTCAGTGTTGTGTGACCATGTAATGGAACACTAGTGAAGTCATTCTCCAGCTCTTAATTTGTGGTCCATAACATGGTAGAGAATTTTACAGGGCTGACCTGCCTTACCTATCACTAGAGATGTGTTTTCTTTCCTAGTCATAACATGCATAACAAAGGCGTTCCATATAACAAAACTGGTCAATACTAGTAAAAATGAAAACAAGAACGGATTTTTTCACTGTGTATCCATAAGCACTGCAGTGAAAGTTAATAACCCTTTGGGTATTCAGTCTTGAAAATTCTGAAATTCCTCCATGTAAAATTGCAACTTTGATGTTGTATTAAAAATTCATGCATATATTTGATTCTGTACATACATTTAGTAGAAACATAGTAAATCAGCATATTTTGCTTAACAGGCAGCTCCGGATTGAAATTAATAGTTAAACGATCCCCTAGGACAACTCGGCATTATAGTCTGCAGGTTTGTATTGCATTGCTACAAAGCCACATATGCCTGAAACAGTATTTATAAAAGATTACCAGTATAATCATAATGAAAGAAGTAGAGGGATAAACAGCAAAACAAAGTTCTTATCAATGTATCGTAACTATCCATGTGCGATTTTAGTATATGATACTGTTCAAGTCTGCAATGCAACTTGTTAACCTAACTTAGAATGGTTCCTTATCATTAGTAAACTGTTCCCTACTTTTATTAAAACTGCTCTTCCAGTACTTTTGCAGTTACATTGGTGTTCATGGTTATTTCTGAATTACTTTGCAGACTTGTAATACTATAAGCAGTAGACTCATCACAGCACAATTTTAACTTTGCCTTTGCTGCTAGAGACAGCCCTTTACTGCTAGAACCTGCATTTTGCCATTTGAATGAGCTTTGACTCTTCAGAGAGACAAAGATCTATCTTAAGCGTCCTTCCATTAGAAAAAGCCAATTCTATTAGAAGAACTGAATAAAATAGAGACAAATTGCGAGAGACTGGAGGAACGTTGTACTCAGTTTTATATTGCTCTAGTTTGAACACTGGCTTGAGCACTGATACATCACTGTCTGCACTACTTAAGTGTTTGAAAATTTTGTAGCTGTGTTTTAAGGAAACGGCACTTCACTGGAAAAGTCTGGGTATGGACTGGGTACAGCGAGTGAGGCTCTTTTCTTACTCAACAATACAGATGTTCTGCTATAGGAGTATAGGAAAATAGTTCAGCTGGGCTGGAGAACAATCAACTGTACAGCTACAGCCAGCAAAACCGTGAATGTTCTAATGCAAGTGGAATTATGCAAAAAAAGGACTAATGCGGAAAGGCGTGAGCTGGTTTATGGTTAACTTTGAGGTACTATAACAGTACGTTCAAATCTTTTTTTTTTTTTTTTCCTAAAACTGACAAAAAACATTTCTGGCAACTTTCTGTTGTTTGTAAAAATGTGCAAGGAGCACATAAATACGTGCGTGGACAAATACATTTCCTCCTCCTCTCCTACTAGCTGTACCTCTACTGTTAGAGGTAGGTTAAAGCAAAGAAAATGCATCTGGCAATGTTATACATCAACAGTTTTTAATACATTCTGTCACATCACCAGCAGCTGCACTTGCCACTTGCAATTATATCAGAACCCAAAATAGAACACTTAGAAACCGAACTGGAATAGTTCGGTGTATATAGTTCAATGTATTTAGGGGCTGCAAATAAGGTTTCATAAAAGGTTCAAATGTAATGTCCCTTATGGTAATTCAAATTTGATTTAAACTTAGATTTAAGTTGAACTGCAAATGTAAATAGATCGAAATACCATAACACAATTGCGCTTTTCCTGCTCATGTAAGAACTATCCAAGTTAGGCTTTTGCTAATATATAAGAGAGTAGTGTCTTTCTCATATTAGCTATTTCATAGCTGAAACAATTTAATTTTTTGAATTCTACATGTTGACTGATTAATATGATTTCTTCCAAAAATTGAATAGAATATAGAATAATAAGCATAAGACAAACCAATGAGGTAGTGTAGCTATTAAAATCTTTACAGGAGCAGACAGATAATTTTTGAATGATGACTAAAATTTAGAACCTAACCTTGGTGATTATTCTGGACTGGTTACTGTTCCAATAATGGTATTTGTTTAAAACACAGAATAAATTGCAGGATCAGTGCCACCTCATCCATGCTGGCAGTCAAATATTTAATAACCATCTGTAAAGTTCACACAGGGATTCATGCTCAAGAGTGACATCTGCCATCACATCAAGAGTGTAAAAGGTGATGGTAAGATGAAGAATATCATGGTTTAATGAAAGTTTTCCGTAAGTGCTTAAACAAAAGCCTCTTTTACCAGCTGACTCTTAATCTTGTTGTTTTATTCCAAAATGAAATGCGGACATTTTTCACCATCTCTTAAACCACCTGGAATTTGATAGAAATAGCTACATACATATATTCAGAAAACACTGCAACACAGCTGACTGATTTTAGGGAAGCAAACTGAGCCCTGGATCAAGGTATACCCATTAGAATTTAATATATCCTAGAAAATGTAACTCCTCGGGATCTGAAATCCACCCTGAGCTAAACAGAAATCCACTCTGAGCTAGAACAACTTAAACATCAACAGTAACATAACTGTCTGCCCATAAGGGCACATTTCAATAATCTGCTCTTCAGTGGTTAGAGAGAATTCTCATTTCTTAAATGATACGTTTTTGACATCTTTTTAATAAACAAAAAGGGGTGCTAGAAGTCAAATCATCTGCTATAACAATCCAGTCATGGCAGAGGTAGGTTGTCATACACTAGTACATAGGTTGTCATTTAAATACTACTAAAAGAAAATAATTCCTAGTTCTATTGTCAGGTAACCTTCTTTGGAGTATAGTGAATTTAATGCCTAACACCCACATGAGACACAGGCATAGCTGGATTAACGAGACTAGTGTCATGCTGTCAGCTGCTGTTTATTTAAATAAAATGTCAAAATCTAGAAATAAATTAGAAAGTTTAAAAACAGTGAATTGTTGTAATATACAGTGTTTCTCAAGCTAGATAAAAAGTTAAATCTCATTTACACTGCATTACTTTCTGAAAATCTACATTTTCTTGAATCTTTATTTTGTCATTTCTGTGGCATATGAGATATTCTTCCCTTTTTCTGCGCATTTGTGCTTCAAAATGGTTGCCTTTTAAGAAATCTGTTTAATTTTCTTTGAAAAAAGCTATACAGGTTATTTCACCTTGTAGAGTGTTGTGTAAATTCCTTTGCCAACCCTTTTATTTAATTAAATCAAGAAGCAAATAACCTGTTAAGTCTTTTTTTTTTTGGTGAAGTATAATGAAAACTTGAACTCCCCTTTCGCAACATCCCGTCCCTCTTTAGATATTTTACATACAGTTACAATTCGCTTGACTTTCCATCAAGTTCTCATTTGCTTTCTTGTTTTTTTTTGCAATTGTCATAGAGAAGTGAGTAAGAACTAAATAGAGATTATAATTGAGATATGGGTAACGGGAAATAGTTTTATTTTTTTAAGTGTTTCTTCTAAATTATACCTGGGACCAGATGCAATATAGTTCGATAACTGGAATTCAAGTTGGATTATACGTTTACCTCTTAGCACACACGAACCTATGAAGTGATGAGCTCCATCAAACACAGCGGAAACAGCCGGAGCTTAAAGACACAGCATTTTTTCTGGATATTGTCCCAAAATATCTACCTTTAAATTAAAACCTATACTTCCAAAAAGTACATATGTCCATATACATAAAGAGATGTACCACAGAATCGGATCATAGGTTTACCTTAAATGAATGTTAAGAGTTGTTAGCCTGAACATGTAGGCGCGTATTTTGGGAATAAAGATAAGATGACAGGGAGGAACTACACCCCGTTCTCACGCACACATACACAACATAAAAACACGGAGATACTTACTTGTCCAGGCTTCCCATTCTCACATAAAAAGGCTTCATGCTCTGATGCAAACTCAGGAGCATTATCATTTACATCAAGAACTTTGATAGCAACAGGCACCCGGGACACTTGACTGTGGTTCCCTAAGAAAAGAAATCAAAGCATAGAAGGTAAGCATATTTAACGTGGGGCTGGTACATAAATGCTTACATAGTAACCACACCCTTCCTGTCTTCTGTCCTTGCTTAATTGGGTTGTCTTATCTGTAACGGATCGTAGAGTTGAAGCATGAGATAAAGACAGATGGCCAGTACTTTATGGCTGAAAAGAATAAATAGATCCCTACTGCAAACAGCATTTGTTGGAGATTAGCTCAATGAAGACCTTTCTTGGACTAAATTGGTCAGATTTTTCTTTGATGAAGTTTGTATTGTTTTATTGATAAAGTCCATTATACATGGAAAAGGGAAGGCTGTAAACAGCATAGATTTATTTCTTTGTTTATCTTTGGCAGAGCACGGAGCATTTTACTCTATTAGTTGTTCTGACTGCACATCTATTATTTCTTCATTACAAATACAATTAATGTGGAGACCCATATTGTGAGAAAGATAGATGGTAGATTGACATAGGGAAAACTAGATAGTACTTTGGACTATTAAAGCACTTTGATTCATCTGCCACTGATCGAAAATATGACCTGTGGACTTCTTTCTTCACTGAAATAAACCCTCATTATTTATAATATAGAGCTATTTTGCATAAAAGTGTTTATCACCGTAAAGAGTGGAATAACCTTGTTTAGCTGTAAGGAAAGAAAAGCTAAAACAACAGTTCGCATTCTACTTTCAGTAGATTTCACAGTCAGTTTCTAGTGTCTTTCCTTCAATTTGGTGTAGGTAAAATTTATTTTAAGAGATTATTCGTAAATACTTTAGATTATTTTTTCCCAAAGAGCAAAAACATGAATTCAGTTTAAACTGAGGTGACTAGCTGATCTGAAGTGTTTAAAACACTGTTCTATAGCACATGCATGCCTCTACAAGTAACTCAATGCTAGTTTCAAAACCCATAGTATTATTATATATATATATATAATATTATATCCCTTAGTATTATTTTACAACCATGGTATTTTATTGTTTATATCATCAACAATTTGAAGAACTGCACACTGTGTGAATTAAACTCTGGGTCTGACTTGTAATTGAACTACATGCTTTTGCCTAAATTATTACGGCAGGCAAGAAAGCTGCTACCGTAAGTCAGGGTATCAACTTACTCGCGGTTGTGACAGCTGAGCAGCTGCCCAAAGCTGTCGTCAGTCCGTGTGGGTTCTGGTCTCTGGCAGTAGAGAACTGGCTTAGGGGAAGGCAGGACAGAAGTTCCTATTGCCTGGTATTCAGTGTGCCCCTCACAACAAATGTCTACAAAGTAGAAGTAGGTCATGCGCCACCAGTGGGCAGGTAGCAACTGGTGGCAGCCCTACAAGTGGTAGAGATGATTAAAGGAAGAATCACTATATACACTGTATTTTGTGTGGTTTCTATCAAAGTTAATTGTGTTGTGTCCATCAAAGTTAACTGTGTTGTGACCTAATCAAACTCTACCTCTTGCATCCTTTTTTCCCCTTGTATGCTAAAGACAGCCGTATTTTTTGAGGGTCCACCTATAAATCTAAATGTGTAAGTTTCAATTGCTCTACGAGCATTACTTTGAAATAGCATAAAAATAACTGTTTCAAAGGACACAAACCCAGGCTATCGCTAAATGTACTAGTGCTACAAGCAAAGGCTTTATGTTTGCTGGACAGCCTGAAATATTTAAATTCCACCTGTATAGGATATGGAAGATTACAAGAAATCAGACTTTAAATGCTCCCCATTTGAATGAGTCAAAAGTTTTAGTTCAGAAGGAAACATGTTACAGAAGAAAAAGAAATCCCCACCAAAATATGAGTACTATTCATGTCCATTTTGCATCATATGATCTTCCTTATTATCAGGTGAGGTGAACACTTATGCCATGAAATAATAATGTATTTGAAATCAAGTAAAAGTTAATAGGCAAATCATGAATCCCAAACATTTTAAGCACTTTTTTTATCTTAACTTGATAAAAATACAGACAACGAATCTTGAGCTTATCAGAATTCTCAGCACTAGTGTCATATTTAAACGCTAAAGATTTACTTTTATCTAAATTAATGAAATGATGGCAGTTCAAATTTTAAAGACATTACAGAGAAATGTAATTAATTAGATAAGCTTCTAAAGAAATTATTCATGTCCCTTGTGACTGTCCCCAAAATGTTTGTCTTTCATCAGAAATACAAACATTACATTTAAAGATATTATAATTAGAAACTTGATGAGAATTCATTTAAAAAATTAATTTACTAAACACGAGAGACCCAACTTGTTTGGAAACCTCCAAACAAGGGGATATCCACTGTCCGTTAGGGTTCTTGTGACTGCGATGAAATTTATTGTTGAGAAAGAGAGAGAGATGGAGAGGGAATTTTATCTACTGCTTGTACTGCCCACCACACTGAATACATTGCATTATTTTGTTATTGCAAACTTTTCAATGAAATTTCACTTTATGCTAAGTGTTTTCCCTGTAAACAAAAATCACCCGAAGCATACCTATTCAAACAAATTAAGGAATCCTCACTAAGCCAATCCAGATTTCACTCGTGGATGAAAACTCTGTCAAGATAAAATTGCTTCATCTGTCAATTTTCACACTTTTAATGTCTGCAAACTTCTCAGGGGTAAAACATGTATGCAGAGGATGTCCCTCTCAAGTTTAAAACCATCCCCATCAGCAATGCCCAATATCCTTGAACTAAAAGTAGAAAGTGATGGAAGTGGATCCACTCTGATCCACAGAGCACACAAACTGTTAGGTTTGCGTGGGCAACTGTCCTCCATACAGCTGGCCTTCATACTCATTAGTGTTCAATGTTCAGAACTCTTCCTCACTTGTATGACTGGAGAGTTGGTTCTTTCTAAAGCAGTGACAAAACTGAGGGGTTTTTGTTTGGTTGGGTTGGGTTTTTCCCCCAGTGAACCACCCAGTCAACAGAATTAAGGGAGACTGAGTCTTCTTGCATGTCCCACCATAGATAGTAAGCCTGATTGCTTTGGTTCAAATCAATTATTTTACGCAAAATCATAAGAGTGTAAAGTTAGAGACTCTTTCTCTAAGGAACTAACCAAATTTGTAAAAGCTTCAGCACCTGTATTTATTGTGATGCACTGTTTAAAAAGACCTACCTTGAATCTTGCAATACAAGTGTATCATTAGGACCGTCACTTGAGAAGCAATGGCTTGGTTTGAAAATTTAGCACACTGAGGTGCAAGATTAAAAAATACTGAGAAAATTTCCACTAGCCTAGTTTGCCAAAACTCTTTTCAGAGCAAGGCCGCACAGAAGCACTTATTTTTCAATTTCAAATACATTCAGTTGGTCATCTGTGGTCACCGCTGCCACAGCACGACATGTGGCTATAAGAAACACACATGCAAATTGTGTATATAATTTCCTAGAAGTACAGCTCTTTTCTGTCTCCGTTGAAGTCTCAATTACTGCCCACAGTTCCAAGATCCAGTAGCCTGCTCTAGGTGAGCACAGCACACACACAGAAAGGAACAGCTAAGACAGATCTAAGGGAAGGATGACAGGATGACTCAATGTAAAGATAACTAGCAGAACTTACTAGCAATGATAAATTTCCAAAAATAATGGAAAGTCCAACTGAGTTTAGAAATGCATATTGAACGGTTTACAAGAATTGTAAGGACCTAAAAAGCTCTTCTGCTTTTCTCCCCAGTCCTCAAGATTCTATTGGAACATTAAATGCTTGAAATACACACCTTGCTTGTACTCATCTTTGAGTAACAAACCCACTGAAACTTACTTGGGATTAAAAAAGGCTGCAGAGTTTGAAACAAAAATGAAGACATAGATGAGACAGTCAAAGTGAAATCCCATTATCAAGCCATTTAGTGTCTCCAGACCTGAACTTTCAGAGGCCACAGACCCCCGCTAGTTCTTATTGTGATCAACATGTTTCTTCCTTCCTGGAAAAACCCTACATAATCCGAGATGCGTATGTATCATCGGCAATTTGTAATGCAAAGCCCTAAGCATTGTTAACAGTGTTACTACATGCAACAAGTAATACTAGGAGTAACTAGAGCTTATAAATCAAATGTTTTGGTCTTGTGCCATAACTAAACATGCTTAAAACACTTCTCCACTCTCTTTCCTCGACAGACATACAAGTGGTCTTAAAGAGTAGTGGTCTTCAAGAAAGAGAATCATTGGCTGCACAAAATTAAGTTCATCATTTAACCCAAAGAAAGCCAGTCTAATCCATTTTTCCTTTATTTAATTAAATCATCCAAAATCACTTCAAGGTTCTCTTTAAAAAGTCATAACTGTCTTGCATTTCAACTAAAATTAAGTACCTGAATAGAAAGTAGACTCCTAGAAAATAACACATCTTTTATTATTATTATCATCACCACATGGCTTGGAAAGGGATATTTCATGCTTCTCTGATTCAGTGAAATTTCTACTATAATAATATTTTAAATCAGACGTAGAGGAAGTCCTAGTTCTAACAGAGAAATCAAAACTAAATCTGAATCACTGACTTGATCAAAACAACAGCACTTGATTTACATCCCTTATATTTCAAACTTATTCAGTTGTGTTTTAACAGATCCATTCCCCATGACTTTATCAAGGTTTTATCTGATGACTTGACTAAGATAATCTACATGCAGGACAAGTTTATTTCTGCCGTTAGGGCTTATGTTGTTTTCTTTGTGCAATCCTCTACCTACATAATAACACATCTTAGAACATTTTTTTTTTCCGTGTAAAACTGACAAATATAACTTCAAGAATCCTGAGAAACAGATGCTGTTGTGAAACTGAAATTTTATTTATGTTGAAGTTTAACTATAGAAATCACATACTGCAGCAAATACTGTGTTCATTCATCTGAAGTGTTATGTCATGATCTGATTCGAGACTGAGTGCCTGAAACTGACTCTGAAGTCATCAAGAAAAGACATCAGTAATTGGCAATATTTCTGTTAAACATAACAGAACACGAGCTATTTCTGCATTAAGATAAAATTCAAGCAACCAAACAAAAAAACCCCAAGCAGGATTGGTCATCATGAAGATTTAGATCCTCCTTGAAATTCTTGTATTTTTAAAGGATGAGAAAACACCAAGAGTTGTAGAATATCTATAAAGTAAAATAAACATACCAGTGCATAGCAGAAAGGCTTCTGTACAAGTGGCAAAGACAAGACACAAGCACTGCTTCAAAATTAATGTTCCATTTATATTTATTTCATCACGCTGGAACATATTAGAGCATTACAGATTGTGGCGAGTCTCTGCGTGTACATGTGTGTGGGAGGGAGTCCGAAAGAAAAAGATGTGAAACATATTTCTCGGGTTTGTTCCTTAAGTCATTCTTTGGGAGGAAAATAATAATAGAGTTGAAAAGTTTTGTCTCCTTTCAGTAGATCACTCGCTTTACTTTATTATGGTCTCCAGAAGAAAGATGAACAAGTCAAGAACAAAGCTACGTTACATTCTATTTTTATTTCCTCACTGATAGACTGTCACAAGTTTAACCAAGGACTTGCTCAACATCTTTCACCTCCTTCATTTTTGTCCACTTTTCTGCCTCTCGCTGCCACAAAAAAGATGTGAGACTCTCGCAAAATGCACGCTTCCACAGGCTGCCACAAATGCAGAAGAACCATACGTACCCGCTAACCAGGTGGAGTGCGAGGAGTGCATTTCGACAGCGTTTCCTGGAAAGGAGGACAAGGAGGAGGGGAAACTGGGGACACACTACATTTCCAAGTCCTTGATTTCAAAGCTGAATTTGTAGTTAAGAGGTTTCCAAAGTTCAGCAACTCCATCTGTGAGGAGGTGACTAAGCTAGGCCACATACACCTACCTATAATTAATATATAAGATGAACAGCTTGAGACTAAAGGGCAGATTATACTTTCAGGTTGCTGATAATAACAAAAGAAAAAAAGAGTAAAATTTCTGTGATAGATGCACAAGCCATGCCAAAAAATGTAAATTAAATAAAGCTCTATTCTTCAGGCCCTTTTCAGACAGTTTTCACTCACTTTCATTTTCTGCGGGGTTTTCTTTTTCTTGCATTAGTGCACGTAAAACATAAGCATTATTTAATACAGCCCAGAACCAGTAAGAATTTTGACTCAATTACCTAAAATTTGCAGAAAAATGAAACACACCTGCAAAAAGACCAAATGGATTTTTTCTTTTTTTTTTTTATCATTGACATTCCACTTAACCCTGCACGGAGTTCTTTGCTTGCCGTCGTAGTAGCAAATTGATGTAAATAGATTATGTAGGTACGAACTTTTCCCTTTCATTTCAAGGCCTGATACAGCTTCTACTGAAGTCAGTCAGATCTCTTCTACTCTGGAAGTTTAATTTAATCCTTGTCCTTAATATTACATCATCTATTTCCTATATTTAAAATAATTTAACAGTTAAAATGTAAATATAATTTACATTAAAACAGGGACCTCAACTGGGCACTTTGTTAACTTTACAGTATCAACACAGAATTATAAAACTTAATAAACAAATTCTATTTTAAAGAAGTTCATACATTCCTTTCATACAGATACATCACATATTGATGGAATCAGTTAGCCCTCATTTTCCTTGTCTGAGGGCAGGCTATAATTCGACATTCAAATGCAACCTCTTTGTTATTTTTCATAGCATTACACTGCGCAGTCATTCAGCAGTCTAACAAATAGTTACTCTGTAATTACCTCTGATACTCTGTGAATTGAAAGATCCATTTGCAAAACTGAGAAATGTTTGGAATTTTTTGCAAAGTATCGTATTTTGTTTGGTGTATAGGCAGGATATTGTCTTGTCTGAAGGCACAGACAGATCAAAAGGGCTTGGAAAGGCAAAACTAGATTGGAAAAGGAAAACATCCCCTCAAATGTAGTTTACAGCTGTGAAGAGGGTCTCTTCTACCATAACGCTGGTTGTAAGGGAAAATCAAAAGACACTGTTCTGTTTAAATTTAGCCATGCACGATATGAGAGGAAAAGTCATCCGCTGCCGCAATGTGGTTGAGAACAGTAAGCGAGCTGTAATTTTGTCCTTGAGGGAGCAGAGGATGCTGAAACTAATTCATCTCCACCTTCGAGCTGGAGTGGCACGGGAAGCACAGGCAACCCCCACCCCTCGTGCCACCCTCCCAAAAACTCAATAATCCAGAAACTGAAGGGTTTCTGGTTATTATAAATCACTTTGAATGGCAGTCTCCCTTTAATCATGATGTTTATGTTGTGAAAAATCCATCTTAGTGTCACAACTTCCTATTTATTTTCATGGACTCCAGAAAGAAAATGCTAGAAGATACAGCAGATACCAGATGTACTAGGTAACACGCGAGCGCTCACCACATGGAACCTACGTATCGCACAAGGGCGTGATCAGCCTGCGTGGGATATGCACTAGGAAACAGAAGGGGGGATATTAAAGCGGGGGCAACAAAGACACGGGATGAGGCTTGAAAAGAGTTAAAAGGCGCACCCTAATCAGAAACTGTAGCACTTTTCAATATCTGAGTAGCTATTAGGGGTACTTGTCTCTCGTCAGAAGCTCTGGATGCAAACAGCACGTCCTTAGAGGCTGTTCTTCTGCATATCTAATTTTGACCACAGTGAGCTTTATATTCATAGTGACACACAATCAAGATATATGTGACACATCAATATGAGTAAACAAATACATAATCCAAAATAAATTATTAGTATAGCTGCTTGAGCGGGTTGTATTGGAAGCTGCTATAGTCATGTCAGGTTTATGACAATGAAAACAATTGTTTTATTCACAGATCCTAAGTAAATCCTTAAGGGGAAAAAAATAAAAGACAAAAGTGCACTGCCAACATCTTTCCACGCACACATCTATTGAGAGACCAAACCGAAACAAATGCTGGCGGAAAACAACCTGTATTTCTGATAGAGTACTGTGGTATTGAGCCTTATTTGTCCCTAACAAGGATGCAAGTCAGGCTGTAGTTTGCAGTTCTGTCACTTTCAGTAAATGAACTGTGTTACCTATTTCAGGAGTGAATTGTTATGAGTGCAAAAATTAAAAATACGGTTTAAGTTTTAGCAACTACTAGCAGTGGACTAATAAACTATAAAAAAAGGCAAGCTAGAAATGTTTGAAGTTACACACTTACATTTTTTGCAATAATCAATGTAAATTAAAAAAAAAAATACCTAACTTCAAGAATAAGCAATAGCAAAACAGCATTTTGTAATCTCTGGAAGCAGCTGCAACTAGGAAGCACTATTCTACAGACCCATCATTTTAGAAAAAGTCAGTGTCTACTAAAAGCTTTTGAAAAAAGTTTCTTCCACATCCTCATGGCAGCTAGCAATAAGAAGGAAAAAAGAGTTAAGAAAACAGGGAACTACAGAAAACCATAGGGAACCACATCTTTCTGTTACCTTTATTATATACACTAACAATAATAGCAGTGTGATGAAATGCTACTAAATCTTTACTTCTTGTGGATCACAGCACCACAAATGTAATTAGGATTCCAGATTTTCTGAGGCAGTGTAATGTCTTAATCGTTGTGAGGAAGTAACAGGTTTTCATGTTTCAATATAAGGATGAGAAAAAATATCCAGGAAATAACATGGTGCCATTCAGTGACAGAAAAGGATTTGCCTTAAAAAATAAACCAGTGAACAGGCAGGAAGAAAACTTACTGAAGAAAAGTTTTAGGACACAACAAATGTATGAGGGCATGATTTGCTGCTGTGTTGCTCAATTCCAGCTTAATCAAGGGAGCTGCAGTAGCATAAAACAGTCAGGAATCTGGCCCACCTTTAAAGCAATTATATTGTTAATATGCTAATACATCATGCATATTAAAATGTTATAAAATATTGACTTAGATATGCAAGGTCTTATTGTCAATTATAATCAGCTATCAAATTTTGCAATGACTAGCAGCAATAATAATAACAGTAAGCAGACCGACTGAGGACAAGCTGCCTGGAATATTTTGATTTTTGTGTTCTAAATGATTTCATGATTGAAATAAAATAATAGTTCAAATGAAATCCCTCTCTTCCTTACTGATAGACAGAACACCAAAATGCTGTAATAAAGATTTTTATTAAACAGGAATTTATTATGGAAGTATTCAAAGGTCTATTTTTAGAGCTCATATTCCTTTCCGGGACTGATTTTCTTAATATTGCAATTTAATTACTCTAATATTTCCTTCACAGATAAAATATTGCTGGATATGCTGGATTTGAATCAGGTTCTACAAGTTTAGCATCAAACCATTCTTACTTGTGTACCTTTGGCAATAAGCAAAAAGACCTCCCTAGAATACCAGTATGTACCTTTAAAAAATCCTCTCTGTTTTTCAGGCAGAAAACACTGTTCTTTGCTATCCAGCAACTTTACTAGAAGCTTAAAGCGTGCTACTCTGAGTAGAGTCTTTAGTCTAGAAAGTAACGTACTTAAAAAAGACTGACCAAAACGATATTCAATTACAAACCTCTGCTCTGACCTACTCTCATGCTTCAGCCTTATGGAACCAACAGTGGAGATTTTAGATAGTCACATTCCGCTTAGAAGTACACAAATCCCACTTATCCAACTAGATGAATACTACACTGTATTTTTAAAATTAATCATATTTTCTTCAGAAATTCTAATTCAAATGTTCCAGTGCAGATGTCCAATTGTTAGTTATGCAGTTTAACAATGCACTCATTTTGCTAATATGACATGTATACATCCCTCCAGTTTTCCCAAAGTAATTAACACAGTTCACATGAATTAGTCAAGTACGTTTTCACTAATGACCCCTGTATTCCTTACTCAACTCAAATCCTTATCTGTCTTGTGCCCCAGAAAGCCTTATTCCCTCCTAAAACACCACCTAGTATCCTAACCTTTCATGTTTTAAGCTTTGAACAGTGTTCTCAATTCCAGTATGTTTTTGTGAAATCAACATTTGCAAATCTGGAACGAAGACGACTAGCCTGGCTTTATAACGCCCTGAACCCGGAAATAAAAGCCGTTAGACTCTTCATGCAAATCTCTCTCCTTTTGCTTGCCACAATTATGTTTATTACCTCCTCTGACATATTTTTTTTTTGCACTGAATTACTCAGATGCTTTACTTACAGCTGCCTTACATGCTTTCCTCTGAAATTAGACGTTGCTAACTTCTACTCAGCATCCCATACCTGAATTTTAATGCTTGCTCCTGAACTACTGAGACCATTTTATATAGAGATTGTTTCATAAGAACATTCCACTGAGCTGTGAAAAACACTAATAAGAAAGTTTGTGATATGTCTGAATGCACCTTCACAGCTGAGTGCTGCAAAGGAGCTTTACGTGATACACCAGCCCTCCACTGACCAATGGCAAATGCTCTGCGACCCATTAGAATCTATGGAGTTCTGCGTAACCCTGTATTTATGTGCAAATGAATAAGAACTACCTTACTAAGTTCTGTGTTTCTGTGCAAAAGTGATGGATTATCTACTTTGAGTTCCACGAAGCCTGAGAAAAAAGGGTCAACCAAAAAAGGTTAATATGCCTGAGCTTCTCCTGTTTAAACCTCCATAAAGGCTTATTTCCTTCTCTTTCTAAAACTTACTGAAATTTACTCAGCCCTAAATTAGAGGTAATTATATGATGCACCAAAGTATCATCCTAAAATGTTAGAATTATTGCTAATAATGCCTATAGTCATTTTTACAATAAAAGGCTAAATAAAATTAAATAAATGAAAGCATGAGCAAAGGTATTCATGGCATTAAAAAGCACATTGTAGCTGAAGGCTTATTCTGAAGAGTAATTATGGCTCTCTTCCTTTTTAATTAGTGTCCTTGTATTTTTTAAAGGAATATACAATATAGATAACTTTAGGAGAGCATGTGCCGAGTGATGATTCAATTATTGTATTTATACTCTTGGTAAACCATAAAGAGTCTTTCTGGCTTTATGCCCTTTCCCATTAGGTGATAAAATTGCCTCATACTTCTTCATTTCTAAAGAATGCAGTGGGTATGGGTAATTACCTTTGTCAGATAGAGCCCACAGCTTTGTCCTTGAGATTCCTACGCTCTATGCCTGGAAGAGATTTCTTGTGGTCAAATCACCATTTCCATTTCAAGATCTTGTCTATATTTTCATCTGTGGCTTTGACTAATCATTCACAAGAACTCCTATGAGTTGTGGCAGTTCCTGTGCTTTGCCAAGTCCCCGGGCGAGGGGGGGCACCTAGCCACTGGTATGCTTTTTGTTTGGCAAGTGAAGCTGAACACCAAGAATCATTTGATAAAGCAGTTAATCACAATGAAAATAATAGCTGCGTGACTGCAGTGCCTGGAGAATATGAAAAACAGAAATTCCATTAAAACCTTTCATTCAGAGATGAAAAACTCGGCTAAAAACATTGCTGTAGACTAAGAGAAATACCCTCTCCCAGGCAGTCCTGCACCGGCTCTGGAACTCCCCAGGGGACCGACTTGTTGCATGTCTGTGCATGTGATGCACAGAGTGTGAGAAGAGGGAGAAGTTTTAGAAGAGCCTTCTTGTAACCTGATGCAACAGAGCAAACGGATGCACACTTCATCTCCATACTTCCCATATGCCTGAAAAGGCTTGAGTCTATGCTAACTATAACGCAACCTGTCTGTGCTTGAATATGCTCACGGTAGTGCCTCACAAACCGCAACTGAGATTCGACCTGAATGCACTCGCAGTCTGAGGCATCCAGTGCTGCACGTGGTCATGAGAGGGCTAGGAAGAAAATACAATCCCTGAGCGGCCCACTCAATATTACGTCAGGTGAAAGAAAGCTTGGGGACTTTAAAGGGATCATCATTTATTGTGTTTAAAGTTTATGAGCCGTGGTTTCTCTTATTTGTTGGTGTGTTTTTCACAAATCTCAGAGGCTGCCAACTGGAATATGTTTATAATTTTCTTCTTGTTGAAGTCTACGGTATCATTCAACGAATTTCTACTATGTAATACACATATTCTTGAGAAAAGGATTACCTCACTTTTTTAGCAGGGAATTCCAGATAAGCATTGCTGGTAGCAAATGCATTATAGCATACTTTTTGTTTTCAAAGAATTCACTAGAATCCTGTATCTCAAGCAGATCTCAGCTACAGTTTAGGAAGGATGAGTATGCAAATATCAGGATATTCATATTTAAATTGGAGGAATGTTATGCAGTTAAATTATGTTGCTAATACACTTTCTTGCCTAAGTTAAAACAGCTTTTCTGGGATAAGTCTTTGCTTTGGTTTCAAACTACATTAGCTCTCCATTTATTACTGCTTTTGTTATATCAATTAACCAGCAATGACTGAAGTATAGGGCATTTCCCTGGTATTAATGAGGCACAAAGTGAGGATGCTGGAGAAATACCTGCAATGTGGCTGTTACCGCCTTTAGAAGATGGAAATGGAAATCCATGGTGCTCGACGCAGACAGAAGATAGAGTTTAACTATTATATGCCTTATACACGCATGACAATCTGATAGCTTGAATCATCGGTGATTCTGAACTCCATTCAGAATCTGTGCAAACTGTAGCAAAAATGTTCTAATAAATAAATAATGGCTATTTGATTTTCTTTTAGTAGCTGAGTAGCATTGACAACACCTAACTCGGTAAGTACTGCACAACCTGTACAGAGAACAGAGAATACTGAGGAGGTTAGCCCAGCCTGAACTCTGCTCTGCTTCACTGCCCAGCAAAATTGCTAACCAGTTAATGCAAGCAACACAAGCACGTCAACGTGAACAGTAGCTACAGCTATAATTGTAACTCATACAAACTAAAAAATGTATTTGTGTACTCAGATGAATGGGATCACGTATGACTGTAAGGATCCTGACTTTACTAGATCTTACTGAATAGCAGAAAATTCCATTTCAAAGAAGTACCAAAGAAGCAAAGACGTGATGAGCCTTTGTACATACAAAAAAAGATGCACCAAAAGAAATGTCTGTAAGTTAATCATTCATTCTTACTGCATTGCAATTCGGGCTCTCAGAGAACACTTGCATTGGCCCCAAATTCCTTTCCTGTTCAGGGCATAGCTCCAGAGAGCCCAAACATATGACCAGCATAATCAGCCCCGACTTACAGAGCAAGCCTATATCCACCTATATCAGTAACACAAAACAAAGTTCACCTTTTATATCCCCAGACCAAAAGGTACGTTCTCAGGGAAAGGTCATTTTGCCAGTGAGCCTGCTTCCTCTAGCCTGTAATCCCTAGATGTTCCTGCTCCCGACTCATTCAGCAGAGTGAACTTGGACGTATGGCAATGTAGAAAGAAGACTTAAGAATCAATTCATCAGTGCAATAACTTTTGGTATCCCTCTTGCCACGAGTGGCAATACACATATTTCTTCTGTGAATCCTAAGCCTGTGTTTTGGAGTGATCTTTCAAAGAGGTCAAAGTTCTTTGTAATATTCTTGTCTCTTAAAAATCCACGTGACAGAATTCATCAACATAGAGAAGTCACCACATAACCAGAGAGGAAAGAAGTTGAACAACAAAGAAGCAAAAATTCATTTGAAAATATAAGAAAGAAATATAAGAAATCATACAATAGAAAAAAATGTGCAAAAGGAATGGAACATTTAAGAGTAGACAGATATAAGGGTATAAGTTGAGAGGGATCAAAGCTACAAAAGGAAGTTATCATCTACTCATTTTTCACTAAATTCATGGAAAATGTATAACTAAATCTGAAATACTGAAGCTGTCACCTAAATATCACCTGTACCATGTTAATCACTTGCAGTCCAGTCTCTTTCACTGATCGCTTTTTGCATTGTTTCATCCTTAGTAACCAAAAAAAGATTCAGATGGATGAGATATTTGAAGAATTCTCTCTAGGGGGGATGCGATGTAGTTACTGTGATTTAAACAGGAGGCATAAAACTATATGCAACTTGTCTACATATTTTGAGAACCAGAACATAAAAGCAATGCAAAAGTTTGGGCAATTGTCTGAGGGAGAGCCACTCAAGGCAACATTTCCTTTGTGTGTTAACCACCGGAGAGGAAAGGCAGCTAGAAATCCTTCAGAGAGGCTGGAAGGAGTCTGCTAGTGACGGGAAAGTGAAAGGAGGGAAATGCCGCCTTCCCAAATGTCTCACTTTACACAGGTCTCAGAATATGATAGCAATACTATTTGTCACCAATAGCATGGATCTGTTCTGAATTAGACCTAGCCGGACACTTGCCTATGAATAGGAAAATAAACTGCCCTTTGGAAAAAAAACCCAACAAACTGGTCTTTTGTCTGTTAAGTACTTAGAAAAAAGAGTCACAGTCCCCACTAGCTCATGCTTTTGTGTTTCTCCTAGTTTCGATAGACATCAAATGGTCAAGTTCACATTTTGGGGCACTCAGATTAAAAAGAATTAGCATGTTTAAAGTTATCGACATGCATTCTAAATCTGATCGCTTTCAAAAAGAGAAGCCAGTCTGAATCTAAATACGTTCATCCTCAAGCCAAGAGAAAACGCAGAAGTTATGCTCAATTCAGCCTGACCAGTCTTGTCTTGGAAGATTTCCACCCAAGACAGTGGCTGAGGGATGACGGAAAAGAATAACTTTGTCATGGTGACAGCAGAAAACTGCCAAATATTACCTGTGCTTAAGGCACAAGTTTAGCAGCAGGTAACTTAGCAGCGCAACGTTCTGAAATAGTCATGTATGTTTTGGCAAAACTTGGTGTTTATCTATGAAAGGGTTGATAAATCAGGGTATATCTGGGATCTACCATGCTGGGAATCAAGAAGAAAAAAACAAATATCAGGTCTTAATATTATTAATCAAGTGTAACGGTGATGAAACAGTCTGATCCTTGTCCCACCGGAACAGAGGTGAGCCCTGAACTGAACCTGGAAAGCAGCTAGCCTAGGAAGAGAAAATGCTCCTGTATGAATAATACTGGCATATTTATTTTTACAGGAGACATCAGCAGCCCATTAATATTACTGTCAGTGAGAGCATCATAATGACACATTTTGTATTTTCATTTGCTGCTTGTGTCGGCCTCCAACAGATTTCTGTTATTTTTATAACAGAGATCTTGCTTATTATTGTGCTGGGAAAAAATCTAAAAATGCCCATATTACCCTGCTTGTCAGTTCGATGAACACATTTAGTTTCTGGATGAGGGGTTTAAAAATAATTTCTTTTAAATAAGCAAAGATAGTAGTCTATGAAATTAAGCTCTTGTTTTATGTAAATTAGGAATGCAGAAAAAAAAAAGCTATCAGCAGGAATGCAAAAGCTTAGAACAACATTTGCATTATTCCTTCTTAGCCAATCTGATAAGAAGCAACTTTACAATAGTGATGGATGCTGAGGCTCCCATGAAGTCTAATGACAAGGCTGATTTCTTACAAAATTCTTGAGTATAATTATATTTTAAAAATCTGAAGATGCAACAGGCAGACCTGATTCTGATGTGGCTTAGCAAAGTGCACTTCTGTTAACTTTGCTCTGGCACACACGTATGAGGGAGATAAAATGAACCGGAGGGGGTTCTTGAAAAATTATTCTTTTTAGTTTGTTCCTTTTTGGAGGAAACAAAATGTAAAATTACGTCCCTTTTACATCTTACTATTCCAATGTCTGAAAATTTTGGACGACAAACTAATAATTCTCCTTTCCATGCCATTGGTGAATCTCATGATCTGACATTCCTCAACATCATGAGAAAATTGGTATGGAAGTTTTATCTCTTTCTCCTTTAAAAACATCAAAATTATTAACTGGTTTGGTATTAACTGGGGAAATATACGTCCCGTGAAACCAGAGCTTGCTTTTTTTCCATACGTCATTTGATTCCCTGCGTTGACTTGGCTTTCCTGCAAGCAGAAAGAATTCTTGCTGATTTATCAAAGTAGTGTTTGCCAGCAAGATTTACCAGTAACTAACAGGGCACGGTTGGCACTACTGAACTACTGGCAATGAAATACCCAAATTATTAAGGTAGGTCATTGGAATACAGTTTACAAGGGTTGTACGTTGAGAGCTTAGTTTATACTCAGACTCCTTCTCATTTATGTATGCCATTTTAGTTATCTGTCACATATTTGGTTTTGAAAACAAGTACCACCGAAAAGTACCGGACAACAAAAATGGGCCAAACAAGCATCTTTTATCCTCCCATTCATTGTGTTCATAGCTACAGTATTATGAAACTGAGCATTAAAAGTTCTCTATCGTAACACGATATCCTTTAAATAGATACTCTGGGGCAAAAGCAAGCATCAACATCACCCTAAATACAGGCAAGAATTAGCAGCGCTGATCATCAGGCTCCGAAGACAAATATTTTTACAACAATGTGTCATGTGTGTATACAGGTATGGGAATTATGCATAGACATTGATTGCAGAATAGATACATCAGCAGAAATGTTTTCACAGTTTGTGTTTCAGTTAAGGTGATGACATGGGATGACAGACCTATGTGCTGAATCTGTTCTTTTGCTGCAGTACGTTTATGTCAAATGTATAGTCTAAAATACAGTGCTAATATTAATAATAAATCATACTGTCATATGTCATCCTGTCAGCAGTGCTTACAATTCCAAATTAATAAAGAATTCTTCTTGCTTAAAATCTAGGACCCATATTGCCAGACTGGGTGACACTCCTGGCTCCCAATGACTTAGGTGTACAGATCAGTCACAATAGTTTTGTGGATCTGAACAATCCATGTCCTTGTCTATAGATGTGTATGAGTAAATTTATTAATGTGTATCAAATAGGACTGCTTTCATGCAAAATTACTCGTGCTTAATCATTAATGGTACTAAAACATAACTCAGTGTTAAGAACTTTTGGCTTGAGTCTACAATTTACTTCTACAATAGCAAAGCTTCATTGTTTCTTTATATAACTAACTAAATATAAGGCTTTGGTTTGGGGTTTCTTTCATCATTTTTTAACATTTACCCTATATAACCTATACAAATGTACTCATGCATTTCTTCAAAATCTGTACTCCTGTATTCACTGAAAAGAATGCAGTTTTGAAAACTAAAAGAAATGGAACTTCAGCAGAAATTAAGTTTCCTTTCAAAAGTTCTGTAACAGAAAAATCCAATGTGTTTTACTTTTTACTAAATTATATACAGTTTCCACTGCACATGCTGTCGAAATTAATTACAAAAGCAAAAGAACTCAAAATCAGTATGGACAAATACTTACTAGTTTCAGTAGCTACAATAGTTATGTTGTGCCACATATTTGTTTCTCTGTCCAGTGGTGTTGCCAAAGTTATTTTCCCATCTTCTGCATTAATGTTGAACTGTCTCTCAAGGTCAGTATGCCGATCAATGGAAAACCTACAAAACAGACATCCCTGTAATCTAGTTGATGAAGCTGGTGTAATCCATACAATCACAAGACAATTTAGGGAGCCCTCTGAGAGCAGCAGTTTTATAGCCAAATGGATTGAGAAGCTCAATAGCATAATAATTTATAAGACAAAATGACAAACTGAGACTAAAAAAACTTATTAATTATTGCCCAAGGAGTAATTAGCTGTATACCCAGTGTGAAGGTCATAAAATGCCCTCAGGTTCACTGGGTAACATCTTTGAAAAACGGTGCTGATCAAGAGTTAATTACACAATCCATCACATTTATTAGACAGTTTCTATGGTATTTCACAGTAACTGCTGATAATTTCAACAGTAATGTATTAAGCACACAAAAATGGTGGGCTTCATGGTTATTTTAGAAAGGGCTGAATAATATTATTTTACCAATAAATTTCAGACAAATGAAGCATGAGCTATTCACCAAGCGTATTATTTGGTTATGGTTCAAGCAGCTCCATGGGCACAACGCAGTTCGTGAATCACCACTTTCCTATAAAACACTTCAAACGCTGAAGGACTGATTGTTTTATGGATTGACATCACTGACTTTTAACAAAACACGTTTCATCTGACAGGTAGTCAGAATTTGCAAATGCGAATGTCCAGGTGAATTATGCAGCCTAAACAGAGCCAGCTTGACAACAAGAGCGAGCTGCAGTAGATTGCTCCAACAGTGCATTAAGCAGGAGGATGATGATTTAAAGCTCAGAACAGGATCTCCAGGAAAGCTTTTATGTTTGTCCATTTTCACAGAGTTATTCTATTAACGTACTATTCGCAAAAAGAAATTAAATCACAAAATTAAGCCTTCCAATTTTTTGACAGGAAAGGTACGGAATGAGAGTTTAGTGATAAACTATGGATACGGTTCAACAAAAATTGACTTCAAGGGGCTTTACTGAATCCTAACTGTGGATTCATGTAAAAGCCTTTTAAGCTTTTGTGTCTATGTATTACAGAACCTAACAGCATGCACTGACAGTTTTTACATCTGTTCTGCATTATATCGAGGCATAATAGGGTGAGTTAGGATACACTATCAGACTGGATTACATTATATAGTGGTCAGAAAAGTGACTCAGACTGTCAGTTTCTCATTAGGTTTCTACTTTTTGCAAATACGCTGTTAAATTCACTGATAAAAGAACAAGAGCATATTTTGCTACAGTGACAATGGCGGAGTTATCTGAAAATCAGTTATTCCATTCTGGTTTATGCTTTATCATAAGCAATTTCCAAAAAAAGTTCTGATTCGGCAGTTCCTTTATATGTTACAATAAACATATTCTGATGAACTCAAACTCATTCCAGCGTAACACAATTGATTTTGATAGACATAGCATTAGGATCTGATTTCAAAGTTTAGGATTATGGCTTTTGTCTTTTTTTATTTCAGTGTCAGATATTTTAATATTTAGAACGAAAGATACATTGCAATTAGATTGCTTGTGCAATGCATTCAGTAAGATACAATTCACTTTCAGAAATTTAGTTCTAAATTAGGAGAATTTATCAAAATCTTAAAGTTTAAATGTTTAAAGACTGTATTACTAAAGATCAAGGCTAGCATGATCACACTGGTAAAGTACTTAACTAACGGACTTAAGAGTGAAAATCCCCGTTTAACTAGGAAATAGGATTAATGAGAGATTTAAGTTTTCTGTTTTTAAACTCTGAGAACTAGTTTTACTCACTTAAAAACAAGTAGTTTGGTTAAGAAGAGTACCAGAAAAAATACGAAGTAAAATTCCAAATACACGTGCCCAAAGCTAGGCACGTGCATCTATATCTGGACATTTAAGTAAACTGATTTTCTAGTGAGCTCCACATACTCGGTTCTCAATGGCTTAATGGGAACTGTACTCTTCTCAGCATTTCTGAAAATCAGGTCACTTGTGTGGATGAGTAATGCTGTAGGTACCTAACTTCAGGCAATCGTTTTTGAAAATGTATCTTAACCTTATTTTGATGTCTCCCTAGTTCCAATTAAGGTATTACAAGTAAAACTCTGGTACAAGTGAAGTTAAAAAATACCTTACAGACTTGCGCAGGTTTAAGATTTCACTCAAGAAAATACGAGCAAGATAGCAATCGCGGTAACTTTTTTTAAGATGTCATCACTTAAAACTACCTTTTCATTCTTCATGTTTATGCAATAATGCAGAAAAAACTCTTCTGATATCAACCATTTATGAAGTTTTTACAGTCCACAACAAAATAAAATATGAAATGCTTATATGCTATTTAATGTTTAGTTGACCTCAGCTTGACATATATTCCATTGAGATAAGACACAGTTTTTCTCTAAGGATCAATCCTTTTTTAAACTTTCATTCAGAGCCTTCCTGCAGTACGTTTTTTGAAGTTATAAAACTGGGAGTGTAAGATCTGTGAGTTTATTATATTGCATTTAATCTCATCCCAACAGTATTTATTCACAATGCAAAAACAGCATTCAAAATGAAACATTTTTAGCGTAAGTTACATGGCTTTACAAGGCTACAAAGAGGTAAAACCCTCTCCCGATTTTAATTTGGTAAATATTTGGTACAAAATAAAAACTAAAATCTGCAGTGTGATAAACCTGGGAAAACTAATAGTACATTTGCAGTTTCCTTTTCATGATAATGGTATTGTAACTCTCTTTAATGGGAATGCATTGTCAGATCCATAAGCTGTACATAAAACATACACTTCTCTAAAAATGAGAAAATAATATCTTGGGAAATAATATCTTTTGAAATTGCCATAAAGCCAGCACAGGTTATTGGGAAGTTTTGGTTAGTTTATGGGTCTGCTATGGCAATTATAGGAACAAGCCCATAGTGGTTTAACAGAAGACTTAACATGATTCTCTGTCTGCTCCTGCACTATTGCTATTGCTGTTATGACTTAATTTCATCTATTCTTTATTTGCATGAATGTAAATAAGAGCAGAAATCCTTTTTTGCTGCACCTGCTGCGATTTGAATCATAGAACTGATACCTCATCAGTGGTAAATCACCATTGTTTATTAATGCCAGGCAGATCGGACATGCTACTTAGTGACAGATAAACAGCTGTACCATTAGGGAGGCAGAAAATATCGTATCTAGGTTTTTAAGGCCTGCTGTGAATTAAGAAAATTATCAACTGCTGCCAAAGATGAAATCTCTGTCGATATGAATGGGGAAAACCTGCCACAGTGAAGCTTATCTCTCCACAGAGAAAGACACTGAAGGGCAGTGATTTATAGGAGGGCAGAGACAGTATAGGAAGAAAGATTATTACCCATGCTTTTTTCTATCCGCTTGGATCATGCTTTATCCAAGATAATTTACCGCAGATAAATAGACCGTGGTTATAAAATAACAACAGAAACATGAAATAAGTACCACTGGAATCAATAGATTTGTATGCTAATACATAATGATCTTTCAAGCCTAATTATACTGTAAGCCAGAATGTACCACCCTTACTAAATAAACTACAGTAAAACTTTACAACTAGCTTAGCTGAATTCACGGGGGCCCTTTCCCAAGAGAGACGCCTGTGATCTAGATGTGGTAAGAGGTGAGCCACTGCCGCAAGCTTCTGAAATGACATGGCTAGAATAAGACTAACTACTGACCGAGTTTACAAATACTAGCCAAATTTGTAAATCCTTTTCACCATCAGGCTTCGAAGTGAGCCAGGCCCTCAAGCAACATGCACAGCAGAGCAGCAAATAAAGATAAAAGAGAAATTTTGCGGCTTATTTTAAAAATACTGGGTTATGAAAGACATGATATAGTTAGACTAACCTAACAATCGATACGAAGAGATAGTTCGTATTCATTGGAGAAAGCGATAATGGAAGCGTAATTCAGCTGAGTATGACATGATCACTTAGCCATTCAGAGATGCCTTTGCTTATCCACAACTAGGGCTCAACAACGAGAAAAGTCCCATACAACATATGCATCCTTTAGTCCCATCCATCTAAAGGTGTCTAAGTTTCTTTGGCTGATCCAGAGATTTCAGACTAATAGCCAGTGCCAAAACTCTGCACTTGACACAAGACGTCATAAATAGCCCTCCTCAGGTATTTCCATGAGGTGGGCACATTCAGAACCAGACTGGTAACCCATCGATACACCTGCTTGTAAAGCTATCATAGGCTTCGTGCCTTTTAGATCAAGCGATGGAAAGAGCAGAGAATCCATCTCCTCACTTCTAAGCAAGCATAAAAAACAAAGCACTGTGGAACTGGGTAGAAATGAGGTTAAACTTTTTTTTTTTTTTTGAAAAAAAGGAAACATGAGAATTTTCTTTCCTGGGTGTTTTCTATAATAATTTTTCTAAATTCTTTAACGTTTTGTCTCATGACTCAATTATCAGACTATTTCTATGTTCACAGATATCAAAGTTTTGTTTCATATATGGTACTGAAACACTCTGAGTTTACTGAGTCTTCATGTGTAAGACTGATGTGCAGCAGATGTGGTATTGCTAGCACGTAAGGTGATGCGTATTTTTGTTTGCATTGCTAGGGTTTTTATAACAAACTACACAAAACCTCTGCCTAACCAAAATATACATAGAATAGATATCTATTGAAAAATATAATTTCCTTGAAATGCAGTTGGTCGTTGTCTCCTAAAATTCCATTTTAAAGAAAAAAATACATTAAAAATGACCGGGCAGTATTAAGAGAGTCCATTATTTTTAGAACAGCATGTTTTAATTCTGTTTTTCAATTTTTTAACTTACGTTTAATATTTGTGAAAGTATGTCATAGAACGTATACATAAAATTTGTCATATACATGATACAATAACAGAATAAGCACTTGAAATGCACAATCAAAATGAAACATTCTAATCCAAGAAAATAATGCTTCCTCATATTTTTATTAGAACATGCCGTGTTCCAGTTTTGTTCCAAACTGGAAAGAAACTAACTGCATTTCTGCTCCCTGCTTGTCTCTGATGAAAATTTTTGCTCCTGTAATAGTAGAATTACTAACTTGAAATCTCTTTTTTTTTGGTCTTAAAATATTTTTCATGCAAAAAAATGAAAAAAAGGAATTTGGACTTTCCAGGGGGCGCTCGAGCAGATAAATCCAAATTAATCAGATGAGCAAACAAACAAATAAAAAAATTGCATAGAAAATTGATCTCTATATACTCCCTAATTAGCTATGAAGCCAATACTGTAGAAAAATTAAATCTTATAGAGTGCTGCATATAATATTTTTAAAGAAGATATAAATCACAGTAATTAATTACATTTTTGTTTAAATGCAATGAATTTTGGCCAATTCTGTTTCATGTATTTCAATTGTTTCTATATGGCCTGATAAGTAATAACATTCTTGCAGTTTGCACATATAAAATCCTTTTGCTTTTAAAAGTTTGAAAATATCTCGATCTATAAAATGATGAAAAACTGGAAATGAAGTAAATATTTTACTCAGTTCATTTGTTTGGGCTTGGACAGAATGAAGAGGTTCAATTCTAGGACATAGGTAGGCTTGTAGCAGGTCTAAATAATTAGGAGTTTGGGGCAGGACTAGAAAAGAATTCCAGGGAAACAGAACAAGACCGGAAAAGCAGCCAAGGGAAAACTGAAGCAGAGTTGAAGCCAGGCTGAGATGAGGAACAAAGGGGACACAATCAGGAGGCAGAGGAGCAGAGGACCGAGCCAAGAGCAAAGCAGAACAGGGCAGAGGGAAGGAACTAAGGTTAAACTGAAAGAGAAATTACTATCGAGCTGGAGTAAAGGGAAGAAAGCCAACTTGCTGCCACCATGGCTGGCTTCACACACCTGTCAGAAGACCCTGTCTCTGTAGTGGCAGGGCAAGCCTTTTTTCACAGATGCCTGTGGACAGCAGTAATAAAATTAGGGGTGGAGCCACTGCTTAAATCGTGATAGATCAACTTCTGTGCCATTAATATTACTTTTTTTTTTCTGTTTACATAACGTTTTCCTAACCTGGGTAACTCCCCTCACTTATTTTCCATTTCTGTGGTCAGATTGACAATTTTTGATCCTCTTGACAGCTTCTCTGATCAGAAAATAAATTCAGTGTCTATTATAATCACTGTCTGGGTTGTGTGCTGCAGTAGAAAATACATTAATCAATTAATTTATTTAGAAATCTGTGAAAGCTAATGCTACATTTAGCTAGTTTTGAACGAATGAATTAGGAATAAGAGACTCCAACATACTCTCCAACATCTTCATACAACAGTCCTAATACAGCCAAACATGTTGGAAATTATGAAATTCTAATTCTGAAAATACTAAACTATGAAATGCAACCTGAGACAAACCTGATGTAAATGACGATGATTAGAAAATGGTCTTAAGTGATAGATTATAACAATTAGCATCATCGTCACAATGCTGAAGACTGCTGGCGTAGCTTTAACTCCCTAAGGCGGTAATGTATGGTGATTATTAAACAGACTGTCCAAATATACCTTTACTATGAATTTGACATTTTGGTGTTTGTTTTCATAGCACTTTTAGCAGGCAGTACTACACACAGCAAAATCTGTTTGGGAACACTCGCATCATACCATATCAGCCATTACAGAGGGGGAGGGGAAGATGTGTGCTCATCAAAATGAGATAGAAAACACTGATTTGATGAAACTGGAATAACAGATTTTGTTCAAGTTAGATCAAAAAGGGAAAACACTGTAAATCAAAGATGCAAAAGTCATATGGGCATAATCATCTCTGACATTCTATCTTTAAACCAGGAATGGGTTTAGCCAAAGGAATACAAAACATGTTTTGACAACCTTATAACTACACAGAAAAAAACTCAGTACTGTTAGTGCAGAAAGAAACTAGCAGATTATTTAAAATAACTGCAGAGATATACACTGATGACTCAACCCCATCAGACCTCATACACCCTATTTCTTATTTTCATTGCATTCCTACTGTTTCGTAAGACTACTCATGTGGCAAGGAGTATTTTTGTGATTTTGAAAATGATCCAAACTGATAAATCTAACATCAGAAAACAAATCCTATACAAGTATTTTCATAGAAATAAAACGGTACGAGAACAGTGTCATACAATGTATGGGAAAATATACTTAGTATTCTGCTAGCAGTTTTTTCAAAGAGAACTTGAAAGCAGCACTACCTTATAGGACTGGAAGACACGTCAGGGTCATGGGCAGTCACCTGACCGATCACAGAGTTAATAGCAGCATTTTCATGCACTTCCAGTAGGTAAGTAGGTGATGAAAAGACTGGTGGCTCATCAGCATCCTCTACTACAATTTTTACTGTTGCTGTATCCTTGAATGGTCCTCCACTGATGAAGCGAGGATCAATATGAACGTTGGCTGCTTCTACCTTCAGAGTATAGGATTTTTTGGTCTCAAAGTCCAGTGGCTGTTAAGAATGACAAAGATAAATGTCTTTTACTAATGGCCACAGAGAAAGAACAAATGAATATAATGCTGATGGATGAAAGTTATGTGCATTTAAGCACATTCAGTGAGTTTTAATGCAATCACTTCCCACTCCCAGAAACCCAACCCACAATTTTTCTAGGCTTATATTGATATCTGTCTATTAACCAGCCTCAGAGAAAACAAGACTCCATTTTCATAATTTTCACAAGGAATTTACCAAAACATTCTCTCTCATGAATTATACCATTACAATTACCTAACAGATAAATACTACAAATTTGTTGGTGACGACACGAATTGCATACTAATCATGCACTTAATCAGTGCTTTGTTAGTTGGAGATAAGAAAAAAAATTATACTAGCTCCACAAAGAATAAATATTTTATTACTTCCAGAACAATGTGAGAAATGCAAAGAACTAGCAATTATTATTTGTTGGACATAAGAGGCATTATGTGGAAAACCACAGAGCTAATCATATAAGAAAGTACTTCAATATTATTGCACTTCAGGTAACTGCATTTCTGTTTATAGGGGTAAATGAGGTAGGCGTCTCTCAGGAATTGCTTAAAACTGTAGAAATTCCTATTTCTGTATCTTATTTTTTTTTCAGAGAGAGAAACACGAAACCGATTACTTTATTCTATCAATATACCTGCCATGTCACCATTGTTTTTACTATTTTACAATTCCGTATTAAAACATAAAAGATGAAAACACAGGGGATTTAAGGGAATGAAATACCAAATAAAAACCAAATCTGTGACACTTTCGAATATTAGAATTTTTCATTATAGGAGATTCAAGTTCGTGTCTTGAAGCACATCAGTATATTCACTATATAATTCTCTTGTGTCTCACAATGATTCAGATTTCAAAGATGCAAATTGCCAAGTATTGGAAAGATATTAAGATTTGCATTACAATGTCCCAGGGACAAAAAGAAAAGGACACAGAAACTCTGAATTTGCAATGCAAATACCAGCAAAAGCACAAATAGGGACCTTCAGGAAGTCTGTCAAAGCCTTCAATATGTATACTTTCAAATTTTGTTGATTTTTTTCAGGTATGAATCAAGCTCTAATGGGATTTGCTCTTTCTCACAAATTCTAGTAAACATGAGAAAACCTTACTTCTTCAGTAGCTCTTAAATTAGTAAGCTTTTGTAATTATGAATGGTGATTTATAAATCAGCATATTCACAATTTGCCAATCATAGCTCCTATATAATTTTTTCAATTGCTTTTCATATGCTTTAGAGAAATCACAGCACCCCAATAGATTTAGTCACACCTAATCAGAGTATCATATTGAAAATTTACTCTGCATTGTCCAAAGCCCATGAATTTAAGCCGAAGAAAATCTGTTGGTGGAGAGTTCCTTCCATATATCATCTACTGTAGTAGAACCAAAATGATTATTGCTGTCAAAATGAATATATGAAACAGCATTACGTTAGAGACTCGGTTATGAAATAAAGCCAAGGGAACTGGGGCAAAAGGCTAATTGCCTTAGTTTACAAAAGAGGCCACAGCATACAATAAATAACAGTAAGGAAGATCAAGGATGTATATCATGATTTTCTCTTCAGGAAAACAGATCTCAATTTAGATAAATAGACATCATTTTATTATGCATCTACAGGGCTGACCTACTCACTGAGAAAAAGAAAATATAAACTTTTGAAGGGTACTCTGCCTGACCTCTTTAATTACAGGTACAAGTTGAATATTAATTATCTGTACTCACTGGAATGTAATGGTTTGGTTTTTTTGGTGTTTGTTTTGGTTTTTTGGTTGTTTGTTTTTTTTTCTCCAAACAAAGATTCATTCAGAGTGCTCTACACTACATATTTAAAACCCTCTATTGCCAGTGTTATAAAATCTATCTATATCTTTTTTCGGAACACAGCATGAGAATTGTCTCTCTTCTTCCCCAGAAAATAATGAACATTAAGTCTGCAATTAATGTTTCACTGACTTTACTAGCCAAGTTTTCTTCTAGATATGCCATCCCCCCCCGTATTTCTGTATATAACTGGGTGGTCCTTCTGTTGTGTACATGCAAGTACCTCATCTTGCATACATCAAGATTGTACAAGCATAGAAAAGGTAACAGATTTGTAGCCTTCTTTAGGGCCCAAATTTGGGACTTCTCATGTGAAACAGTACTGATGACCTTGGTAAGGTTCAATGAAATCACTATTCATTGAGCAATGAGAATTCAACATGAGAAAATGTGGACAATTAAGCCTCTCGCACATAAGGTAATTTAAATAATATGCTATGATTTTTTTTTTTTTCTCTGAACAGTATTTGACCAGCTATACAGCAAATCAAATAATAGAAAAAAGTTATTTGATGAATACTTAGTGAAGATTTTATGGAAGTTTATACCACCAACAAAGCAAATTCTAACCTACTCTTCTGCTTTGGAACCAAGGAAGCAAAACCTTTTGATTTGACCACGTGGAAGCCCAGATAAGTTTAACACATGCCCAGCACAGAAAATACTTCCATGGGTGTCTCCCCAGTCGTCACCTAAATGGCAATTTTGAGGGACATGGCTAATACATCCCTTTTTTATCACTTCATTGGCTTGACACCTCATCCGTAGGTAAAAGAATCCTTGGAAATCCAGCATCTTCTCGCAGAGTACAGTCCGGCTGGGTAGTTGCCTGTACAATAAATATTATTTTTAAAAAAAAGAGATATCATTTACCTTTCTCACTCTAATAATGCCATCCTGAGTTTGGGCATCTGTAGTAATTTCAAATATATCCATTCCATCTCCTTCAATAATATCATAGGATGATTTAGCGTTTTCTCCAATATCCAGGTCATTGGCTTTCACCCTTCCTATTGGTTCACCAAGAGCAACATCTTCCATTACTGAGAAGTGATACAGACCTTACAAATAAGAGGAAAAGACTAAACATTACACCAGATTCCAGTATCTCTTCTGTGCTCTTCATTTGTTTATACTTCCCCAATGCAAAATTTTGAGATGTGCAACTGATACAAAGCCCATTTACACAAGTTATTTACTGAAAGCAGCAAAACGCGTTCCTTACATGAGACCATTAAAACAGTTTTTGACAAAGGGTCCTGGACTTGTTCTTTTCTGTCCTCACAGTTGTTCTAAGACAATGTGTGATTTTTACTGTTTTGTGCAGCTAGTAGTTTTCTAAAAAATGTTGTGGAGTTGGTACTTTAAGTGTTTGTAGGCTGACTGCAGTTGCAACAGTTGAAAGTAGGAAGGAAACTGTGAGGAATCCACAAATACCCATGTTAGCTATACATATAGTTGGACCCAAAGTGATTTTTTTTTTCTTTAATGTTTCTAGGCTAAATTATTAGAGATAATTTGGAGATCATCAAGATTCCTCGAGAATATTCATAATGGCTCACAAACAACGAGCAGCCAAAGCAATCAAGTGCCTCAGGAGACTAAATTATGTGTTCATAATTTATACTGCTGTCCACACTTTGTGGTTTGAATCTCCAGACACAGCTGATTGCATTTTTAAGTTGGTATTTTCCTCTTAGATTTATTAAGACAGTTTACAAAATATTGTAAAAAAATGTATTACGATGCAGCTGACTCTTTTACACAAATTGCTCTCAAGAATTATGAATTGTCCTGTCAAGACCTCATAGTGCAGAGCTGACCAAAAATCCACATTACGCACCTTTGAAACCCCTTGGCTTGCACAGCAGTGCGCAGTTCTTCTCAGTACAACCGTATGGTAAACTGCCAGGTTAAAAACTTCTGTGACTTATAGAATGCCTCTAAAATTATTTCAAAGAGATCATAGAAGTAGTGAAGGTTCATCTTTTTCATTTCTAAAACCCAGGAGGCTAACACTCTTTGAAATCAAACCATAAATATACATTTCTGTCCTGCCTGGAAACAATAAACCGATAAAACAGGCTGCTTTCTGAGTTCATTACAATTTATTGTGAAAGCAGCATGTATTACATCTTATGAATTTCTATTTCATTTTGGTTAGGCTCTATTGTAAGTTTGATCCTTTCTTATTTTCCTTTCCAGGCAAATGGAAACTGTGCTTCAATGGTGTAAAAAAATGTCAAAGACTTGATCAGCTCTTCTCTAAGGCCAGAGTCATGACTAATCTGCAATGCCAGGCAGCGTGCTAGGAATCCTTAGTTTTAAAAGGCAGAATTTGTAATAACATCCAGTTACAATACTCACTATGGCTCGTCCTCATTAAACGCAATACATACATAATACAGAGTTACAGTAGATGCAGTTTTTTTCTAAAGAAGTTGTGTAATGGTCAGTGTTATAACAGGGCGGTTATTCCTAGATGGTAGCTTGAATTCTGCACTGGAATACACTAGCGGCTTCAAAGACAGCAACTCACTCTTTGTTGAAGGAAAACTAATCTACATTTTCCACATAGAAAAAATATTTCAGGGATCTGCGATGCAGTCTTCCTCCTGCTACCCAGTCAGTGTGTCACTGTATCCCAACTAGAGGAGAACAGATAGCACACTGCTCAGGGAAAGAACGGCTCCATCTCTGTATGCGTTCACTCCTCTGCTTCCTGCTGAGACCTCCAGCAAACGTACCAATTAGTACCAGTTGTGTTACTGATTTTCTGATCTGCTTTTCCATACTGGCAGGCAAAGGCTTTTTGAGACAGAACGTACTGATACAAATACAAAAGCCAGGTAAGCTGGCAAAAGTGGATCTGTATTCACTGAGTTAAGAGCTACAGTACATTGCAGGCATAAAAGCAATGTCCCTCTGCATTCTGGTGATACGGTTCAGCGAGGAGTCTCATCTATAGATGCTTACATTATTAGGGAAATTGTCGACAAATGTTGGAAAACACTACTACACAAGAGCAAGCAATGCAATATGATATGAAGTAAAAAACTGATGCATTTGTGTTATGAGAGAAAACCTTTTATTGTCCCCAGAGTGCTTATCTGTTAAAAACCACTAAGATGAGGTAATAAAATATATATTTTGCAAATAAGCTTTTACCTCTGCTTATTTATATTTTTTCTCTCTGTCTATCTGTATGTGAATTTTCTAGACTACAGGAGTGTATTTATCAAATGCTAAGTACCCAGACAAACCCATTTCACTCTGCGTGTCTTCAGAACAGGGCAAAAGTGGACTTCCAAGTCATACATATGTGGAAAAGAATTAATTTTACATGGGGTGCATAGGTACCTTGTTAGAAAAACATGCTTCTAACAAAGGGAAAATGATACAAAGTCCAGATGTGAACATTCTCCAACCCCCCAAAAGACTCTTAATACTTTACAACTTAATTTTTTCAGAACAAGCTGGATAAAACGATAAGTTTCTAACAGTGCATTAGATTACACCTGTTCCAAATAAAATTGATCCAGTCATTATGCTCTTCCCTCTCCTTTTTTTTTTTGTCTTCATCTTTGAAATAGACTACAAAGCTTGTAGAGAATCTCAGCAGGATGGCAAATCATTTTAACCTTGCCCGGCAAGACGTCCATTGGAACCACAGTAGTAAATATGGATTTTGAATTAAAGATCAACAATTATCTAGACTCAGACTTATTTCCTTTGTTTTCTTCACTATTACCTAATTAGTCAAACCGTTATTACTTTTATCGGCTATATATATGTCTTTTACTGGTGGTGTCACTTGTCTGCATGAGATGGAAGCGCATATAACAGGAACTAAAACTAGCACTTAGAAACAACTGCACTGAAAGCAAATAAATATATGAAAAAAAACTCCCCAAGCCTTTTTGTGTGGATGTAAGAGGGGTAACAAGGAAGACAGAGAGCTGTGTGCGCTGTTGTAGACATAATTCCCTCTTTCCTAAGCCCTTAGTCAGCCGGAGGACTATTAATCTTTCTCTAGGAGCAGCTACATATTTTTAAATTACATTACAAACCCAGGCATTATGATAAAAAAAAGAGCTTGATAAAAAAAAAAGCAGCACTATATTACTTTCTTATATAGGAGAACACATACAGACAATGGCACTTACTCTGTGCAAACTTAGGAGGATTGTCATTAACATCAGTGAGTGTAATTGTCACTGTTGTAGTTCCAGAGAGTCCACCCATATGTCCTCCCATGTCCTTTGCTTGGATGACCACAAAGTATTCTTCTTTGGCTTCTCTGTCCATGTTGGGAAGAGCTGTTTTAATTATAGCTACAATAACGGGGGGAAAAAAGTCAGGTACAGACCCAAATTCACTTTTGCAGCTATTTTTATGGATATAAGTAAATATTGGTATAAAAATTGAAATGCTAAAGGTCCAATTAAATTGCCTCTTGGTACCAAGGATAAAGAAGAATTTGAGATTTTCAAAAAAGTGTATTGGAGATCACCTACCTTGATTTAATTAGAAGTGCTATGAAATTGTGGTCCAAAACCCAAGAATCAATCATACCTGTGATACATATTAATTTTTTTCCTGATAAACTTTTTGGTTTCTGTCCTACCTTCCCACAGAAATCCATCGTTTCCCCACAGAATTCACAAACAGAAGACAACCACACAGTAAACTTAATCTGTAAACACTGTTAACCATATCAGTCCGATTAAGTGTTTCAAATATTTTAAAACCATAACCATTATTTACGCTGCTCTTGTATACAAGGCAGGCTACGGTTGTTCCCTTAAGTCCTAAATTGAGTGCCTAAACTTTTACTGGAGAATGACAGCACATCTTTCAGTATGTCTTTCAGCATAGTTACCAGTACTGCAAACTCCTAAAGTCACTCCGCTGTCCCCGCTCTAGGAGGGTCACTTGTTGGACAATGATCTCAAGTAAACTGTGCTGTCACCTACTTTATCAGGTTAGAAGTTTGTAAAGATAGAGAAGTAAAATGATCTGTAGTATATCAAAATATAAAATGCCAGTGGGCCAGCAGGAAGGTATCTGCAAGGGACAGGCCAACTAAATATGGGGCCAGATCCACTGCAAACTCCTACAGATTTCATGGCCATCTCACAGAAGAAATAATAAAATCTTTTTTTTACTTTCCAAAACTTCTCCACCTGTAATGTGCTATTATATTCCCAACCACTATGGAAAGTGCAGTACTAAATGTTTAATGCTAAATTTAAATAGCGTTCATCACAGTCTAGTAATGTCCACCATAATAAAAAGACAATAACCACCAAAAGAAGTCCCACTAAACCTAGGGAAAACAACTCTAAATGTTAACTTGAAATATGGCATTTTTTTGCTTTTAATCCTGCTTTTGAAGTCTATTTTTTTTAAAAAATATTTGTGTGTGAAAAGAGAGCACAAAGGTCAAGTTACTGAATTATCTTAGGTGTTACGTGAAGTGTAAGAGTGCCGAGGGGAAGCGAATCCACCATTGCAGGGGCTCCTTTAAACCACGGTCCCTGAGGGTTCTTACGAGCCATAAAGAAGAGTGTCCCTTTTCGTTAGCCTGTACTGACAGAGCTGCAGGACACAGTTTGTGGGCAGACATTGACAGTAACTCACCAAGTCTTTGGATTTCATTAAAAAAGAAGGCAAGAATTCTATATTGTACTGTACATGTGTTAAGATTCACATGTTGAATAGAGTGCCCAAGTTCACACCCGGGATCACCCCCACCTGTTGCTGGGCCTCATCGCACGTTTCATTAGCTCTCACACTGTGGGGTTTTTTAACCTGTTCTTCATTAAGTCTTGTCAGGAGTTTTTAGTTGTCAATCAATACTTATTGCAAAACTATTAGTTTTGATTTCTCTCTTTGGACTAGCGTAGCTGTGGAGACTTCAAATAGCTCTTTTTCTTTCACACGGGATAATTTCTATTAAATAAGCTTCTTAGAAATAATACTGGCTGAAATGCTGAGCTTATCTAATTCATGTATTTATGGTGAATAAAGAAATATTTCTGCTCTTCATCATTAATAGAGCTGCATTTTAGTAAATTTTAGAATCCATTTGTCTTTAATATTGTAATACTAAGAATCTGATCAGACCTTCTTTTCTTGGCTGAGTACGGGACCAAGCTAAGAGCAAGGGGGTGGAAGGCATTTAAATAAAGCAATATGCTACATAAACCACCAAACATAACATAATGGCAGTCTTGTAACATACACTTTTGTAAATGATTTCCATAAAGTATTTTGGGTTGTTGTCTTCCATTTTTTAATTATTTCAATAAAGTTATGATTTTTCTGAGCCATATTTTAATTTGCCTCTTAATATATGGAACAGTCTAGCACTTGTCTACGGTCTGACAGATAATCAGGAAGATTAAATACCTTAAAAAGTGCCTAAATCAGAATTACAGTTTGTGACTTCTAAGACATAAAAATTTGGGGGGTTTACTGTATGAAGATACTAACACAATCTGCTATCTCAATAGTTTTACACACATATCTATCTGCTGTCTCAGCCTGTAAACCATTTGCCAGAAGCTGAGAGTCAAAGGCAAAGTCGAGTTTCAATTTCAAACACAATAAAAAGCTACAATAAAGTTTACTGTTTGAATTACTATAAGAGGAGCTGAACGGTTTTAAACATCAAATATATCCACGTTACACAGGCTGATTGTTACCGCCAGTATTTCTATATTCAGAATCTATAGAATGGAGGTCAGTGAAAGAGAAGTGTCAGCATCTCTTACGAGGCAAATTAATATACACAAAAAGGCTCCATCCTCACCTAAGTAAAGTGATCGAAACAAAGACAGACTAAGAGTTAGTTATGCATAGAGAATTTCAAGGATATTTATTTGTTCTTCTGCTTTATTCACCAGTTCTTAGGCTGGGCTCACAGGAAGTCCTGAAACTTTCAATCTATTTTTAGAAAACAATTCAGGCTCACCACATACTACTACGCATACAGCACACAGAACATTAACTCATTGAGCCTTCAACCTGCTCTACTTCAATTCAACCCAGAAACAAATCGAGAATAAAAACATAATCACTTTCAGCATGCTATGATGGATGAAAATGATATGTGCCAAACAGGAGAGCAGTTTAAAAGCGAGGGATGAGAATTACCGTAAACTAATGTAAGGCAGGTAGACGCTTGTTGGAAGATTGTATTCAGAATAGTTATCAATGTCTTACTGTCAAAGCTGATAGATGGATGAAGTGGTTCATAGGGCTTGTTCTGCTTCTAGCATCATTCAATATTTCCTGAATGATGGACAACAGGAAGAACTTATCAAGCCTTTCAGAAGACACAAAGTTGGGAGCCATTGCAAGTACTAGAAGAAGAGGATCAGAGTTTAAAACAATTTTGACAAATCGGATAGTCTAAAGAAGCAGGATGCAACTCAATTTGGCAAGTAAAAAGTATTCTGTGTGGGTGAAACAATGAACTTCACAATTACAATAGAGCAGATGACTCACAAGACAGAAAAGAATGTGGAGTCAAAACGAGCTGAATATGAGTCAACAGCGTCTTGCTGATAAAAATGCTCAAACATTTCCTGCTTAGTTAGTGCACTCCATTAGTTAGGATCTTACGTGGAAGAACTGCGGAATAAACCTTCCGGTTCACTCATACTGGTAAGGCTGCAGCTGCAATGGTGTGTCCAGAAAGGTTTATATAGTCAGGGAAGTATGAGGAAAGGCTTTACAGCCCAATATGTAAAAATTACTGGGAGCTACTTTCCTTTTCCACCGGGGATAAGAGAAGAAATGATGGGCCTAAAATATAAACCACAAAATGGGTTTAAATTGCAGCGAGAGAGATTTCAGTTAAACATTAAGGGGAACACTTTCTAAAAGAGAAAGTAAGTACAGACAGAAGGCTGCCAGTAGGATTTGTAGTATTTCCATTACTGAAAGTCTTTAAGAACCTATCAGACAAATGAGAATGAGAAGGGATAAACCTGATCCTTTTTGGGGGCAGGGGCGCTCACTGCATTCTCGCTTGAGGTCCCTTCCCTCCATATTGTCTAAGATAAGGCTTTATCTCTCTGTACTCTAAAATATTTCACAAACTTTACTCCTGTGGGAACATTCAATGGACACATAGTACAACCACTGAACAGATACCTGTGGCCTCACCTGGCTACAGAACCTCTGACCAAAGCTGGAAACATCAGGAAGGGGCTTGGAAGGTAAAGAACTCAAGAAGTAATCTTTTTCTTCAAAGAATGAAAACACCCCCGATACTGGAAGTACCGGGTTTGGGGTCTTTTTTTGGCCGAGTTGCTTTTCCTAAACAGCTACTGGTGTCACACTGCTCAATAGCAAATAAAACAGCTGCAAAATGGGGTTTACTTCTACAGTGGTCCTAAATGCACACACTGAGCAATTTGCACAATCTGCCTCACAACTTGAATCGGTTAAAATGCACCCCTGTGGACTACTTTCAAAAACCTATTTGGAAGAATATACACTGTCTCACACTAGAAAAAGATCAGGGGAAAAGAAGCAATGTGTCAGAGGCTATAGCTGACGAACAGAAAGAAGAGAAGCAAAAGGAACCATAGAAATAAGGATCTGTTTTTCACTTTTCACTTTCCTCTCCGTTTTTTTTAAGGATCTCTTTATGGTAATGCCATAAAAATACACATAATAGTAATTGAGAACATGGAACAAAACCAAGCAAGCACTACGCAGAATTGGAATCTGGCCCTGAAAAGCCTTTCTTAAAGCACCTCATTCATCTCACACATTTTGATGAAGGCTTCCTGCTATTTCAACTTCCATACTTTGGAACTTTCCCTTCTTTGTTTTGGAAGAGCTAAGTAATTGCTTTGATCTTCCTTCCGTGCTAAAATCTTGGTGGAGATCCTTATTAAATATAACAGTCATTTAGGACCTAAACTCCTGAAAAATCAATCTTGTAATTTCTTCAGAGAGCCGCAAGATGCATTCTTTGTATTCCCCAGGAAGCACGCTGACTTCAGTGATGTTTTAGCAGTCCATAAAAAAGGTTCACTTGGAGATGTCGAAAACCCGTACCATAATTCCTAAAAAATGAATAGATCACAACTAACTTTCTTTAAAATTAAAAAAATCCTGGTACTTTGATGATGTGATACAGGCATACCAATCCGCTATTTTTAATTCAATTTACCCTTCATAAAAATCATAATCTTTTTAGTAAAAAATATCATCAAATATTCTCATTTCTTATTTAGTTCTAATGCCTTAGGATTTTTATGTTAGCAAGACAAGAAAAATATCTGCAGTCTCTAGCAAAGTTGGCTAACTGTCTAGAAAAATTATCAGTTACAGGAGTTGTCTGAACTACATTCAGATGTAGATATATTTCAAATCAATGACATTAGCCCCAGTAAAAATAATCACTACGTGAGGAATTGAGTACTACAGTATACCATTTTATGTGGACTGATTCTGTGCCATTTTTGTATTTTTAAGAGAGAAGCTAACACTGTACATATTTTATTACTGTGTTTATTTTTTAAAAGTGCACGGGGAAGATGGCACTGCCTGCCTTTCTGTTAAACTGTGAGATGAGGATCGAATATCGTTTTATTAATTCTCTTGTTTCTTCTGCAACCTACGATTTATTGTATTCTCGTTTTCAGCCCACATTACTTTCATTTTTGTGTTTTCTGATCTTGCTTTCCTTCTGAAGTAGACCTTGCAAGTTTGCCATGATGTGTAAATTAACACTACCTACCCTTCACTACGTGCATTCTGCTTGAAGAATGTGATATAGGAAGTGACTGGATAACACCTATTATAACACCGCCTTTTTAATTCAGATGAACTTCTATCTGGGTTTTACAGCAGCGGTAAAAAGCCTTCAGCCCTCCTTACCAGCCATTCCCTTTTCCCTGGGACTGAGTTTCAATGGCATGGCGAAAGGATCACCCTCTCACCAGCTGAGAATGAATGCAGTAAATAAACATTCTGCACTGCATTTTTATGACCTTGCTTCCTTAGGATTTTATTTGTAATGATCCTCTAATACCTATAATTATACTAGACACTTTACAGAAAGTACCCTTAGATTCTTTTTCCAAATCTAGCTGTGTAGTTCAAATTTCTCTAATTCAGTCTCCCGAAGCACATTATTTAGATACGTAGCCCCTGTTTTCCTACTCAGCATGAGGAAAATGGTTAAGTCCTAACTATCTCACTAGCTTTCTAAAACGATAGAGGCATTGCTCTGAAATGCAAGCAATGTGTGGTATCAGCTTTTTTGTTACTACTACTATTAGATAAACTCTAGAAGCGGAAATCACTTTTTTTTCCAATGCCAATCTGTCTTGACCTTAAGCCACTCATCTTTACCAACTACGGACCATCATAACCGTTTTCAAATGCCTCTGCAGTGATTTTATACTTCCTTTATTAATCAGAAAAGACAGCTCTTGCTGCTACTGAAGGACCCAATCCTACATACCTTATCCATAATAGTTGCACCTTATACATCTAAGTAAAAAGCAAGAACTGTAGGACTGACCCTCAGGTCTGCTGCACTAGCGGTTTGTCAGTACAACTCTCTCTCCTAATGGGCTGTCACCAAGACAACTCTCAGAATCACCAAAGAATCTCTGTACAAACACCTTAACGCAACTCCTAAGGTTGCACAGTGTACTTAGTACACAATGACAAGAAAAGGCTTATACTAGTTTGAAAATAGACCCTATTTTCAGCATTGTGCCTCAGTGCATCAAATGCTGTCAAGACAGAGCTGAAGGTGCTGTAACGGAAGCGACCGCGTATAAACTCCAGAAACCCTTGTGTGTGCTGGAGCCAATTCTGCCACCGTGGGAACGTCGCTCTCCGGGCTGCGTGGACCTACCTTCTGTATGCTGCTGCACGCACCTGCCTTCTCCTCTAGGAAACGAGTTCCTACACCTCACTTGCTAAGACAGAACACCTGCCCATCCCAGTTCGTGCCTCTCATGCTGATTTCAGTTAAAAGATTAATTAACTTTAAATCTGTAGTAATTGGCAAGGATATCGCAACAGCACTGGTTAACAAAATGAGCTAGAAAGCAGCAGTTCAACCCAGGCTCTGACTAATGTCAAACAAGTTCCTTCTCTACAGTAATGCCATGAGGGTTTAAATCTACACTACTTAGAAACTGAACTATTTAGAACGGCTCTGTTGAACACGAGTGAGTTCTGTTCCTATCAGCTCATTACTTTCCCCTTACAGTTGCAGATTACTTCCTGTATCAAAGCTGTTTTCCCATCTCTCTAGTTTGAAAATGCTACCTTGTCATTTTATCATGAGTAATTACAGAAACAGCCCCCGTGCCTCTCTTTTATTAACACCTCTCCAATATTTGTGCAGTGATTTCATATCCTCCTTTAATCACCTCTTACCCAGTTTATACAAATTAAGTTCAATCAATCTTTCATTATAAGTAATATTCTTCTCACCTTAGCTACCCTGCTTTGAACTTTCTTCAGTATTTCGGTAGTCTTTTTTTTATAAAGATGAGTCTCATCAATACTACATGCAATATACTGAGGGCAGCTTGTGCTATCATTGATACCTACCATTACTAATAAACCGGACATTAACAACCAGATAGAAGAAATAGTCTGTAACATCACAAAAATGTCTAAAACTCAAAAGTCGTTGTTGTTTCTACTCTCGCTGCCTCCCTTGTTTTTATTCTGCTGGACTGTATTTCAAGGTCTAGATGGAGGAAGATAATAAAGACTGCAAATCATAATAAAAGATTCAAACCTGACTTCTGCTGAATATCATTTTCATTCCTCCTAGGCCGACTCATTTATGTTCTGATTTCAGAACCACAGGGTTCAACATTGTGGTCCAGAGAGGGCCATATGCTAAATCATTAAAAGGCCTGTTGACTGAAGCATGTGCACTATCACCTGGAAGTTAAACCTAGGTATAGAAAAAGATCAATTATTCACTCTCCAAAGAAATATTCATATTTTATTAGGAGAGTCTTTATTTTTCTAGGTCTCCCGACTCTTATATTCATCTCAGCTTTACTAACTTGAACTTTGGCTTTGTACCAAATGACTATATCCACTATTTTTTCAGATATAGTAAGGGTTTATGCTTGAATAATACAATATGTTTTCCACTGCAGTAGGGTGCGTGGCGTAATTTGCCTTGTTCACATAACTATATTTCAGGTATGTGTAGGAGTGACATTATTTAAGTTCATGTGAAATGTAAATAAGTCAGACAAAGCTGAAAATGTGTTTTCTCTGCTGTTCCTATATTGTAGAACACAGTGTCACTTTGTATTACGTTCCATTATGATAATCTTATTTTAAAGCTGACAGTCATGATTTAATATTCTTGAAAAAGCTTAAAAGTGAGAAGTGTACTTTAGCTACTTTTCTCAGTCTTAAGGAACTCCCATCCCCAGCATTTTGACTGTCGTTACTTGGATTATGAGAGAATACATACAACTTGTATACCTTCATAAATAATACACACTAGTCAGGAAACCTGATGTCAGTTAGTCAGATGTAACGATAATGATTAATGGAATATATTTTAGTCCACTGTAAGTTTTGTTACTAGTCTGATGTCATCACATGGTAAATTTAGCCTCTCATAGAAAATCTGAATCTGTATCTCTGTAATGTATTATTTATGTTTATTCTTTATCCATTAAACCAGTGGTCATATTAAAATTCACCAATGAAAAGTGGAAAATACTCAGAACAAGCCATCAAAAAAGCATTTACCCTAAGCCATATTCAGAGCACTGAATGAAAAATAACTCCTGAATTACATTCTTTCATGTGTCTATAACTCATACAGAAGAACTTGCAAACTAGACCTGCAGAAACATATGCATTTTTCATGTAACGTAATGGAAAATTATTGTTTTATGGGTCACTTACCAGTACTTATTTCTGTGCACCCAGCATTATAGAATTGTTTCAGTGAGGAGGTTGAGAGTAATGTCAGAGTTTCAACCAAGAGTGTGATTCGGATAAGGACTATATCTAGTTAATGTCAAGTTAGTAGGAACAAAACAGCAGAAGAGTAAGAAACTGCTTTCCTCAGGTTTACCCTGAGGTGTAGCAAACCTTTCTGCCGCAGGCATAAAGCCATATCCCACTCCTTCGCTCCCTCTTTTTGTTCAGGGTGCTACAGAAGGCAGAGGAATCAAGAGGTGCGATTGGGATTATTCCTGACGGTCAGCTCTCAGCGTACCACTAAAACAAAGCAGCAAGGTCAGACAATCTTTAGTCTGAGCGAGGAACCAGTAAAAATTATAGGCAGTACAGCCTATCTATGGCTGCCCTGGTTCTGGCAGATCTAAATCTGGTCTTAATTTCTGATAAACAATGCTAATAAAAGGCGAGTCACCACGAAAAATAGTAAGTAGATCAGCTCTAAGTAACTATACGTTTTATAACATCTGATACACTCCCATGAGTAACAAAATATTTACATTCTTAAGCAGATCACTTTAACATAGTGCGTTTCTTAAAAGAGTGGTTCCATTTTAGGAATGACACAATTCTAGATACAATATCTGTGTTCAGAAACAATTCTGTTTCAAATGAATCGGAAAGGCTTTCAACTTAGCCGGGGCACGAATGACATGTAACCACAGAGAAAATGCAGCTATATACACGTTCCACCTGCCCCCTCTCCGCCCCAAAACCCCCAAACTCTAAACCACCTACCACGCTTGGAGGACCACCTTCAGATCTGATTTGTTTTGCATAAGACACTACTACACCTGGCTGTTCTGCTTTAATTTGTGCACTGTCACAATGGTACCCAAACATCTTCCCACATCAAAACTGTCACGGAGGTTCCCGAGCAGCACTACTATCCAAATTACAGAGCTGCTAAACTAGTCTGCATGTTTTATGCACCAAAAAAAAAGGTGAAATATACAGTGCCACAAGCTTTTGCAAAACTGTAGCTATCTTAGCATAACACTATCGGCATTTGGAGACTGCATGTAGCAACCCATAAAACTCTCTCTGGTATGTAATAAACATTATCATACACTTGCTCCAAAATTCTGGTATTACCAAGAAAATCCACTGCCTCGTTCCTTACCTTTTCTGAAATCAACACTTCCCTTCAGAAGAACCACAACTATAAGGCTGCTGGGTTTTAGAGGAATCTTTTCACCCTGTATAACATACGGCTGCAGTTTCTACATGACTACCTGCATCTGGTTTGCTAAATGACTAGACTTTTATGTATGTGTATTGTTTACATATTCTCAACAAATGTATGCTGGAGGGCTCTACACAATTTGCCATTCAGTATGGGACACATCTCAGACAGAAGAACAAATTTTGAAAATTTTAGAACATTTCAAGCAACAGACAGATCCACCTAATATCATAGAAACAACCGCACACTCTCAGGACTTAACAAACTATTTGGTGGGCAGCTGTAAGAGTAGTGTGGTAGCTACACTACAGAGAGATTGAAAAGAAACAAGAGGAAGGCCTGAGCACATAAACTCATTCAGTTGCGATGGCTTAGAGAAGATGTCATCCACAGATCTAGAAAAAATGGGGAATCTGAAACCATTTATTCATTCAGAAGCAGCTCCCTAATATGAAGCCACTTACTCAGGGACTGTGGCAAAGCCACAGTTGAATTCTTTATGATTAAATTCCCGTTAGAAACTAACAAGTCATTTTCATGGTAACTGAATTGCTACTCAAAGGAATATTTGCAACTGGAAACGAAGGAGCGGGAATTTAATGCTAGTGAAAAAGGAGAAAAATCATGATTTTCAGGTTCACCAAAATGCTCTGGAGTTTTCTCTGGCTTTCATGATAATGGAAATCACTTTCCTAGGTGATGAAGAGCTACTTCACTGGATTAAGCATAAGGTCATAATGTAATATAAATAATAAACCTGAGTAAAATTAAACAATTTTTTACATTTGGAATATTACTTTCAGGCTATTTTTGAGTGAAAGAAGTGAAAAATCTGTGTAGGTGGGGAATACACTTCTCAGCTCCCCTGCTAAAGCACTAACTTTCCCTAGTAGAAACTGAGAAAGAGCCTACAGCTAATCCCTCTCTAATTAAGACAGCTAACTCAAGTCATTACTGCATGCAATAATCTGTAATATTGAAGAAAACCAATTCATACATTTTGATCCTTGACGGTCAGGGGTCTGTTCAGAGTTGTATTTCCACATGACTTGTTACAAATCAGCCAGCACTAACTAAGGGGCTTGACTAATAAGACCCTCTTGACATACTATACTTATATTTGAAACAAGCTACTGTTCTTCCATTGTGCTGTGCTAGAGTTATTCTTTGTAAAACTCTATTTTACAGGTAGCATAAAATAAAATACTGAAGCACATTGCAGAGGTTGTCGCCACACTTAGGATAGCTGTCCTTCAACCAGAAGAAAACACTTTAATAGATTAATCCATTAATCTATTCATATTTATCGACCTACATGATTTACCCTGGAAGTTAGGGCATTTCTAGGAGAGGGAAATACTTTTTCCCGTGTGTTCCCACCAGGAAGAATTAACGAAGTTCCAGAGTTTGAAGAGTCTAAGAGTACGCTGTTCAAGGCTGGTGAAAAAACATAGCACGCTTGAGCTATCAAAAGGATCCTTTAATAATGTCTTCTTATGTTTATTTCCTAATTTTGCTAATCTGCATGAGGACAAGAATTTTTACTCCTGCATAACTCCTTCATGGTCACATAAATTCAGGTGATTTTTTGTATGTTTTAAAATGAGAAAATGAGTCATGCTTTTGTTCTTGGGAGATCGTAGCTGCTTGACTCACAATGATTAAAAACAGCTTCTAGTAACAGGTGAAAGAATATAAGAAATAATATCAAATCACTTTAAAAAACACTTCTCCGACACAACAATGAATTTGCTGTAAGTACAACGTATGTGCAGGAAACAAGAGGAAATGGATTTATTGGCACTTCTTTCAGATAACTTTCAAGCCTTTAAAACCACAGAGAAATAAAGCCATCCTAAATGTACGCTAATAAAACTTTATACCAACACTTAGTATCATGTTTTTTCTTTCCCCCAATCCATCCAATCAAGAAAGAAAAATATTTTTTAATGAAAACACCCAATATATTCACTGAATTTCACAAATTAAACTGTATTTTCTTTAACTGGAAATACCAGTCTCACATTGAAAATCACATTATGCTCATTAAATTCCTCAGGCCAAGTCTTTCAGTCCCTAATCAGTTATGTGTCACACGGAATTTCCACTACCTTCAGTTTTGCTTCAGTAACTTCTGTAATATTAGCATCACCATTACTTGCATTATCATGATTATCACATTTTTCTTTGTCTTTTCACATGATCAGACTCTGATAGAATATAAGTGAGCCATGTTACAACTCGGTAATACTGACAGACATCTACTTACACTCCTCGTTTAAGTATATTATGTATGTAAGAGGCACGGTCACTTGTGTAAATATAACGCAGAGATTCATGTTCAGAGTCACCTACCTGTATGGGGCTCAATAGAAAAGTAAGGCTGTCCTTCCAGAATGCTATAAACCAGCTTGGCACTGTTTCCATAAACCGGGTCATCTGCATCTGTAGCCGTGACTTTAGTCACGAAGGTGCCTAAATAAAAAGAATATATACAATTAACATTTACACTCTTCCTAGAAATTTGCATAACATTCAAAAAATAATTTTCAAGAAAAAATAATTTCCTTGAAATTCTAAAGAAATTTGTGAGGTGTACGACAATAATAAAAGAAGAAAGAACATCAGTAACAACTTAAAATATTACTTGTGGAACACAAACAACACATTTTCCTTCAAGATGATATATGCCAGCAGACCAAATTTCTGGGTAAAGGAAAAACCTTTTTAGCAGCTGTATTATTTAAGGTTTCTTTGTAGAATGCATTTAAAGCTACCTGATAGATCTGTGTAGACTTCAAGAATTTGCAAAGGAATCATATCAAAGGGATACGAAATACAAGGTTAATAATACAATATAATATGTTGCATTTAAGATTTGCAAAATCACATTTGAAAGAACCTTGCCAAGTTACAGAGACTGCATAGAAAAGCTGTAATAAAAAGAGTTCTTTTTTCTTCTCTTGGCTTGCAGCCATAATAACGGTTTGATGTGGCCACAGTGACAGAGTCAGGACAACATCTATTGTCTCTGAAATGAGTCTCTGCCACTGAGGGGGCCATTGTCTAGCCAGCGTTATAAATTCCATACTCTGTCCAAAAAAATAGAAGAAAAAATTAAGGAAATTGCCCTTTTTATTTCTCAGGCAACACAGCACTTTCCATTCCTGTAAGAAGCAAAATTGAATGAAATTCAGTAGGTTACATTAAGCTTGCTGCAGAGAGGGTTTTTTGGATGACTTAAAATTATAATGATGACATTAATTAGGCTAACAATAAAGACAATATCTACAGAGGAAGAGAAAGCAGGAGTAGGAGAGAGGTTAAGGACTGAATTATATTTCTTATGTTCAGAAAGGAAAAGAATTATAGCACCCACCAAAATACCCCCTTTCTGGATATGCCAATAAAAATCGCCTCCTCTACCCTCTCACGCTTCGTGTGCTCCTGAACCCAAATTACACAACGCTTCAGGACAGAACAGTGAACTAAAGGAGGAGGAGATCCCTGATCACTTTGGCATGTCCTTGGACTGTGCTCTCTTCTTTCTCTGTATGGCACACTGCTGCCACGGCTTTGGGCAATGCAAATATAGATATACTATAATATACTATAAGTGCAAATTATTTAGATGAATATTTGCATATTTAGAGATAATTTGCCTATCACCCAATAGCTTTCATTTCAGGTTTTTGCACCTGGCCACTTCAAGGATCAAGGCAAGACATGGGGCCGGCAGGATTTGGGAGTGTCTAGAGGCATGGATTACACCTCGTTCACGGAGTGGAAGTTCTGTGGTGCTTGAAGTCGCGGAGGGTTTGCTGCACGGCGATAATGGGGTAATTCCCAGAGAAGGGAATGAGGGTTGCAGAAATACATTGCACTACAGAAAAAAAAAAGAAGTCTATGGGTTGTACTGGTCATTTATTTTGGCTACTGGCGTAAATTTATCCATTCTTACAGAGGGAGAACAGCAACGAAGGGAAGCAGGTGAGCTGGCTGTCACGCATGGCCCCATCTGGCTGGAAGGTGCCCCGCCAGCCCCTCCTGCTGCCCAGCAGGGTCCAGGAGAATCCACACCGCCTGCAGCTGATGCGCACCACGTGGACAAGGAACGCAATACTGATGGATACTATGTTGCATCCATCTTTGACAGATGCTTGCTAACCTCTTCTTAAAAAACATGTAAACTGTTTATCTTTTGAAGCTTAACTGTTTTTGATGTTGAAAAGTGATCTTATACCTAAATGTAATATAATAATCTTTAACCTGCCACTGGGCATGAGAAATGGACTTCGTCCTCAACTTGATGGTTAGTTTGTAAGCAATTAACATTGGAAATTTGTTGTCTGGCCAATTACAAATTTTGTCGAACACCCAGACGCTAACAGACAATGCCTGGTAGCTTTGAGTGAAAATGATAAAGGGGACAGATGACACAAAGGTGGTCCCCAGCCTCGTACCAAGTACAGCAGCCTCAGCCTATAGATGATAGCCTAAACAACCTCCTTCACATGCAGAAGAATAAAAACAGTAACAGGTAAGCAACCATGGGGCACACTCAGAGGCCATGGCATATGCTACAGAAAATAAACGAAACGGGGAACAATGGCAAGGAAGTATGCAGGAAGCTTGAGTTTGGATGTTGCAGGCACAGAGGAACAAAAGGACCCTTTGTGGCTTGCCCACAGTAGTTACAAAGCATGAAAAGATGTAGCTGCTAGATTTGTCTCACATATTTAAGGTTTTTTTGCCTCGCCTTCTGTAACTCACACACCAGTTACAAGTTCTCTATTTTATTGCTCCCACAGAAAGCAATCTCTTAGCCAAGTCGTACCGCCCCTCTCGCAGAAGTCAGGTTACAGCCCCACCATCCCAGCCGGACATTCCCTGCAGTTCACAGCTGCTGTCCCACGTGTGAGACCAAATACGAACGTAGAGGTCAGTGCTTTCTTCAGCTGGACTCAAACCGAGATAGCAGGTGATGTACTAGGTTTCTGTGGGAGTGGCTGCTATCATAAAACTTTAGTTTTATTACCTTCGAAGGCAGAAGAGGTTTGTGCAGAACATCATACAATGGAACAGGGCTGGAATAAGATAAGGCTCATCACAGAACACTGAAAATTTTTGTAAGAGTATTTTATCTAGGCTGTTCCATTTTGTTTCCATGATATACTCTATACACAAAGGAAAATAGAGAAGTGAAACTGTTGACTTCTTTGAGATTGTGTTTGATTTGCCTAGCTGGCTCTCATTTCAAAGGACTTCAGAAATAATTACATTGCTTGTTTAGAAAGATGTGGTATATAATGTCTATTCTTGTATTATTTCACTGGAGAATTCCTCAAGACTTTTATAGATATTTATTTCAAGATTTCAAAACTTAAATCGGTATGCTGATTCTTTGATAAATGCATCCTTTATCCCAAGTGTTCATTAGACATCAAAGTTGAATGTGCCTTAATAAAAAGAGGCAATCAGCATCTAACATCGCTTCCAATCCTGACGCTCAGCTCTCAAGATTTTTTTTTTGTGATATAAAATAATTTAATCACTTATTGAGGCCCCAAACTTATCTTAAATTTATACATAAATTAAAAATACATACATAATAGTCAGTACTCCCATCCACAGTTTATACACAAAAAAGGTGGTGGTGGTGGGGAATGTCATACCCTTCTTTTTCTTGCCCTTACAGGTCACTTGAAGTGTGACTATAATCTCACTTAATAAAACTAATGGAGGGAATGGAAAAATAAAATACTCTCCCAGCTCCTAGAAATCAATTTCTTACACTGCCAGTCTCTGCCACTCAGCACTTCATTTCCGACCATCATACACAGTTCTGAGAAGGTCTGTCAAATGCAGTATTTTGCTCTCAGCAATCCTATTGATGAAAATTGTTTATGAAAGATGTAAGCGATCAGGAAACCAAAATTAAAGAAATTACTTCCACTACTGAAATTAGTTAAGCTTTTACATAGTTTAAATTTTATCCCCTTTAATTTGAATTTTTTTGTTTTACACCTTGAATCAAATCTTCTGCAGCGTGAAACATGCCACATTAATATGTTCGTACTGGCAATAAGAAGCATATAAAGGAGCAAACTGTCCCCTCTGCAGCTGCAGAGGATGTTGCTACATCAGTGCTGCTCTGGCTCGGCTGCAGGATCCCAAGGGTCCAGAAGCAGCAACAACCTACCCCACTCCCACAAGGACAGAACCCTTTTCAATTAAGCTTGAACAAAAGGTTTGGAGAATTGGTAGATTCTTGAGGGTGAAAGGTAACGTAGAGAAAAAAGGAGCTCACAGCCACCATGGCTGTTATTTAGGCAATCTCCTGAGCACAGCAGAGCTCTCCGTGCTTTGGTCTAGAGCTTTGGATTATCAATATTTAAGTAGGATTTTACTCCATTACAGACACTGCAGTTATAAACTACATGTACATAAATATTTTTTTACATGCATAACGTACTTAAAGTTTTGAAGATAAAAATTTTGCATTGAAAAAGCAGTAAGAATGCAGGCAAGAGCATTTATTAAGTAAATGCTCTGAAAACCAACATTCTGGGTTCTACCCAGCAAATAAACAGCTAAGGTTTCTGTTTGTGTTTAATTTGACTGCATTTGGCTTGTATTTGTTTCTTTGTCCATGCTACAACAAACTCATTTAGCTAGAGACTAGAAATTTGAAATGGTGCCATTTTTACAAGAAAGCCGCTATTATAGTCCAAGTCACTGTTGTCCTAATTACAATAATATAGCAGTTTTATATAATCTGGCCCAACAACATAATCACTGTTTCTTTTTTACTTATGTACCTAATATTGCCCTATATAAAACAAAACCATTTTTTCGATAGATGAGGCAAATTTTAAGATGTTCAGTTAAAAAACTTCCTGCATTTTCTTCTAAGATACACTTCCGCAATGCTAATGACCCTGCGATTAAATATGGACTGCAAAGAGATTCAAGAGATTTTAATTAACGAACACTTCCAATGTGATTTAGGCATTAACCATTGCTGATTGTTTTACTCTGTTAGTGTCAGGTTTCATAGTTTCTCTTTGCAACAGGCTAGCAATCAGACACAATTAACAATAAAAGTATTTTTGTATGGCTAGGTAAGAACGCCTGTGTTTGCTGGCACACTAAGATTAAAAGCCATCATAAAAATAAGATGTGTGTGCTCAGCCAGTGCTCTTCTGTTGGTTTGGCTGTGTTTTTATGTGCAAGTCAGGGTACAGATTCTACACATTAGTCAGAAAGAAAAATGCATATGCTGCCAGAGGGAGCAGGAAAGCAAATTTTTTGGTGTGGCAGTGAAGTGTGTGTACTGAAGAAAAAAAAATAAAAAAAAAATCAAACTTGTATGTTCTAGAGGAGGTAACGCATAGTTGGTGCCAGAAATTTACATGAATCCATATTCAATGAAGCAACCATTTTGTTGAAAGATTGTAATGGCTGGTAAAAATAAAAAATGGGACGATAATGAAACCTAGTGGGACCATGTTTTATGATTTTCCCAGGGACTTCTGGTTTTTATTTGCTTTTCTGATGCCCTTTTTGGTCTCCCTCACTCTTTCTGTTCTACTCTTCCCAAATCTTGACAGGCTGAAATCTCCATTTCATTCAGAAGATCTGACTACCAATCTGACAGGGCATTAAGAGTATATTTGCATGAAAAAGACCTACCATTATTTACCAACTGTTTTGTTTTTCTAAGAGGATCACCGTGCTTCAAAATCTCTAGCTAGATTTCCAGTTTGGCTGATAGTAGCCGTGCAGTCAGCAGTGGTCAAAGCAAAGCATTGTTTGCATTCAGCAGGTCAGATAAGCTTTCTTGCCAAAATGAAGCCTTTTCTTCCCTGTCCTTCTTTGCTATAATCTCTCAGGTAGCATGACAGTTGTTGTCATGGTAACTATTTTTTATTGAATAAAACTGCAATAATCTCATAAAAACCTGTATAACTTCTTGACATGTAAATCATTACTGCCTCAAAGCTGAAGAAACTTACTCTTATTTGTTTTTCATTGTCGCTGATTTTTTAAAATACAAAAACATAGTTTTAAGCCTTATCGTCTTGTATTATTCTATAGGAGACCATTTCTAAACACAAAATCTCAGAATTAGAGATTACATCAGCCAAATAAAGAATATGGAATAGAAATGTGTGTAACGCACTTCAGAACTTGCTAACATATGCAAAATACACACACATAATATTATCATTGGTATTTTAAATTGCATAGCTTGGTGTGTATGCAGATATACACATGCATACGTAGGTATGCTGTATGAGTGTTTTAGGGTTCCTTTGCAGATTGTACGGTATTTCACTCCTACCTTCTACGTCACTACTTGAATGTATTTTTATTATTATCAATAGTTACTTTACTGCCAAAGCTCTAAAAGCCCAATACGTGGACCAGGTCTCACAATGCAAGAAAGTCCTCTCCCCACAGACTACAAGAGCCGAGTACCAGGAAAGACAAAGGCAGACAGACAACTGAAGAGAGACACGGAGACGACAAGAGGATGTAAACCATCCTGGGAAGCAATGCTGTCAGCACACAGAGGTGCTGCCGCCGGACCTACCTGCTGCCAGGTTAGCACAACTGCCCCCAGTGCCGACAGGACGTAGGCATCACGGAAGGGGCGTAAGGACTGCTTTGAGAACAGATGACAGAGGTCTTGTGTGGGTTTTTCAGGAGATCTTCCCACACTTAAAGGAAAGCATGTGAAAAATAGAAAAGTATTTGCTTTTTAAGTGTCTGGTGGACCCCTTTCAGCAATGAAAAATTAATGGAGGTGAAAGATGACATCCTAAGCAGTGGCAAGGGGTGGAGATCTGAGCCAGAATGGTCCACTAAAGGAAAAATGGGCAGCTTAGGCTTGACATGCTACAGAGACAGGAAGGCCAGAATGTATTCTACTCTAGCTACAGTAGAATCCTATACACAGCCACTCCTAGAGGGAGAAACGAGAAAGAAAATTTGTGTACTTTACAGATGTAATACTGATATGTGGGTGATGAGAACCATACGAATACATAGAGAGATACAAGACTTCACTTAATCTTCTGCAAAGAGAAAAACAACAACAAAAGCTTCCTTACAATGAGAAATTGTACAAGGAGGAATAGTTCCCCAAGGGAAATAACAGAATCCTCCTCACTGAAGAGTTCACTCTATTGCACAGGATGCTAGATAATGTATTCTAAGGGAAAACCCTAGAAAGACAGGAAGATTAACTAATAGGGTAATTTGTCTTTCCCAGCTGTAATTTATTTGACTCTAAGTAGTGAAATACTGTGACGCTGCCATGATCTTGTTTATGATGATTAAGGTAAGGAAGAAGGAAAAGAGGGTTATTCATACAACTCAGTTTTAGGCTCAACTGGCTAAATTAGACACCTAGTTGCACTAGCTTTCTGCTCTATCTAAGGGAGGAAGACAGAACTGTCCTCTCATGGGATCCTTCTTTCTCGGTTGACCAGAGAGGAATCCAGATTAAATTAGCCAGCTAATGTGAATGCCTAAATTTCAATCATATGACTCCTCTCTTATGTGTATGCACTCAAAATAGGCCATACCAGTCTGTAATACCACTCTCCAGGAGCTTCAAGCATGTAAGCTGGCACACCAACATATAGGACACGGACAAATCTGCAAGACTTTTAGTTTTGGTTAGATTACTTTCCATATATAAACACCTATGTGCACTTACATACTCGTACAGACAATTTATTTCTGAAATAAACTGCCACTGATAAAGTTCATATTCCTTTTTTTTAAAAAAAGTAATCTAAAATATTAGAGTAACAAAGTATTACTTGTTTGTTTTGAGAGTTTGCTTTATATAAGGAGTCATACGTAATGTCACTTAAATGCACAGCAAAAGAGATTTGAGGACCCAGTACTCTACAGATGTGATACTGTAGAGAATACCTACAAGAAGGGGCAGATGCTGCCCCAAAGAACTGGTAGCCTAAACCAAAAGTTAACAGCTGAAATATCTGGTTTAATCAAGGGATCTGAAAGAATCAAAGAGGAGCAGCTTGGTCAACAGTAGGCAATAACCACTACAATAAATTATGAAGTGCCAAGCAGGAAAAAGCAAGAAACTGTTTCCTGTTTCCACCAGGAAAATAATCTTTTCATATACCTCTGATATACTAAGTCAGGTTTAGGTCCATAAGCAGAGAGGGATCTGAATTGTTTCTTCCAAATGCTACATATTTCTTACCGCAATCTTTAGAGTAAATAGTTTAGAAAGTTAATGAAATCTTTAAAAAATGTTAATATCATGCAGCATGTGTATGAGTCAAGATCTCTGAACAACTGAATATTCTACTGCATGTAACGCAACAATGTTTTTAGATTGCTCATGTGTCATTTTAAGGACTTTTTATCATGTGAGGGAAATGGGAAAAATATATTGTATGCAAATGTGCAACTGCAGAAGTATGAAAGGTGCTTGCTATGCATAGGAGAAAAATACCTTCTGTACAGCCCACAGACAATGGAACAAGCTGGCAGCCTTCAGCATTTACAGCTGTATAATGAGGACTGTAGGAAGCGTGGCTGTGAAACCTAATAAGCTGCGTATTTTACAAATTTTGGTGCATAAACTAATTGTCTTAGAACTCTGATGCTGCCTTTTTTCCATGATCTTTTGGAAACAAAACTGTTTAACATCAGAAAGATATATTCAGATCTAGTGATAGAGATAACTCTTTGGCAATTATCCTCGTGATATTACCTACTGCTTGGATTTAGCTTGCGTGAATCTAATGAGAAAGGACACTGCCTTTTCAGTTTTAAGGTTGGCAGTTCTTTCTTGCTACAACTTATAAGATGGTGTCATTAGAAAGCCTGCAGGTATTCCTTTCTAAATTCCCCTGGGTGGCTGTTGGTTAGGATTAGAATACAGTCTGTAACATCACAGGCAACAGTAGAAGGGTAGAATATATTTTATGTTTGGCTTAAAGAATTATGTTTTCTTTTCATGTTATTTTTTTATTCCCCCTTTAGATATCACTCTCACTATGGAATATTAATCAGTATTTGTGAGAGATGTGGGAAATAGCTATTCTTTTGTTCAGGACTTTTTGAAAGACTGCTTGTCTCTAATCAATTGACTATTTCATCAGCATTCATTCTGCGCGGTCCCCAGGCAAAGACAGTAAAATTGGATGATCACTGTACACTATATTTCCAAGCAGGAAAAAAAAAGTACCGTAAGGTTTGTTGATTTTGGTGGAAGTTTCAGGTTATGCTCAGGTGTATTGTATAAAAATATAAATAAATAATAAAGTAGCCCTGGCTGTTTACTGCGGAAATTCTTTCATTTATAACTTTCTGTGGTGAAAACAGAAAACGGCTGGTATAATATTGCAGCTTTGATGCTCTGCTTGCTTTGTTTGGTAGAGCGAAGCCTATAATGCCAGCAACTGTAATCCAGGTTGCAAAAGCAGACTCTGAAGTATTGCCCCCTCAGGCCACTGCGGAGCAAGCATATGGCAGCAGAGAGCATTTGGGCCCCGGGGAAAGGGGACAGTTGAATCGGCTGCCCAGCAGCGCTCTACCGGCTGATTCACGAGAAAGCCGTATTGACATCAGCTCCACAGGCAATTGCTTATCTGTATTCATGAAGAAACATTAAGCGCTGCAGATTCAGCAACTAAACAACGACAGAGGTACTGATTCGGGGCAGGGTGGGGAATGACCAGCGCCAGAAAAAAAATGGATTCGGAATTGGATCTGAATCTCATTTTCCCAAATGTCAAGCGTGTCCATCAAAGAGATGTCTAACACAGGCCATCTGAATTAACCGCATTTGAGCAGTATTGGTCCCCAGCATTCTACAGCTAAATCTTTTGCGTTAGCAGAGTGATATAAGTTACACTAATAGAAGTTTCTGTGGAAATATTCCCACACTGAATTTAATTTTCTGACCTAGAACTTTCTACCTCGTGGTTAGAACTTGTCTACATTCCCCATAATTGAAAAAAGAGAGAACATGTTCCAGATGTGTTCTGGGGCATTTCACAGAGCCTCCGTCCGGCAGAAATCTGTACTGGTCTACCTCCTCTCATCTGCCTGTTTTCTACTTAGGTATCATCCACAGATCAGCAAATGGGCTCATGTCACAACCATAGCTGCTTGGAAAAGTGACATGGCATGCTTGCAAAGCCAACAAAACTGGTTTAAACCTACCACTGGTTTAAACACTTTTTTCTTCAAAATTTGAAATGTGGGAAAATTGTGAAAAAGCCTTGCTAAGAGTAGATTTAAACCTGTAACCAAAAGAAAATGTATCAGAAACTTGAGTCACAGACTTATGTTAATATCGTCGCAGAACAGAAATATGACGACGTGTTTGAGATGTACAAATGAAAGCAACCACAAAGAATTTCAGAAGCAGAATATCTGCAATGAGAATAAGATGTTTGTGACTATGAGACAAGAACCATCTGGAAAAATGTCAGCAGGATGGATTCCTGGAGATTACCTAGGACTAGAGAAGCATACACCTAAGACTGCCAAAATTTTCTCTGCTCTGCCCTCATGTGAACAACATACAGCTCTGTCTGTCCTCATCCTGTGAAACAGGAACATCATGGGATGATGTATTCCTCTATATAGGACTCCATAAGGAACTATGACTTCAATTCTGATTGAAACAGCTTTTTCCTGAGGAGTTTACCTTCACTATGTGTCATTTGCACAACATTCCTTCACACAAAGGGAATGCATGTGTGCAAAATACGGAAAATTTATGACAATGGAGAGGAAAAAAGGCAGCTTTTGTTTAAGAAACCACTACACATTAATAGCTCCATACCTTGCACAGGTAATTTAGGGCTTGCTTATAAGAAGCAGACAGTGTCTTCAGAACGTGAACATTCAAGCACTTGCTGTCATTGGTATGAAGTATTTTGAGCAATCCCACTGATTATAGCAACTTTAAACAGTCAATGAACTAGCTTAGTACACTCAGGACAATATAGGTCAGTGCAACTACAGGGTCACATCATCAACCCCTAAAGAGCAATATCATGACTCCACCCATGGTCCGTGAGCTCATAATGGTCATTTAAGAGCAATATAAAAAGATAATGACATATTCAATCAGACGTCATGAGAAACTGAAAGTACAAAAATAATAGCACGTACTCAGAAATATGTTTTTTCAAGGCTCAATAACAAGTCAAATAAGGAGAAGACTCTCTTGCTTTTGAATATACCCTAATTGATTACTTAAGGTTACTGATGACTTTGCTTTTGGTACCATGTCTCAGTTATGCAGAATGTACATAAGATTTTAAACACATATGCACTCACTAAATAAATCTCTCACGCAATATCTCTTCAGTACCACAGCTACTGAATTTGATTATGCACAAGAGGAACAAGTAGAGGAAGAAGACAACATGAAGATATACATTTTCTAACAGCTGTTACATTGTTGCCATATTTTACAACATCTGCTGGTTTTTTTCCTTAGCTTTTGCACTCCCTTTGCATTTACCCTTGGGCTAATTTGTAGTTGACCCCCAGTAATGTAGTCCTTTTACTCTACAATTTTGTGACAAACTATCATTGATTTAACAGTCATGCTCAGTGCCTTAAAAATCAATTAATACATAGGAAAAAAAGCAGTAAGACAGTGTGGTTGATCTTGATAACATTTCAGGTCAGGTTTTTATTGAAACTTTATAATTTATCAAGTTATTTTATCACTATTCATATCAGACATTGCATGTTGATTTCATATTCAGCAGAATTCGTCCTTTTGCAAACAATTTGTAACTGGAAGAGAACTAATATCTTTGGGAGAACTGGAAAGAAAAGCTACAGGGTGCATGCTGTGCTTCTACGATACATGGCTATACCAAGTAACGCTGTTCTGCTTTTGAAAAAAAAAAAAATAAAATGATTGAATGATTTCTTATTTACAGTGGTGTAATCAAGGGCAAACTTTGATCCAAAGGAAACCATTACTAAGTAGACGTGCTTCTGCCAAAATCGGAAATTGAGATTCTGATTCAACTGAAAGCCTAAACCCTTTCCGATAAAGACCTTTTTCCCCAAGTAAATAGTTTTTGTGGAAGCATTTAAGGAAAAAAATACTATTCTAAGCTTTTTCACACTGTTAATATTTTCAAGTGTTAAAGGAAAAAGCATTTCTCGAGCAATGGCAGACTGAATTCCACTGTATGTATTTTAAGATGGGGGTTTTTATGACTGTCAGGGAAATTCTTAATATTTGGAGATTAAAGTTTGTCTGTTTACCTTAATTCAAGCAAACTATGAGAGAATTCTCTTCCCTTATGGCTTTTGTTCTTTTTCCATCTGTGTCCTTTTTCAATTCACCAACACGTTTGTCACTCTACTTCTGTCGTCTTCTGTCTTTCAACATGACACTAGCTGTCTAAACAATCGGCTTCACCAAGAACCAAATCAAGAAATTTCACTCCTCTTTCCTCTCCTAAAAAAAAGATCCTGAAACTATACTCTTGGGAGACAATATCCACTTTTGCTCCCATTATCACCTCTGCAGCATGCTTTCAGAGAATGCATGAACCTATGCGTAGCTGAGGAGGCTATACAGAAACAGAACGTACTTGGGGTGGAGGGGATTTTTTTTCATTTTCTTTTCTTTAAATAAGCTACAGGACCAGTTCCAATTACCCTTGTGGATCTTCTAAGATTGCTCATTCATTTACATAATATGCTGTCTTCATTGCAGGCATACATACAGAGCTCACAGACAAATGGGAAAAAAAATGAGTCATGGGGTACTTCCTCCCAGAAGCTTAGCTGAATCTCTTTTTAAAAGGTTTTAACTGGGTTTTATTCCCAGTGTGCCCCTTTACATCTAAAAGTGATTAAACAAGATTTACAGACAAATTAAATTATTTCCTATTTGTGAAATGCAATACTGTTATAATGAAGTGATTCCACAGATTTCACTTTTTGATCTTTAATTCTTTACGAAAATTAATATCAGAATTAAAAGATTAAAGTGCTCAGTTTCAGCAAAGAACATATTCTCCATATACATACACTATTAGCTTTCACAAGCAAATTCATCATTTTGGAGTTGGGGAACCAGGCTTACTATGGTAGATTATTTATGAATTACACAGAAGAAAGAAAGGAACCCAACGATGAAATAAGGGAAAATTCAATTCAATTCTCATAACTTTTTCTGGAATGTGTTCCTCTCTTTCCTCAAAGAGAGAAATAAATTATTTCAAAATAACTCTGAACACAGTGACGATACACACCACTGAGTACGTGTGTGGGTGTGCGTTCTGTGAAGACAGCTGAAAAGTGAGCATCATTCCAATCAGAGATAACACAGTGTAATACTAATAGTCTTTGCACCAAGAAGTGGGAGGAAAGCCATGCAAATCCTTTTCTTTTGTTTTAGTAGGGAAGCAGCATTTTCCAGGTATCACTGATAGGTAACATAAAAAGCAAACAGGCTGCACTGGGGCCATATATGTGTGACAATCACATGTATTGGCATACACACATTCATACATACCACATACAGAAAGTTTGCACGTACATTGCAGTTTTCACATCCCCATAGCAGATCATTCATGTTCTAGATAGTCATACAAAAATACCGCTGTCATACACATCTCTTCTAGCACGGAACGTAAGACCGGTATCTAATGTACCTAATAAAAAAACTGCATTGTGTTAGAACCTCAACATTACGTTACAGAATAACGAACGGTTAATGCGTTCATCTGTACTTCATGCATTGCTTTCCACAGAGGTCCAAAAATAAAATGCCTTGTACTACGTCCTCATTACAGAAGTACTATATATATAGCATATGAGTCCCTCTTCTGTTTCAGACCAGTCAGAATTGGTATAAGCATTTTGAGGAAAAGAAGAGGCTTAGTGTAACTGTTTTATCCTGAGTAAGAACACTGCCTAGTAATGACTGTGTTGTAGAAATGTCAAGGCTGAAATTAGCCGTGGGTGGAGATCTCTTTAAAGGGAATTAAGTAAGTGGATAATGGAAGTGAAATACTCTTAGTGTGGCNCTTATGTGGGCAAAAAAAAAAAAAAAAAAAAAAAAAAATCCTTGAACTCTGAAAGGAGACAGTTTTCTTATAAACATTATAGAAGAGTCAAAGTATTTTTCAGAGGACTAACAAAACTTAAAGAAAGTTAAAATAATTTACAAAGCATCATTAAGTAAAGCTCTTGATGTTGCGCTACCTGTGGGTTAAAAGAGAAAGGCAGAAGCAAATAGTAACGGCAACGTTGGTGAATCTTCTACTTCGTTGGTCATCTTCTACTTTCCAGCCTTGAAATTTGGTTCCAGCAGAGATTCAGACGCAGGCTTGACTGCGTATGCTGCACAGACTTTACAGTTATTCGTGACCCATGTAACACAATGGCAAACATACTCTGAGTTTTGCAGTGGCAGCTGAGAATTAGCTTTTGTTTTTCAACAAATAAGCAGGAGCGTATGTTTGTGCTTCTTTAGAGAAATAGCTTGTAAACATGCATTCCTAGGAATGCCACGGAAAAGACATGCAAGGTTCAGGGATCATACGGGATACATGTGCAAAACTTGCATAGTTTCAGTAATAAAGGTAATAACCTCTGAGATAACCTATAACAAATTTCTACCTATATTTGTGTTGTTAGAATAAACTTGTTTTGGACTGAACTCTTCCATGCAGCCTAAGAGTATGTAAAAATGTGGAACATGATTTCAGAGGCAGTTCAGTGCAGAACCGTTTCTCTTCCCCCCACCATGCTAGCGGAAATAGGTGAAATGATATCCTCCAAAAGTCAGCCCCCCTCACTGTTCCCCAGACTGACATCTATGTCCGGGCATTGGTCATTTCTTCTACTATCTTTGACTATAAAGTTTTCCCAGATAAAGTTTTATCTTTTTATTCATCCCTCATGACCTTCTTTTATATTTTTCACTCCTCTTTCACCCTAACACTTTTCTCAATTGTTTAATTTTCCCTCTCTTTCGTTAATGTTTTACCTTTTGTTCTCTTGTTCTTAATGCACTTTTACCATCTTTTAAACCTCATGTTAACCAATTCACTAGATTTTTATTCATCTGATCTTCTGACTAGTTTCCTGTTAGTTTTGGGCGTTTTTTTCCTCACCTTCTTTACAGTGAATACTCCTTGGATAGGCGCCATGTCTTTACTAAGAATTATAAATATTGCTCCTATGCACAGATATAAATTACTTTTACAGTAGCCTTTGTGATCAGAAACCATCTTTTCTTGTTTGCATACATCTTAATTTTCGTTTTTCCTAGAATACCAAACAAGTCTCATTCCTGTAGGAATTAACTGCCTTCAATTTCCCTTTCTCCTTCTCCTTCTCCTTCTCCTTCTCCTTCTCCTTCTCCTTCTCCTTCTCCTTCTCCTTCTCCTTCTCCTTCTCTCTCCTTCTTTTTTCTTCTTTTTTTTTTTAATTTATTTTATTTAATTAAGCCATTTTCTTGCCTAGAGCTTGGAAAAAAATATCTTCTGAAAGCAGGTCCATATTATGTTTGTGCTGCTGTATAATTAAAAGTAACTTAACAAATTAAACCTACGTTTGGTAGAAGAACTGACATTCAGGCTTGAAAATTCACGTAGCGGTTTCAGCACAAGCTATTCAATGCAACCAAGATATGAAAATATGTTGTGGACAAGTGTTGATAAAAAAATGAAGCCTCAGGTATCACCGTCTAGTCAGCACACCATGCCCACATTTGAAAATGACCTGGTACAACTCATTGTACTGAATGGGAGTGAGGATGGGTCTGGGTCCTCACATTCCTCCTCTTTAAACTAAATAATTCAGAATGGTGGTTTTGAAACTTTTTGCTAGGGTGCTGCTTTATTTTACAAAGGGCCTTGGCACTTCTTCAATTATCTTGCTTTGACAGAAGTAGACAAATTGCTGAAAAGCACATTATCCTCGACCTAATACTAGAGAACATTAAAATTTACTCTGCATTTCATGGCCAGATTTTGATGTCTTTGCTTACACTGAATACTTATATTACCCTGAAATTGACTCTTTTGGTTTGATGGGTTTACTTCCCTTTTGCTTTAGTGACAGCTAAATACACTGGAGATGTATGTATCAGCAGGGACTGAACACGTGAGTATATAAATATGTACCTCTGTAAGTACACACTTATACATTTGCAAATACAGAACAAGGGACAAACTATGCAAAAAAAAAAAAACAAAACCAAAACTACTCTATGAGGAAATACATTCACACTAATCCAGAAAATGAATAAATATAAGTAAAATGTATCAAGAAGATTATTTCCTACTTCTTTCTTTTTCTCCCCTTTCACGCAGTTAATTTCCCTTTTCACCATCTTTTTCCACAGCTTTCTCTGCTTTCCCCTTCCATCTTCTGCGCAAATTCTATGGCTAATTGGTTAAGTCCACTCTAGAGTCTAACCATGAATTCCCAGACACAGCATCTTTCATTTCAATGTTTTTGGCTGATTACAGTTGCACTTAGAGGAAAACAAATAAGTATGTATCAACATACTGCAAGTGCTACATCTGTGTATGAAAATACACAAACAGATAATTAAACATCAACAAAATATCAATAGGATTAGAGTGTCATGTTGGAACAAATCTTGATAAATCCTTCTCTATAACAATACTCTAACTACAGCATCATAAGGGGAATATAAATTTAGCCCATTAAAGTGTTGTTGGACAAAGAAAGACACATTAATACATCTGTTAGTCATTTTCTTACTACTAAGGGACTCTACTATTGTGCTGCAGATGAAAGCTTCGGCCAAGAAGAGATTTGAAAATATGCAAATCAATGCTAACAACATAATAAATATCTTATTATTCATCAACAACTCCATGGCATACTGGTATAGTTTAAACTGTGAGTAATCAAAGTTTGTTGATGTTTAGACATACATACCCACAACAGACATTTCTGGAACCGTGGCGTGATATGGACCATCAACAAACTCCGGGGCATTGTCATTGATGTCTTGAACCTTAATAATGAATTCTGAGGGAGGCTCCAGAGGTTTGTTTGTGTCCCTGTCGACCGCTTGAGCTGTTAGAGTGTATTCAGCTTTTTCCTCACGGTCAAGCCTTTTCATTGCATGAATGTCTCCAGTCTTGTCATTGATCACAAAGATTGTTCCAGCTCCATCTCCTGACAGAATATACTTGATTTTGCTGCTGCCAGGATCCAGGTCTGTGTGTAACTAAAAGGGGAAAAAAAAGCATTTTAGAGACACCCAGATTTTTTTTTTTTGCATTGGTCTAACCATACATTTTGTCAAGCTATTCTTTTGTACTTTAATCTTAGCACCAGTGATCCATATCTCAGCTTGAATACACAAGGAGAGTAGGGATTTGTATGCATACTAATCAAAAGTGAATGTAATCATAGGCATAATTAGACTTTCTATTTAAAAAGCAGCTGTTATATATATTTTAAAACCCTGTTCTAAAATGTAAATGTCTTCAGAACTATTATCAGCCCAAATGAAGAAGCACAAAATGTCCTTAACCTATTAGATCAAAGGGCAAACAAAGTATTAACAATAATATATGGAGTTTCAATGGAGTTTCTTATTTTTAGTTATTACTTTCAACTTATTTTCAGGTGACTGAAAATGGCTGAACACTGGCATCTATGTAAATGTTGTAACAGACAGTATTCACAGAAATTTAGAACCCTATCATAACTCAGCTGTTAGCAGAACTTAAAAGGTTCCAGGATCTTCATTCTGAAAGTATTTCCCCCGAAAGAAAGCTTTGCTAAAGTAAGTTTCCAGAAACATAAGAAGAACCCTTGCACACATCTTCCCATTCTCCTTAATGCCCCATTAGAAAACATAATATTTAGACTGTACTTGGCTTTTCAAAAACCAAGATAGGATTATAATAACCTGAAACAGTATGGGAAAACCAGTTTTCTTCTTTACTTTGATTTTTTTTTGTTAATTAAAAGCCTGAACTGAAGAACACTGGAGACAAAGGACTTCCATTGATTTTTTTGTAGGCTCAGGGCCAAGTACTAAACATCAGTTTATCTCCAATAATTTTTAACTTGCGAGGGCGAGCACACCAATTGGTGGACCATATGTATTAGTGTCAACACATTTAAATATACAGGAAAATAACTTAAACATACAATAATAGTGCTTTAAATTCTATTTATTATCAAATTTAACACACTCAATATGAACAATAGGAAGTAGTGAATAACACGTCATTAAAAATGTAACTTGCGGTTATAATTGTTTATGTCTGCCTCACAAAAAGTCTGAAGAAAATACGTACAACCTGTTTAGGATAGCTGCAACATGACTTAAAACAACTACTACTAGACTTGTTCCCGACTGCTCATTTTTGCGCAGACAGCTCAACAAAAATTGTTGCTGGTTATGCGTTTTCCTCTTCAATTGATAGCAGTGGTTGCTAGGGCCGGGCGGCACTGTCATTTGATATCAGAACCCATATTAGGATATTAGAATAGCTGTGGAAAAAAAGCCTTGTAACACTGGCTACAGCCAGGCCACAAGTAGATTTTTATGTCAGGCCACAAGCAGGCTCTGCGGGTTCTTCAGCAGATAATTGGTTGCTTACAGTTATATCTGCAAATTAGCTGTTCAGGAATAAGAGCTTAGAAAACTCATTAGCAGCACCTTACAAAAAGGAATCCGGAATTGTTGCAATGAGCACAGCAGAGAACGGCAGTCAGGTCTGATTTTCCAGTTGATCTGGCTTATTATACGTACAAAATCCTGGGCCACCAGTGTATTCTCTGCTCTGCAATAACAGCAGAACTCCCACTGACTACAAGAGCTGTAACTTCATCCTCTGTGTTTTGCTGGGCAACACATTATTACCACGCCAGCTATTACCACACCATTGTTTTAACAACTTTTTAAAAGCACTTTAACTGCCTGTGAATATGAATGACTCAACCCAGTTCGCTCTTCCTGTCCAACCCACACAAACATACACACAGACATCAAGTGACAGCTCAGTCCTTTTTCCAAAAACTCAATCTGTTTTTTTTTTTTTGTAGTTGCCATCAACTTTTACTTGAGAACAATCAGCATAATTTACATTATATTAATTTAAGTTAATAGCACTCTCTTGTTGGTCGGTACTGCGGTTTTGCCTGCTCAGTGAGACATGTTAATACAGCTTCTTTTTGTCCTAAAGATTACTGTCCTTATGAGCAGGATTATACTCAGTCTAGGTGTCAGCAACATAAGAATTATTTTCAGGGTCCCAGGGCCTGTCAAGATCAATCCAGAATCTGTTTGTATTCTAAACAGATTGTTTATACTTTAAGCATCTGTTTGATCCCTGAATAAAATCTATACATTATTAACATTGCATATGAAGGCTTCGGCAGAAGCTGAATTACAGTGATATCATATCAAAACATTGTCTGGACACACACAAGTCAGCAAAGCAATTGGGAATATCTCCATTCACCCAACTACACAGAGCCTTACAGTGAAAAACTATAATCTGAATTTCTAGAGGGCACTGGCTGGATAAACTACATATCCCACGCAGGTATCTGAGAATGCTCAGAGGTTCTCCAATTTGCTACTAAGTAGGAGAGGCTCTCAGTATAATCCCCAGTGTAAGTTTTACTCCCGTTATCCAACAGAAGTTATGGTTCATAAATCAGTTCTGGTATAAATTAATGTAGAGCTATAAAGCCTTTGCAGTGCTAGTAAGATACCAACAGTTAAAATGAACAAAATATAATCTATAATTACTATTAATTGTTTCTTCTAATAAACTAAAGTCTTTTGCACCAAAAGAAAGAATAGACATTGTTATTTGAAACACTATAAAATGAAGGGCTAAACATGAAACAAAAAGTTGAAGAACTAGACGCATTTTATAATCGTACAGTTGAAATTGAGTCTGATTAGCAGAAGTTCATTTTTTACCCAAAGATTAACAGTAGCAAAAATGACAGTAATTTTTTTTTTCAGTTCTTAATAAAAAACAAGCCATAAATATGGCATTTCCTGAAATCATATGTACTTTGTAGGGTGAGCATCCAGACTGACAGATTAAAGTATCTCTTATAGGTTTTGAAGTTCTTACACTCTAATATCAAAATATTACAATAAGTGACCTATGGAAGAGCCTTTTTCCAAAATCATTTCATTGTTTGGATTTAGCATTAAAACATCATCATCTACTTACAAAGTTAAATCACAGAACTGAAGTGAAATTCTAAGCCAGAAAGCATAGTATTTTTTTGCAAGTAGTATTTCCTCTCTTCTACCAGATGTGAATGATAATTTACAGCAAGCGTCAAGCTTCAGCAAGCTGTGTTCATGTGAAGGTTAAAGATCATTAAACACATAATTATATAGGGTCTAGGTGAATGATAGAGAGGCATAATGAATATGATAAATGAATATTGGTTTCTGCGGAAAAAGCCTCACAAACATTGTAAATGAAACTGCTTTCCACACCTGTAGCTTTATTTGTTGTTCCTGTGCTTGAAAGCTGACCTCTTATTTTTCAGAGCAGTATCGAGAAATGTAACAAGAATTTCTATTTAAAAAAGGAGACATCTCCAGCTAGCCCCTATGTCCCACTACTAGACAGCATCCCCAAACAAACAGAGAAGCATGTTTACTGGAAAACTTAATCATGTTCAGAGTCAGGCTCACTTCCTTTATGTGAGATTCAGTTAAACAGACTTCAAAGGAAGTGAAATCATCTTCCCCCATCACTGCCCTGCCTGTGGCACTACAAATTCAAACACCTCCCTCCCTTAAAGTAGCAGACGCAACCCCATCACCGAATTCGTGCCTGGTTTTATGGCAACAGGAGAGCGTTTGGATCCTCTCCTCGCTTTAACAGTGATGCAGATGCCCTGTATTATTACCCTACTAATGGCTCCCATGTAGCCTCGGCACAGGTCTGTTGCTAAAAACACCACAGTTTCCAATCATTATTATCCCTTTGCTATTCTGTGTTACAATACAGATGATAATGAATGAAGCCAGTATTAATGGTAACAGCACACACAGTGTACTTCCACAGAACTAACATTATTTTCACTAATAATGAATGCATATCTAAAAGTATTGTCAACACACTATTCAAATATACAACATATATTTATAGTCTCCCACATACATACATTACAAACATTCATAATTACAATCAATGCAAGAGAAACTGCAGAGATGAAACTCATTCAAAGAGTCTCCATATCCTGTAGATGTGAAAGTACTACTCTGCAGTAAAAAGCAAATCCATGAGCATGTTTCACACTGTCCCACATGATATCGTGGTCTCTAAATTGGAGAGACATGGATTTGACCAACGGACCACTCGGTGGATAAGGAACTGGCTGGACGGTCGCACTCAAAGAGTTGCCGTCAACTGCTCCACGTCCAAGTGGCGAGCAGCGACAACTGGTGCTCCTCAGGGGTCGGTACTGGGACCCGTGCTATTCAACATCTTTGTTGGTGACGTAGACAGTGAAATTGAGTGCACACTCAGCAAGTTTGCCGATGATACCAAGCTGTGTGGCGAGGTAGACACGCTGGAGGGAAGGGATGCCATCCAGAGGGACCTGGACAGGCTGGAGAGGTGGGCCCGTGCCAACCTCATGAAGTTCAACAAGGCCAAGTGCAAGGTCCTGCATGTGGGCTGGGGCAATCCCAAACACAAATGCAGGCTGGGCAGAGAATGGCTTGAGAGCAACCCTGAGGAAAGGGACTTGTGGGTGTTGGTTGAGGAGAAACTCAACATGAGCTGGCAATGTGCGCCCACAGCCACAATGTGCGCAATGTGCGCCCACAGCTTTCTAGCCAACCGCATCCTGGGCTGCATCAGAAGAAGTGTGGCCCGCATGGCAAGGGAGGGGATTCTGCCCCTCTACTCCACCCTGGTGAGACCCCACCTGGAGTACTGCCTCCAGCCCTGGAGCCCCCAACACAGGAAAGACATGGACCTGTTGGAGTGTGTCCAGAGGAGGCCACAAAGATGATCCGAGGGCTGGAGCACCTCTCCTATGAGGACAGGCTGAGAGAGTTGGGGTTGTTCAGCCTGGAGAAGAGAAGATTCTAGGGAGACCTTATTGCGGCCTTCCAGTACTTAAAGGGGCTACAGGAAAGCTGGGGAGGGACTTTTTGCAAGGGTGTGTAGTGATAGGACGAGGGGAAATGGCTTCAAACTGGAAGAGGGGAGATTTACATTAGTTATTAGGAAGAAATATTTCACTCTGAGGGTGGTGACGCACTGAAACAAATTGCCTGGGGAAGTTGTGGAAGCTCCATCCCTGGAGGTGTTCAAGGCCAGTTTGGACGGGGCTTTGAGCCTGGGCTGGGGGGAGGTGTCCCTGCCCATGGCAGGGAGGGTGGAACTAGATGATCTTCAAGGTCCCTTCCAACCAAAATCATCCTATGATTCCATGTTACTGATACTAAATTCTCCTATTCCATAGGTATTTGTTCATCGTATTTTTAACCACATTTTCTTAATAAATAGTTGGTTCACAACTATGTATGCAGCCAAGGACTTAATGTATGGATGAAGGCTGCAGAAGCTCCAAGTTAGGTTTGTGAAGTTCTTTTACAATTCTGGGTACACAGAGATTTATGAGTCTCTTCTGCAGATGGAAACTGTCTCACCTGCTCTCAGTCAGCTACCTGGCAAATCACTGGTAGTCAAAACAACAGCCTGCTCAGCACAATGAATTTCATGTTCAAGCCATGTGTTCACCATCAGGAAAGTACATAATGCACTTGGGTCGGGTCCATACCCAGAATTAGCAGAAAGCTGCTGCCTTTGTAGTAGGACCAGGCACTTGAAGTCCTCTCCAGGTGTGGTGCTGATGCACAACTTGATACAGAGTAGCCCGTAATGAGATGCGAGGATTTGTAACCTAAATTTCCTCATATTAGTAAAAAAGCATAAATATATCAATAATTCACAAGAGGGGGGAAATCTACATATTATGAAAATGCTCCTGGACATTTTTAATTAAGAAAAGAGAAGAAGGCATTATGTAGTCAAGTTTTATTTGAGTTTGTTAGAAAGTAATTAATTCATCCTCATGTAATTGCAAGAGAATTACTCCTTGCTTGTTTCAAGGGGAAAGGCATAACCTTAAAACTTCTTTTTTAAAATTTGCATCATTCTTCTCCTTCCTAACTCTGGAATCTTTTTTAAGGGATTAACTAGTGCATCACTGATTTTCACCTGCTGTTACACAGATACACACACAACACATCAACACTATCCTAATGCTTCAGGTTCTATTTTTTACCTATGCCTTGCAATAAAATTCCTCGTTTATGAGGCAGACCCCATTTAATGAACTTAGAGACAGAATTTTCAGCTTTTATGACTCTTTACCAAAACTGCTGGGTTCTAAGAAGCTCTAGCCCACTCTGTGAAAGTATGGAAGGATTCTACTGACCTTATAATCATTTATATACATCAATGCTTTCAAAAACTGTAATGCACCTTACTTATCATGTGTTTCTTTCTGTATGTGACTTTGCAGGTTTTTTTTCCTAAAAATATGAACATCCTCAGGTGTTACAGACAGTTTTATATGTATTGTTGATGTGATCTGACACATAATGGACAATGAGCACGTTTATTATGACCCACAGTTTAAAAAAATCAATTATATTTTAACTATTATAGATAGATTCAATTCATTTGTACACAACACAGAATTAATAAAGTGAACGTAATTTCAGTTTAATAGAATCTTTCATTTTCTCCATGGATAGGCTGATCCCATCTTTAGTAATGGGAATTATAGGTGCACAATGGGGAAGACGAAAACCAAATATTCTGCACTATTATTCAGGGTAATGACAAATTGGGGCACAGAATTGACGTACCTGACATAATGCCAGTACTTGGAAGGCTTTCAGAAAGGAAACAGACATGTCCATCGATGACAAAGGTTTCATTTAAGATACAAGAATCGTGTAACTTGAAGCCTCTGGAGTAACTGTCAGAAGACATTACTGCTCACACTTCTCAGCTGCAGTTTCATAACCATATTCAAAGAGAAGTAAAGCAATAATATCCCTAACGTTTTCATTTAAGAGTGTAATCTCTGCTTTTGTCTGCCTCAGTTTCCTACCATGTCATTTGAGTATCTTTGATTCCAGATGGCTTCTTTTATGTTTCTGTTTATTCTTTGCTACCGCTTTTTTTTATTCTATTTGATTTGCTAATTTTGTCTCTGTTTATATTCATACCGCAACTGTGCACAAACTGCTTTTCATTGCTTACCTTTTGGTATCATCTTTAATACACTAGAGTGAACTGTTGTTTAAAAACCGGAGACAAGATTGGGATCTAACGATCTGTTTGTTCTAATTCACTGATTATGACCAACTGATGCAGGAAAAGAGCTCAGGAATATGACTGACTTGTGATCTAAGTCTTTCCTGGTTAGAGCACCATCGGTCCTTTCTGTACATGTCATGTAGCACCTTCCTCACAAGGCTGAATTAATAATTTTTAGTATCTATTTTTGCTCATGTCTTGGGAGAAAAAAAGATAGCTACACTTGATTTTACAGATGGAAGGAATAGAGGAAGAGATAAACCCACGTTCGGTCTCACAAAGACCCATATTAGGAAAAAACGTCCAGACTGTAGGACTACCCAGGCCATTCCTAAACAGCTCTACGCATTTGTCTTCAGTTAATCACAGTATTAATTTTTAATTAGAATTGTTATGTATTGCCGGTGTTGTTTCACAGAAGTTGTTCCCCCTGCCAGGGGAACTCCCTAAGAGGGAAGAAACCATGCCCCCAGATGCCAAGTCTTCCCTAAATCCACAATCACACATTCACATGTTCAGTGGTTGTGACGGCAACAAAGACAAGGTAATCTGTTTCCACTCTTTGCTATCTTCATTCCAAAGCATGGTCTCAGGTTGCTTTTTCTGTATCTATTTCTTACATACCTTGCTTCTCGCGAAACCTTATGTTAAGCCAGATGATAGCAGAAGCTTTCTGTTTTCCTAGTTCTGGCCTTGGCCCTTTCCGTTTGGGAATACCATCTGTCTTCCCTTCTGTCCTGAGAACGCCGCCACCACATATGACCTGTGTCCCATCGCAGCTTGGACTGCTGCCTTCAGTCACTGCTTTCTGCAGCTATTTAACGCCCAAGTGTCCCGTGTCAAGTGGCCTCAGATGGCTGGCACCTTTTTGTAGTTGGCTTTCTGCCTAGCTTGGAGTTCATGTAACTATTTCTGAACCCAGACTGCTCTTCCTTTCTCTTGTTCCAGCAGACGTGCTCCTGTAAAAAGGTCTTGATTTTTTTAACCCAACGGTTTCTGATACTTGGAAACATGCAAAGAAATTATATCATATTGCCGAAGAGGAATCCTTTCCCATCTCATTTACTTCTCTATTATTTCAGCTATAGTGTACTGTGCTTCGCCACAGGAGATCTGAAAGCTGGGTACAGAGAGCCTCAAAAATCACATGCAGTTTTAGTCTTGTAAAACATATTCCCTCTTCTGCGTCTTTATGGGGGAAAAAAAGGTATCTGTCTGCCATCTCCTACTGTTTGGGGTCAAGCACTTACATTAACAATTCCGGTGCTTCAGGCATTATAATTAACAGTGTCTCCTGCACTTGTCACTCTTTTCCCAACACAGTGAAATAGCAGTAAAGCCATTTACTGCCTCCTGCATTTTGTCAGTCTTGAACACAAACTCTGCTGTAGTTTCGACTACCTGTAAGATGGTGCGAAGTCTCCAAACACGACTTTGAAGACTGTTCCCTTTTGGCTCTCAGTTTCTACTGCCAGCAGAGCCCATCTTGCCGCTCCTTCCTCTATATACAAAAGATGGGGAAGGCTGTAAAAAACCATAAGCCATGGGAATTTCCCATTCAATGCGCCAGCCAGAAGTTTGGCAGTTCCTATATACCAAGTCCTTCTCTTTTGTTCCTTTAATCATCATCATCTTATTCACACTGTTCTGAGATTTTCTTCCATGGTTTTTGAGCTGTATTTTTTCTTTCTTCTTTAAAAGCTTATTATAACTTGCTAGGCTTCATTCTCAGGCACAGAGTACATTGCACTTGAGCGCTAAGACCTCTTTGTGTTTTTCAAATGATTTTCTCAAGTGAATGTCAGAGCAATATCTTATAATACATACTCTTAGGATTGGAGAAGAGGAATAAAAAAGTTAATCACTACATACCCACAGCAGTAATTTGAAGGCTGCTTACAAAATCTGTCAGACAAGCTACAGCCTAGTTCAGCGAAGGCAGAAAAAGGTACAATAGGCCAGTGTGGTCAAAGGTGACAGGATATTTCTATTTATTTAAGCATATTTAAGTTGTCATGATTTCACAATCCTTCAAGACTCTGCTGTCAGCTGTTTTCACCACCCTGGCTTCTGATCATGCTTTGCTCACAATGATTAGGAGGATCCCGGTGATAAGATATTTAACCTGTCTTCCTTCTTAATACAAGAATTTCAAATCCATGCAGAATGCGTTCTGTTACTTAATAATATTTAATAAAACAAACCTGAAAGCATTAAAGTACTTGTTTTGAAGGTAATTTTTCAAACTTAAGATGACTGCTTAGCATACTTCAGTGTCTGAACATAAGGAAGCAAGTACTGTCTAAAACCGCATAATGTGTAAAGCTGGCAGTGCAAATAGAAAGCTCTTTTCTAGCAATTGGCTGTCAAACACATCTACAGTGCAGAAATATAAACATCAGCTATGCAGCCAGCTTTGAGCTAAAATTGAAAACCGTTGAGAAGGTAACTGAGTGAAATAAAGAGAAGTGAAAAATTAAATTGTGAGTACTTACATATTGATTATCTTATAAGCGATCTGCTCACATGTGATAACATAACTTATTTTTAGTGTACTTACACTAACCTGTGAACTGTGCACATGGGTACAGTAAAATTTTTTTTCTTACTAAAACTATTTGTCAAGTTACTTGGAACGTGAAAAAAACCACCACAGTAGGAAATGCTACAAAGCAAATTCCTTATGAGATATCAAACAAAACATTAGTTCTCCAGAGTTACTATGACTGCAGTTACACAGTAACATCAGTGTCACGCATCACAATAAACAGATATAACATGAGGCTAATTTAATTATTTTTCCCCATTTTCTTGCAGTTAGATGTTTATGAGGGATAACTCATGCTGAATTTTAAGTTATTCAGAAGAACTTGGTTGAAACTAGTTATTATGTTTCATGCAGTTTCACAAGAAATTATTTGCCACATCACTTGTGTGGTTTTCAAAGCTTCCTAATGTAATTTCCCATGCATTTCCACTAAGTCATGCGTTCCTGTGAATTTCTTACAAACTGACTTGCAAAGGTTATGTCTCTCATAATGCGATCAATTTGCAATACCATTAAATTTGAAATACTTTTTAAACCACCAGAGATAGATCATAGCTTCTGCTTTTGTTAATGCTTTTCTGGAAGAATTGACAAAGGAGAGGAGAACACAAACCATTACACCTAGACAATATTAAATATGCAGAAATAAACAACTGTGCCCACTCCAGCAGGGTTTGATATTTAGTAATGTATTACCTCTGCTTCTCTAGCAACTTGTACTGAGTCCTGCAGTCCCCTTCTTGGTACATATGGAGACTAAAGTCTCAGTGACAATTATCACTTTTTTTGGCACATCAGATAACCTGACCTGTTTCCAAGGAGGAAAAAATAGTAGTGCTATGATTATAAGCGTGGGCACTGTTTGGAGTATTTATGTCATTTGCTGTAAACACCTAACCTAGCTGTGATTCAAAACATCCAAAATTTGGGGTCAATGTCCCGTCAAAAAAGAAACTCTGGCTAAGCATGCACACAGACAAATTGTATACAAATCAGTATCACAAAAGCTGTAAGTATGTAACATATGTCAATCTCAAACCAGCCAGAATCCATACAGACTTAGCAACGATTCAGTCTAGACCTTTATCCAAATCGTCTGAGCTCGTGGTGAAGACTACTGTGGGAGGCTGCGGGAGACATCTGTACTAATTTAATGATGGTTGAATCACTGTCGGTTTTCTCTACCCACACAAGCTTGGTAGTGTTCATATCCCTCTGTGCGCACAGAACAGCCAAACCCCATATGGTCCTCTCCCCATTCAGCTGTTCTGTGCATTCCTCTACCGGGACAACCTTCTTAGAAAGCACAGGCGACCAGCTATCCTGCACTCCCATCTTTTGGGGTTTTGAGTCGCGGAGAAGATGCACGATACACGCTAGACCGAAGTTAAGAGGTAAAGAAATATACTATGATTTCTCAGGAGCCTTTTTCAAATGATACGTGTATTGCCCCTCCTTTCAAAGAACTGATTATTAGGTTGTCCACTAGAGAACATACTGGCCATAAAAAGAACACTAAAGGAGGGAAACAGCTTCATAAGGGAGATCCTTGAAGATCTCCAAGGACTCTGCTGAGGTTACTCTAATAAAATGAGATCAGGTACCTATTGGAAGGGCTCAGGAAAAAAAGGAGGGGGAAAAAAAAAAAACAAAACAAGTTTAAAAAGATGAGAAAGAGGTACAATACTGAGAAGTGAGTTTTTTTAATGAGCCAAATGATACCCTAGATACAAGAATGTCACAAAATCCAAAATATCTTATAAGCATTCCTGCTATTTATCTGGAAGAACTCTACTGAGAGTAGAGAACGGAATGACAGCTGGTTAGCTGGGCAGCTGACAACTGCAGAGTCAGTACTCATCTATAAATAATGATTATTAATTACTTGTATTACAATAACACATAGAGGTCCTTGTTGACACAAGGGCTCTGTTATACTGTGTGCTGCAACCTTCACTGAGCTCACTTCCCTGTCCTCTGCTTATGAGGCCATATCAAATGGCTTTTTTCCCCCTTTCCTTTTTCAGAAAAAGAGGCAAGGAACAATGAACCCTGAATACATAATTTTAGAAATGAGTTTCTAAGACATCGGCTAATTTCTACAATTACCACCCATGGATTCAGTATGGCTCAAAGTAACGGAAAAAATGGGCCTGAATTCTTGCATAAATTTCTAGTCCTAAGATTTTTTTTTATTTTTTATTTTTAATGTGAATACTTTTACGATCTGATGTAAGACCCAGGAACTCAGCAGGAATCTCTGTCTCAAATTTCAAGGGACACCGGACAAAACACTTTGAAACACATATTTATAAAGAAAGATACAGAGCAAAAGATGCTCACCCCCACCCCCCAAAAAATTCACAACTGACATTGTTATTAATTCATGTTATGACTCCATAATTTACAATCAAATTACATTCAGAATTTACCACTAGCCTACAAGTTTATTTTTTATGCTTTTCTGATAACGAATAGATTGGGTTTAACTGACTTTCATAAAAACTAGATAAGTAATGAGATGAACAATTATCCGTCTGTGAGATAATAAAGTGTTGAAAATAGCAAGACCCTGAAGTAAAGTAAAATATTTGAGATTATTTATCAAGTCAGTAAAGCTGCCTTTTCACATTTACTCAGGATATAGGAGATGGAATATTTTGTTTGCCTATGGAGATGGGATCATGGACATTGATGGCAAAGTTAACTGAAAAGATAACCTGATGCATGATGTTCTTCAACAAAATATTAGCAGTATCAATGCACTGTTGCTCCGTTCTGCTATGGATATTCTGACACAAAACCTGATAAAGTTAACAAACTTACCTTGGCTTATCAAATGTTAACTCTTTTTTGACTCAAATTGGGATCGCGGCCAGTCAAAAATCACAATCACAGCATGATTAAACCAAACTGTTTTTCCACCCATACTGAAAATTCAAAGCCATAATAAATATCTCACTATTGACCACAACTGGTTTCTGAGTTTGGATATGTTTATCAGCTGGACCACAGTTCCCTGTCTCAGCTATACCAACTCCACTAATAGGTAGCTTTTCTCAGAAAAAGACGGAAGCCCACAGGACAAGAATGCTTGGAGCCATAATCTTCTTGGCCGGTGCATAACTGCTTCTGATTATACAGCATTAACGTTAGCAAGGTGGCTAAACAGGGAAAGCCCATGGGTTCTCCCGTCTCCTTTTTCCGCATGTGCTATGATAAAGTATGACATAATGGTAGAACAGGCTTAAACATTATTTTCAAGAAAAAATAATAAGCCTGAATATAACCCTGCCCTTCTAACCAGCACAGAACCCAAGCAATCTCAACGTGACAAAAAGAAAACACACAGCAATTCTGGGGGACTGCAACATAATATAATTTCCTATAATATGTCAGAAATTCATACGAAAAGCAGAGTCCCTGAGCAAGCCATATATTCTGCTTTTGTTTCATATATTATTGATATGCAGGTTTACCAAACTGTTCCAAGTCTGTGAAAGAACCCAGAAAGACAGAAAAATTCCTATGTTTGTCAGTTGTTATGCACAGGTCGTGAACAGTCCCTTACAGATCAGTGGCATTCATGGAGATTGTCGTATGCATAAGCATTGCTGGAAATCACCATTTGAAGATTCAGTTCCACTTCCTGATCTGCCAATACTGTGGATTTCTTACAGCTGACCTGGAACTTTAAACCTTTGTATGCTGTTTGCCAGTATGGTCAGTCTCTACTCAGTCCAGTTCTAACAGTTTAGATGAATACTGTATTAATTCCAACCATTCTCTAGACCTCAACAGAATGTATATTTGTAAGACAGAATGGAAGATAGCAGCGAAGTTGTATTATATACAGCGTAGTTACTCTTTTTACCTTGAAAAAGAACTTCAATAAAGGAGTTAAATAGTTAAAAGTCTGGCATCTGTCCTTTCCCAATAAAAAGGAATGAGGTTATGCAGATTAGGTGATGAATAATAGAGAAAATGTGAAAAGACTGTAAAAAGCCTCTGTCTAAAGTCTGCTAAATTGTCATAAGAAACAAAAAATAAAGATCCTCGTATTTCAGCTTTCTTCTGTCTGCTGAGATATAGTTCCAAAGGGATGGTGATACTGAAAGTCAAAAACGAAACATCAGCCAGTTTGGAGGATGAAAACAACCAAGAAATAGAAATATCCAGAGTAAACAAATGGGAAAGCAGGAAGAAACAAAAGGAAGTAAATACCAAGCATATGGCTCCTAAAAAAAACACATAGAAAAAAGTTAGATGAATGTTACGTAATTTAAATCTTGCCACAGAAAATGAAGCTGAGAATATTTAACTTCCAGATGCCAGTTTATTGATTACAAGATGGTTGGTTGGGGTTTTTTTTGTTTCATGTTTGGGTTTGTTGAGGTTTTTTTTTTTTGTTAAAACAGACAAACCACAGCCTTACAAATACCTAAAGCAAGGAGGAATAAGGTCCCAATAATCTATGTACGCTTGTGTTAATACACACTTTAAGGGTTACCTGGAGTTTTGTAATTGATAAATACTTTTTCTTTCCTTTTCCTGCTCTGCTCTACAAGAGATTTGGCAATAACTGAATTTTTAAGCCTGTATGAAGAAACACTGCAGAATTAGTCCCTCACCATCAAAGGGATGGGAGAGCTGCTTGATGGGAAGACGCTCTTCCAAGAAATCTGCGTGAGAAAAAATTAGAATAACAGTTCATTAAAATCAAGGAGAATACAAGGAATTACATTCCTGAAAGGTGGGCCACAAGTTGTTTGCAAAGATAACACAGATTTCAATAGCTTAAATGAANCCCCCCCCCCCCCCCCCGAAGTAATACCTGATTTGGATCTCATTATATTCAATAGTGAGTGTATTTCTTTGCTAAGAATACTCCCAAATCTTATTTATTCTGCCTGGAATCTTACTGCCAAGCTCATTTCTTCTCACTCCCTGTGGCTAAAGCTCTCTTCTGTCCTGATTCTCTTCTAGAAGTGACACTTTATATTGATAGCCCAAGCAAAGAGAGTCATCATCAAACCAGCCGTGTCATTCAGCCCCGGGGTGCAATGCTGAGAGTGATCACACATCCTGAATACCAGCAATTCACTCAGAGCTTTGCACAAACCAGAGATAAGCTTTTATTTGTCTTCCTGCGATCAAGGTAATGTTACCGTCATCTAAATATTAACACACGGGCATCACATACATTACTCCACAATCTGAACGTATCACTGCAGTAACTGAATGAGCCTCACTGCACCACTGCAAAGCAAAAAATAGTTTCTCTTCCCATTCTGCTGATGGGGAAACAGAGTCACAGAAGAGAGACCCAATATTACGAACAAACCGAGTAGCTGACAGTCCCAAGGACAGCTGCTCCAGAGCACTAAGAAGCCGCACCCGAAACACCAGCCTTACCCTTGCAGCTGCATGTGTTTTTTCACCTGTATTTTTTTGAACAAGAATAATGGTTCCGTGATGCTCACTTCAACCATTCACCTGCATATTACTGACAAGTTGATTTAGGAAATAAATACATGTTTGGGAAAAGACCAATGCAGTTACTTTTTTCTGAACGTTTCCTGACCAGAATGCTTTAATGTTATTTTACATTCACAAAGTTTTTATGCCTGTATATGCATTAATTTCATTCTTTTAAGGTATTTACCTTTTCAATATGTTCAAAATGTACAAAATGTTTTCTTTTAAATGAATTTCACTTGTTATCTTATTAGGAGTTTCTTTTTCATATAATAAAAATACTATGCCTAGCCCAAAACATTTTTTGATATTCCAAAAATTTGTATTTGGAGCGACACAAAAGTGTCTTTTCTCCCCAACTTTTCAAAACTGCGCATGAAATGAAAATCTGTTACTCATCTCAGAAGCACTCGAATTAAATTCTTATTTGCTTTAAAAGCAAAACCATTCCTGCTGCCTACACAAATCCTCCAATTAAACCTTTACTTCGAACAAAAATAAAGCAATTTCATTCCCTTTGTTTATCATAATTTAATTATTTTCCTTATTAGAACCAGCTTTATTTTAATGTTTTTGTGTTTTATGCTATGACTCATTCTGTAGATATCAGAACAGCTTTCTGCTGTGCCTTTACTTCCACAGCATCACAAATATAATTAAAACATATTTCCTGTGATTGTATTTCAGCATATACAGATCAACATATATTTTGCTCTTAGGTACACAATCCCTATTGTTCATGTAATTACTATGAAGAAATAATGCAAATGAGACTGCTGGAGACAATTATTGGACTTTCTTTTTAACTTTATAATGTTATAAACAAAAATTGGCATTCCACTCAGGGGTGGACAGCAAACACTCATTTTATTGGATGCTTTAAAGACTTCAAATTAACAGAAGCTAAGCGACCATTGTAATCATTCCTCCAGTACATATTAATATCTCTAAAATCAGATCTTAGATTGTGCTCTAGAATTCTATATATCAAGATATCTCTGATTAGTGTATCTTAATGAACAAAATTAAGTATTGTGCTCCTGTGATAAAGAACACCACTTCTGTGACACAGCAGCTGCCTGCACAATTTGAATAAGTAATCACAGTAGGACGAGTTAAGATGGGAGTAAAATCCATATTTATAGTACCTGCTGAGAGCACTTCCTAACTTGTGCAGGATTTAGCAAGACCTTTAAATTATTTCAACTTTTTTGTAGTTTGCAATGAAAGTCATTGAACTATATCACAGGACGGTAAACATCCACATACTAAATTAGTTTCCTCTCATTCCCAGTGACAGAATTTCCTTCCACTTACTTGGAAATCCACAATCAACAGAGAGAAATCTCGCCTGTGAAGACAATGACCTCCCCGCAGTAAACAGTCTCTTAATGACATACGCATGCTGTCACGGTCCAAAAGAACACGGAGGCACAAGGTGCTGCAGAAGTCTACCTCTGAAACGGCCGGGCAGGATCGACTCCTGCCACTAGCCCAACTGACAGCATTCAGAGACAGGGAAGTGACAGGGTCATCCCGCAGTGTCAAAGCCTCAGATGTTCAGTCAAACCAATCTCTCAGTTTTTGCTTTCTCCCTTTTTTTTTTCCCTAGTGTGCCTTTTCTTTACATTATTTGGGGTACTGTGCATGAAGGAACATCCTGCTGCTTTATCTAATACCCACCTAACATTTTTGTCGAGTACTCTGCTGACTAGGATGTGCAAACCAGCTGCACCAAAGGAAACGATGACAGGGGCCACGCTAGATGAATGATCCCTTAGACAGGGTCACCACTGGTGCCAGCTGATTGATCTATAAGGCACTACAGGCAGTCCCCTGCACTGAGTCTCTTTCCTCTGCTCTCAGCAGCCCACGCTGAGCTCGCAAATACTACAGGGATCCAACGGCTTGCTTTTTCCAGGGATCCAAAAATTGTATTTTCAAAACATATTCTCATCTTATACTGGATATCATAGAAATAGATCATAAATAGAAATAAATATCTATCATAATTCTATCATAAATAGAAAATATCATACAGGAGCCTGACAAACTTAACCTAAGGCATTAAACGGTGAACGCATAAGCATGCCTGAAAGCTGAGGGACGGAGTTTGGGGAAAGGAGGAGACACGGCTAGACCTGGTATCTTCTTAGCTCTTCAAGAGTCTCCTCCTAATAATTTCTTCCTGCTTATCTTTCATGGATCTTAACTTGGCCAAAGGATTTTAGAAAACAAGTTTTGATGTGCAAACCCAATCATTCCTGTGCACAGCCCTTTCTGTTATTGCTTTGAATATAATTTACTAGCAAATTAATTAGGCTGACTTTGCTCTGGCTTTGGGAAATCGCCGGTCCTAATTTTTGAGGCTCTTTTTGAAATGATGTATTTGTAATGCCGACCATATTTTTCCCCTTTCAAAAAGTGCAGTCAAAAGAAAGGACAGCAACGCTCTTCTGCATGTGCTGAAGTACAAACTATCAAAAATGGAGATACACACAAATCAAAACCCAAGGTAAAAAAAAGCCGTTTTTACCTACGCTACGCTAGTAGGCTCTCCCATGATTTCAAATGCAGGAATGTACTTAGCTATCTCATTATGCTATGTAGTAGCAATTTTTTGTCTCTCCCTACGCTGAATAGAAATCCAATGTTCTAATTATTCCAACGTTCTAAGAATCTCCCCAAATGCCTGTATTGACAAAGTTGCTCTTTGATACTAAGTTTTGAGTTATATTTTAGTGATTTCTTTATTTTAAGCAAGGGAATGGGGGAAGAACTCAAATTATATTTGTTCACATGGAAAGAAAAAGCATTTTTGAGAAAACCAAAATTAAACTTCAAGAGCTTTGATATGTTTCCTTTTTTTGGTGCCTCCTTGTATTATAAAAATGGAAAGGAATTTTTACTTGATGCATATCTAAACTCCTTCAAGTTGTGTAGTACGTGAGTTTGAATTAAGTTAGTATTATTTTTGAAAGGCTAAGAAGTGCAACCGTAGTTTAGTTCTGTTCAGCCAAGCAGTGTCTGTGCTTTGAACTGACAGAAGCCTTTAAGTGCAAAAGCTTAGATAAGCTGATAAAGATGAAAACCAGCCACATCTGCAGTCACTTAGATCCAATTCAATTCACCCCTATCATTCCACAAATCTCAGCTATTCTTGCACATTTTAAAACAGTATTACTGTGGGGTAGTAAATAATAAGCTTGCACAGATAATGAGATCTCAGACCAAAAAAAAAGAAAATACTCAAAAGATTATTTCTTGGTTCCCGCTCCCCCAGAATGTAAGTTGTTACCACCACAATAAATTCATTATTTTGAATTAAAAATCCCAAACAACTTTACGGAGTTATTAACTAGAAATTTACCCTTTACCATGGAAAGACTTTTCCATTCCCAACGTAAAATTGACTGGAACAGAAGAGCAAAATATTTTATACCTTACATTCTTGTTACATTTACACTTGGCTAAGATCAAGAAGTTTGGCTGACTTGCACTGTACATACAGGAAAAAGAGCAAAACTGGCATTGCTCTGCATCCAGTCCTCCCTACACTAGGAACTCGGATGAAACACAGAATGCGGGCTACCACAAATTATAGTTTAATTTCCAGGAAAAAAACAGATCGTTGGGTCTCGTTGCCCCACCCCTGAATTTAAAGGCCACTGGAATTAAATACACTGGCAAAATACCTTCTTTTAGAGAGCAAAAGAGCTCTCTGTGCACACCACCAGAAAATAAGTGGAATAGAAAATGCTACATCTATGCCACCTGAGGATTCCCAAACACCAGGGCAATCAGGACAGAAATGAATCCACACCCCCATCCTGGCCCACGGTGGCCAAATCAGCTGAGTAAATGTCTTTGAGCAATCTGTCTGGCATACCATAGTCCAGCTGCATTTTACCCTCCTTGTGGACACAAATGAACAATACAAACTCCAGATGTAATTGGCGCTGCCTCGCCCTTACCAAAGTCAATGCAAGTCTGCAGTGCCAACAAGTTGTGTGACAATTTTTTAATTAAAACAAATAAACAATGAGATTAAAATGTAAATTACAAAAACCCATTCAGGTAATTCCATGTTGGTTAAACTTTTTTCTGTGTGGCCACCAAAAGCACACAGCTAATTTAGTATTTCAAACTGATTTTGCAAATAGATTAGCTGTTAATGTAAAATTGTTAAGCAAATCATTTCAGGAGAAAACCATTCTGGGATACAGTTATGGGAAGAGGTCGCATATGCAAAACTAAGCGTTGCCCAATTGATTTCTAATTATAAAATCACAGGCTCTAGAGTTTGCGGTTAATAGTCCTTCCCTTTAGCCTGAAAAAATAAACTTACAGCATGTGCTCACACACAAATACACATAAAATGCTTCTCATTGTTTTAGTAAGCAAGTATGTGTCCTGGCACTGCTCAGCCAAGACAAATCAGCCGCTGCCTCACTGAAAGCCATCTATGGAATTAAGGCTACAATGCCTCACTGATGGCCAGCTGTGCTACAGCAAATTGTTCCTTATAATAAAGCTACAATAATGTCCGTTTGGGGGCAAAAAAGCCATGGGCAGATTCTACAAGGCCTGGATAAATTTAAACACCAATATTGTATAATTACATAATTTTATGTTTTCCCTTGTAGAAAGATAGTGGCTAAGAATTTCATATCCTTAATTCATTCATTCTTCAGCGCCAAGTGTTGATTGCCAGGACATCCGAGTCTCTTGTTTCATCTTTGTATGACATTGGACAATTCTCGGGATGAAAGAAAGCCAGATAGCACAGTTCTATTTCTTAAGTGTGCTCAACATAAGGATGCTTTCCGAGTACATTCTGCCCCTTCATCATAGACTAAAGTGGCATGAAGGTGAGTACACTTTGTCTATAATAAAAACAAATCAGGAAAATCTTTAGTTAGTATATGATGTGCAAGAGCATTTGATTCACAGGTCTACCTGTCTATTTTATACAACAGCTGTATACAGTGTACATGCATTGCATTTTAGAAATTGCTGATTTCTTCTGAGTTCATAATTTTATAATGACAAAATGCTAGCACATTCATAAACATTGTGAATCTTTTTCTTGGGGAACCTAAATTCTGTGCTCTGCTGCGTGATTGCTCAAATAATAAATTACTACTCCTCATGACAAGAAGAGAAGAATTGTGATCTATGTAACCTGTCATCTCCATCACTGATATTTACAAATGAATGCATCTAATGATTTGGCTGCTAGAAATTTCACCCTGCCATATTCACTAAAAACTTAGTCATATTCATTATTTTTCTCTCTAAAGCTGTAAAAAAAATTCACACGAAAATTACTTTTTAAAAAGAAAAATATTTTCTTAATAAATTATCACTTTCAGTTCTGGGCTTGATTTTCTGCTGAATTATTCCACTTGCACATCTATGAGAGTCAGCAGAGCAGGGATGACATTTCTTGAAGAAACAGGTCTTTCCTTGCTCTGCTCCAGTCCCTTTATCACCCATTCAAAGTTACACAAAAGTAATATAGAAAACCGTGCCACGAATTCAGGTGCATATATCTGAGTAACAGGTTTTTAATCATGTATTGCTGGTAGACCAGCTTGCAAGTCAGCAGTCAAATTTTGTGGTGGCATCACCCACAGATGTTTCACAGAAAGGGAGACACAGGGAGTTGTCAACCCACTGTGAATCAATTTATTCATTCTCACCAACTCTCCAGTCTATTTCATCCTTCAAGGTGCAAATTAGAAATACAGATGTATTCTCTGAAAAGCTTTCCAAATTCAGGTTTTTAAAAGCAAGTTAAGAGCCTGTTGGCTCTCATCCAGCGTAGTATCAGTTTAACACCGGAGGAATATTTCTGCAGGGAGCTACATCCCCACCTTTGAAGTGAACTTTATAACACGTATTTATATCAGTTATTATGTCTCTGCAGACCTAAAGTCCTAAGACTTTATAGCCACAGCCAGGACCTGGCAAAACGCCTTTTGACTTTCAGCCACTTCTACCGCAAGAGGAAAGTGCAAAGCTCTAAGACTCTGCCATTGTCGTAAACTACGTGTTTGACATCGTTAGTACTGGGGGCCGGAATCTGGAGGAAAGCAACTACCCAAGACCGCTGCGCAAACGAGAAGGAACTTTAGTACTTCTTAGCTATGTAGAGCAGTGAGTTATCCTGCACTAATTCAAGATATATTCCATCTGCAATGACCTGGAATAGAAGGTAAAAGGAAACTGGAACTTGAGTCAATAAGCTATATAATAGTCATTAGAGGTCTGTGATGTGATGAGATGAAAAGCAACAAAGGATAAACAATGGTATGTTACAGCTGCTGCATACCTTCTAAGCACTGCTGAGTGGAACTCTGGTTTTGTCATTTGTATTTTCTGTGAGAACTTGCACAAGTCAACAGATAAATAAAACAACAGAAGTCTGTCAGGTTTTCTACTACCCTAATATTTAAAGATTTTTTTTCTAACATTGCAGAGTGATATTAATAATGGTACAATATTAGTTTGACTGATAGAATGTAGGTGAAATTTACTTGCCCAATTATGCCTCACTTTGGCCTAACCATAAGCACTATGAAGAACAGGCAACTAACCCCAGTAGGCTGCTCCGCTGTTCTGGGTTATCAGCTGCAACACCGGTTTCTTTCGATAATGTAATTCAGAGGATGAAAGCAGAAGACTATGTAGGTAAGAAGCAGCAATCAAAATTTTTCATTCACAATTTACTTGCTACCCTTTTTTATTTAGCTAAGACTGCTTGGAGCCAAATATTTCATTCTAGCTCAGAGGTACTGCTAAGTTTTTTATTAATATGCATTGTTCTGTCTTTTTAAATCTTACAAAATTGAATCTAAAATAATATTATTCTGGATTCTGAAATATGATTATAGCTGAGAAAGTGTGATTTTCTACCAGTCACAATGGCAATGCTATCTCCTTATTTTCTTCTTCACCCTTTATTTCAATATGCAGATAATAATGATCCATAGCTACATAAATGTTAATACCAGAGAATCCATTTTTATCAGGACACGTGAAAAAAAATGTACAGAAGTATAGAGACAAATCAGTACTTCACAGAAGTAGGGAGTCATACACACACACAGTTTACATGTTTGTTATTGCCAGTGAATTCTTGACTTGCTCTTGCAAATAGCTGTAGGATAGTGACTCAGCCACGGTGAGCATCAGCCAAGTCCGACCAGAGGAGGAAAAACAATGCATACATTTTTCATTTTGTTTATGGCACAAGAATGAACACTCTACTCTGAGCAAGACTCCTTCAAGACTATGAAGGCTACGTGCTACAAAGGCTTTAGGGTGCTCCATGAACGACTCCTTCCTTTCGAGCTACAGAAAAGCGGGTAATGGACTCTTCTGTCTCCAGGGAAACTTTTAAAGCCTAAACAGAATTTCAATAATATGTTGCAGATAGTATGAAATTGTTGCTATAAACCTAAGTGCAGATGCACAGATTATATTTAAGCCATATTTTTAGAACAAAGAAGTCAAAAATCAGTTTTGAAGGGGTAAGCTTTTATCCAAATTAATAGGGCAGTGCATGCAGCTGGTTGACTTACGGCTAATGTGGTACTTTTCAGAGCTTTTAACACACTTTGTTGATTGTTTGCTCAAGGCATATGGTTTGAATGAGCTGGGCAGTGCAGAGTACAGCTGGCAGACTAGATATCAAAATCTGGCAATAAGCCTTAGAGTTATGTGTGACTAGGTATCAAATTTGCCTGCATTTTATGTTATGATTTCTACGTATCAGCGTAAATTTGAAGTTACTTTAGATTCTACTGCAGTACATGCCATTGCTTCCAATCTTGCAGCAATTAGATGTAGCTGACCCACGTTGTGGAGGAATGGTCTTCAAAGGGCAAAAGCTTTTTTCTAGGGCAAAATAATTATGAAAAGCTTTTATTAAACAAACCCAGTATTTTCAAAATGGGCAAGTATCATTTTCTCTAGTGCACAGATTGGGAAACTGTGACAGGTGCTGTTCCAAATACACATTCACTTCAATCAAGCAAAGAACAGGAAGGTTTTGGCAGCTTGTCCTGCTTTCACTATTACCTCCCATAACCTAAGTCAATGGTTTCAGCCTCAGCTCTGACATTCAGGAAGGTCTAACAAAACTCTCCAGCAGTATCTGAATACAATTTTTGTATTAATTTAATAAATGAAGCATCATTTTTAGACTCTCAGCATAATAAACTCTCATTTGCACCGAGCAGATTCATAAATTCATGCTGTTAAAAACTGTTTTCATCAGAAATGGGCCAGCCTCCCATGGTGTCCATTCATATTCCAGTTCAGAACTGCAGGAGGGTGTTTGCCAGTCACAAGTGTTCAGTTATTATTACAGAGTTTCCTTTATTGCTGCTTGAAAAGCCAATATAGATACTAAGAGTGACTCTCTCATCTCAGGGTACATACAACTGCGTATTTCTGAGTATATATTCACAGTTTTTTCAGTAAAGTGCATCACATTTTTATGCCACATGAGCTCAATGTAATGAATTAAGATGAATACTAAGAGAAATAGAGAAGCAGCAAGTTCCCTGCTACAGACCTGCACGGCTACGTAAAAGTACTTTGTAATAAAATGTGTGTTGTAATGCAAATGCTTCACTGAATTCAAATAGCATTTCAAGAACAATGGACTTTTTCAAGCAAAATAAATAAAGCAGCACACAGCCTCCATTCATCTCAAATATTGTTCTCTTAAGTTTAGAAAGAAACTAATTTTCAAAAATTCCTATTTCCAATAGTAGAAGTCTCATCAGTTCGTGAGACTGACTAAAATCTTAAATAACAATGAAGAGCTAAACAATTTTGTGAAAATATATTTCAGTAAAAATAAAAATTAATTTCTTTGAAATCTTACTTTTTGCTATTCCCACAATCCTTTCTTCCCACTCCCTAATCCGTCCTAATGATAATAATACTGAACATGGGGTCAGCATAGATATGCTATACTTGGGCAAATTGAAAGTAAAGGATTTCTCTACATCTCAACCTTCAGATTCCTTATCAGCATAAAGGAATATAGAGAGGGAGAAAAGTAGGAGGCAAAATGGTTTCATATTCTTATAGTAGAAGTACTGCCACTAAGTTCTTGAACCTTTTGAAGATGACCCCGTGAATAATGAATAAAATGTGCAAAGGACACTGTTTTACAGGACAAAAAGATCCGAGCACAATCAAAATGTCAAATATATTGAAGTGAAGTTTGTGAAAGTTCATTTCAGTAGGAGTGAAGCACAATACAACTGGAAAAGATGTATAGTACCATTTCTATATCAGCAAATAATACAATCTGCTTGTACAAGTTCATGGAGAAGCTCTTCAGAAAGATGGCACGGCATACGTTCTGACACACGTAAGTGAGCATGCCACACCTCTGGTTTTACTGCTGGGGCCTTGAGAGCGTCTTGAGGCTGACTTTTCATTATTTTTAAATTGTCTTTTTAAAACTGAATACATCATCCAGTCCTAAGACTTGACAAAGTGTACAAATACGCATTCCTTTACCTGCAGGGCCTGATTTACAGACGTGCTCAAAGTATGCGTGAGCTTCACAAGAGCAACTGAAACACTGAATAATATTAAAAGCAGCTGTATACAAAACAGACAAGTATAGTTCAAAGAACATCGAGACGAAAGTAAGGAATGATAGAGGTCGTCTCACCTACAAAGAAAAGATGCCATCAGAGGATTACAAAATTTTCTTTCCTAAGCAACTCGCAGGTCAATTAGCTACCAGGCCTATTTCAGGTCAATTATCTAGCATTAATACGAACATTAGCAGATGTTTTTTTAGATTCAAGAAGAGACATAGAAATGTACCAGCAGCTTTAGGCAACTATATCTCAACTCTCTCTCTAGCCCTGAAACAACGAAATGCCTTTTTCCAGGTTTGCGTGAAAGCTGACAGCCGTCAGTTTGCATATATTTCAGCCTTCCACGTCACTTGGATGTAAAAATAGACACACCTTCTCACAGAGGCCCTGGTTTATAGAATCATGCAGCTAACTTTCAGAGAACACAGAAAACATGCTGACAATTTCTTCATCCCACATTTTACTCATATAATTAGGCAGGTATTTTGAAAATCCCCTCCCCCAAGTCCAGAACACTGAACAGCAGCTTTTATCCCTCTTAATTCCCTTCCCCTAAGTTATACCATTTCTTTTTATCCCTGTTCTTTATTCTGCCCACCGATAATTTTTTTGTGCAAAGGGAAGAACTTTAAGAACGGACCCATCTCAGACTATCAGGACCCCTTGAATGAAGGCTCACTCTCTTCTGGAGGAGGAATACTGGCCTGAGAATACTGACCCTAACCCAGGAAACGATCCATACGGACTCCGCATTAGAGGTACCTTCTGCCTGGGCTGAAATTCCAAGCAGAGACAGGTGATCTGAGTTTGCTCTACCAGCAAATAAACTCAACAGATTACCAAAACTATTAGCCCAGTTACCTCATCTCCATTGCTGTTTTAACTCAGGTTAAAAATGTAACTTTTGTATCGAGGGCTTTTGTTCTTTTTTTTTTAATTGTACTTGCACCAGATTTAAAAAGCCAATTATCCCATTTTTAACAATGTTTTCACAGTAAATTAAGACAGTGATTAACAAACAACTCACTAAGCAAATTATCTTAGAACTCAAGTGCTATAATTGGAAGAACTCAGTGGAATTTTTCATGGCACTGCAAAATAGAAAAGTCTTGGCCCAAGAACATAAAAAAGCAGATACAAACCTCAATTATCAGGCTTTACATATGATAGCCATGGAATAATCTGGCCAACTGAAAATGCAATTTAAAATAATCCAAAATTTGGTCCTGGAGAATGAGCATATTCATACCACAAAATTTTTAATTACCAACATAAGCCTACTATTGCAACTAACGTCAAGCCAAACTTTTAAACTAGAACAGGAAAAAAAAGTCTTCCCTGAGTCATCTAGCATCTCCTTTAAAATAAGCACTGTGAAAATGGCAGCTATCTTGCTGGGTTACTCACTACCAGAATCCTGGTAAAGTGTTTACAGCTGGAGGGTCCTATCATCCTTCAGTATCATCCTTCTCTGGGTTCTGTATTCACAAGAGCCATTGGTTCCAAAATGAGTGGAAACAGAAACAAGAATGTTCAATTCCACCAAAACAATAGAGACTGAAAGGTTTCACTGTAGGTCTACCATATACCAGCCTTGAAAGTGTCTGCTCTGCCTGAAACTGGTCCTTAGCTTTGTATCTGCGATTCTGTATGGCTTTTGTTGTCTCCCACTTCAGCGTGATTTACATCAGAAGGTTTGGAATAAATTAACTGTTCTACAGTGTATTGCAACCAAGCTGATTTTAAAGGCATGCTGATCTCTTTTTTCCCCCCCATACATTTATTTTGCTCTACCTAATAAGATAAAACCTGTATCAAGATGTGGTTTTGTGTCCTAGGTGGGGGGAAAAAACAGAATTATTTAGAAAGGCAGTAAACTCCTTCTATAAGCCAGTGTTTAAATAATATGTGAGACATACCTATATATACACACACCCCAAGACACATACACATACACTTAGACTAATATATATATTCCCCTGCAGTTCTGAATTAATCAAATGGAATACCCTGTAGTAGAAATCCAGTACTAATAACTCAAAATAGCACTTCTGTTCAAGTTGCCTTGTACAAGCTTATTTGAGTTCTAATTGTGTGCTGAAATTCTCTTTTAATGCCTAGGTTTATTTGAAGGTTAGCTTTTGGTCCCATGGAGATAAAGGAAAATGTGCCAACATTTGAGAGATTTGATTACCTGTATAAAATTATGCTTGCTCATTTTTCGTAGGCAAGATACTCTTGGGTAAAGTTATATTAAAGAGGGAATAGAAATAGTGTACATCCAAAGAAAATATTTTCCAATTATGCTTCACAAGATGCAGAAAATATTACTTGTGATAGAGGATTATGAATGAGATAATTACTGAAGGCCTAATGTACCTAAAGCTACAATAAAGGAGAGAGAAAAACATTAATAAGTGGTTATTGACTGTTCTTTCTGCTCTTTGTAATAAAAGGCCAGAACAGTACCAAGGACAAACCTTTCCACAGTTTTGCTGTGATACATTATATACAAGAATACCTTTCCTACTTACATGGCCCATCATTGATTCCTATAAATGAAACTGTATCAGCTTTTATTTAACACCCAAAATACTTTATGCCTCTCAAAACAAGCTTAAGAATTTTTTCATATTAAGAGTCAATTGAAAATAACAGAGATTTAGAAATACATAGGATAAACGTTTCCTCTTTTAAATTATTTCATTTCACACACTCCTGATGAGCAAGCTGCACTTCCGAAAGAATCCAGATGAGTGTTAGGTTGGTAAGGTACAGAACGACAAAAGACTCTAACTTCTAGAAATGAAAGTATGTCTCATTATCACTTTTTGATTCTCCAATGAACTAAATGATAACTTGATTACTTCTGAGAAGCCCTAGCAAGAATATTTGAGCTTCCACATACAGGTGTGATCAACAGGGAAGATTATAAAAAAAACTCTTTTCCTGCTGCGGAGCAGAACTTGGCACGGTGCATTTTTTTTTAATTTCAGCTCACAATACTGCTGCATCAAGTGTGAAGGTACCGTCACTACAGAAAAGGTTAACAGTATTTCTAAAAGAATGACAGAGGACACGAACATTACAAGGGTCAATCTACATGGAGAGGAAGCTGAGAGAGTGCCGTGGCTTTCTTTTGCTCCCACGCTTGCTAATTCCAGAAAGAGCAACAGTTTCACTAATGCACACACGCCTTACCAATTGTTGTGGTCCCCTCTTCTTAACAGGAGTCGTTTTAATATTCTCTTAAATACACGTACCAACTTGTGCACATGCCCAACACATGCGCACCAGTTTTCATCTCAGTGTAGTCATTGCTTTTTCTTTCATATCTCTGCCTCTGCCAGACACTGCATAAACTGTACATAAGGCTTTACGTTAAGTACACGAAGACTGACTTAATGCCGAGTGACTTTACTAACCAAATTTGGAATGAATTTGACCTATTGGATCTGAAGCAATTCCAAGTATCTAGAAGGCTGGACCCCTCAAAATTATTTTTATCTACTAAAAGCAATACTGCAAAGCACACAGCCTCACAATGCAGAAATCCAGGCTCTGTAACAGAGCAAATCACAGGGCATAATAAGGACGAGCGGCTTATAAATCAAATGGCTGAGAAAATCATAAATTAAGGATTAACTATTACTGGATTATTGGTCTCCCTGAGAATTTGCAAACAAATGATCTTGAGAGATTACTTTTGATAGTGTCTCACGAGCACAATGAAACACAGGAGTGCCTGAAGACTGTATCATGGTTATTACAGCTGGAATAGAATCATAGAATGGTTTAGGTTCAAAAGGACCTTAAAGACCCCTAGTTCCAACCATCCTGCCATGGGCAGAGATACCTTCCACTAGACAGGTTGCTCAAAGCCCCGTCCAAACTGGTCTTGAACACCTCCAGGGATGGAGCTTCCACAGCTTCCCCAGGCAACCTGGGCCAGGGGCTCACCACCCTGACAGTGAAATTTATTTTCCTAATATCTATTCTAAATCTCCCCTCTTCCAGTTTAAAGCCATTCCCCCTCATCCTATCACTACACACCCTTGCAAAAAGTCCATCTCCAGCCTTCTGTAGGCCCACTTCAGATACTGGAAGGCCGCTATAGGGTCTCCCTAGAATCTTCTCTTCTCCAGGCTGAACAACCCCAACTCTCTCAGCCTGTCCTCATAGGAGAGGTGCTCCAGCCCTCGGATCATCTTTGTGGCCTCCTCTGGACACACTCCAACAGGTCCATGTCTTTCCTGTGTTGGGAGCTCCAGGGCTGGAGGCAGTACTCCAGGTGGGGTCTCACCAGGGTGGAGTAGAGGGGCAGAATCCCCTCCCTTGCCATGCTGGCCACACTTCTTCTGATGCAGCCCAGGATGCGGTTGGCCTTCTAGGCTGTGGGCACACATTGCCAGCTCATGTTGAGTTTCTCCTCAACCAACACCCACAAGTCCCTTTCCTCAGGGTTGCTCTCAAGCCATTCTCTGCCCAGCCTGCATTTGTGTTTGGGATTGCCCCAGCCCACATGCAGGACCTTGCCCTTGGCCTCGCTGAACTTCATGAGGTTGGCACGGGCCCACTTCTCCAGCCTGTCCAGGTCCCTCTGGATGGCATCCCTTCCCTCCAGCGTGTCTACCTCGCCACACAGCTTGGTATCATCAGCAAACTTGCTGAGCGTGCGCTCCATCCAACATCCACATCACCAACAAAGATGTTGAATAGCACGGGTCCCAGTACTGACCCCTGAGGAGCACCACTTGTTGCTGCTCACCACTTGGACGTGGAGCAGTTGACGGCAACTCTTTGAGTGCGACCGTCCAGCCAGTTCCTTATCCACTGAGTGGTCGTTGGTCAAATCCATGTCTCTCCAATTTAGAGACCAGGATGTCATGCAGAACGGTGTCAAATGCTTTGCACAAGTCCAGGTAGGTGACATCTGTTGCTCTTCCCTTATCCATCAATGCTGTAATGCTGTTGTAGAAGGCCACCAAATTTGTCAGGCACGATTTGCTCTTGGTGAAGCCATGTTGGCGGTCACCAATCACCTCCTTTTCTTCCATGTGCCTTAGCAGAGTTTCCAGGAGGATCTGCTCCATGATCTTGATGGGCACAGAGGTGAGACTGGGCACAGAGGTGAGACTGACCAGCCTGTAGGAAGGTCACCAGGAAAACAGACTCCTGAGGTTGGTTCCTTTGCCCTACCCCAGCCTAGATCCTCCTGTGCTACCAGGGTTGTCAGAGCTAAACACAAAGTGGACTATCAGATGTGCAAGCACTTGTATTCCAGGCTGACAACCACCTTCTTAAAGTGAGACCAGAGTTTTCCCCTAACACAGAAACTGCCCTTGGAAACTGAGCCTTAAGACAAAATAGAACCACCTTTGCCTGTTTTAAAGTGGGGAAAGTCTCTCTTATGTTTTCCAGTCTTTCTGCAATTTGCAGAATTTGCAAATGTATTCCGTATTCTGCATAGGATATGTCAGTTGGAATAAATACTGACTCAGTCACACTGTGGGTTTTTTTTCACTGTACAAGTATGAAACACACACGTTTCATAACACATCCAAAGCACTGTAGTGAATCTGTTGTCTCAGAGTGGGCCTCCAGCCTGGCTAGTAGAGCAAAATTTTTGCTTTACTATCCATCAGACTTTGTCCCATAGAGAACTGCCTATTACAGTATTTGTGCAGAATGCATTTGTTTTAGATAGAAATATTTACACACAAAAAGTTCCCTTAAAAATCCAAGTATTTATTTACACAAATATACCGCTCAATTCCTAGCATTCCTTTGCCTATTAGTAATTTGCAGTAATTAGCTGGTGGTCTTCTGGAGTGACAGAATTCAGATCAATTACGAAATGATTACTCAATGGTATGATCATCAGTGCAGTTGCCTTCTACCAAGAACAAGAAACCTAATTCTGCCTAACAATTTGGAGTCTTTATCATTTTCTTTCTTTACTTTTGAGGTATGATAAATCCACTGTGTCAGTAAAGCCTTAATTCAACATATTTAAACATACATACATTTGTTATTGTATCACATTTAAGTTATTAATAAATTGCATATTAATTAATTGCATCTCTTACAGAATGTCCCCCACACTTGAGAAGTAATCACCCAGTTTCTTAGACTTCCCAATAATATTCGGGCTTGACACCCTGTGATGCCATTACAGGTAGCGGGAGACAGCACGGTCTATAGAAATTAACTGAGAATCAGAAAGCTTGTCCCTGGCAATGCCATGAACTTGAGACAATTGTGGACATTGAAAATTACCTCTTTGCCCACACCATCTTTCTGTGTTTATATATTCTTCCTCAGTTACAGTCTGCATATCCTATTTAGACACTAACAGCTTTGAATTGTCTCCTACTCAACAAAACCGATCAAAATTTTAGCTAAGGCTTCTTAATAAAAATGGCAGCATTAACAGCTTTCACTTTTACTGTTATTTGAGGCACCACTCCTCATTGGCTGTAGTTCAGTTTATAAAAATGCCATTCCAAGATTCCCTTAAAAAAACCCACAGCTTGAATCTCAATTTGGTCTGTAAATCTTTTCATGCCAAGTAAAATCTTGGTATACGCTTTAAATGATTTCAGTAACTTCTGTTTATTCACACAAAAACTCAATAAAAAGTAAAATTCCTTGTACATTTAGATCAGCACCTGCTTCTCAGTTAATCAAATATTCTAACAAGCATGTGGGATATCCAACAAAATAATCAAGACTCATTAATTAGCAGAAATAAACCAACAAATTTGAAATATTGTGTTGGCATTAAGTCTTGTTTCAGATGATTTTGCATGAAGGAAGAAACACAAACATTTTGCCTCTGGACATTGTATTTTGTTGTCTGTCTGACAAAGCAGCAATAGAAATTGAGAAGCGTGCCAGTCGTCTACATTAAATGCCTTAGACTACATAATAATTAGAGAACAGGTTGCCTGCAAAACAGACACTTAAAAAAAAAAAAAAAAACTAATGAAAAGGGAATGGCAATGTCAGTAATTGTATTTAGAAAACTCACTCTGTAAAAATATGGTAGATTTTCATTAAGCTATTTGAGCTGAATCCTATCAGATTCTGAGACTTTTGCAACATGCTTTAACATAAAGGATCATGTTGCATCAATTATGTTGCAGATTATCCCAAATTAATTGAAAAAATAAGGCCTTTTTTTCCATTCACTTTAATATCCTGATTTCTTAGGTTGGGTGTATAACATATCATAGCTCTTAATGATGCTTGTAGCTTGATGACCTTAGAAAATAATATGATTGAAGAGCTACGGTTTGGTTCAAGTCCTCTACGTGCTTCACATCTGGATGCCCACCACCTGGTCTGCATAGACTAAAATTCACCTTTTCTCACTTGGTAACAATACTCCTATTATATGTAAGCAGTTCTCTCAGCAAGGGAAAAGAAAATTAGATAATGCAGTTTCTGGATTTAAACCAGCAGATGTCTAGGGCACTCTGAACTACAAGAAATATCTTTTGCTGGTTCTACCTACAACTGAGCTCCTTGCCTCCAGTGATCCTCTCCAAGTCAGTCTGATTTCACCACATTCCCTCTCATTGAGGTGATCTGACAGCACCATGCAGCACATCAAGTTGAAACACAAACCCTCAGCTTTGCTTCTATTCACCAGGGGCTGGGTGCGTAACAGCTATTGAGCTCAGACCCTTAAACAAGAAAAGGGATTTCTTACGTTGCTCCTAATGATTCCTCCGGTTAATTCAGGAATGGCACTGATAGTCTCCAGGGAGAGCTACACTTACCTTTTCTGAGCTGTTGGCATGACTGCTGTAAAATAAAGGCTTTGAAAGAAATTGTGGAAGGGGAATCTTTACACTAATAGAGAGTCCTCAGGAAAAAGGAAAGTTATATATTACTCTGTATTGCTACAGGTTCCTCAGGGATAACCAAGAGGCTACTCAGATACATAAATATTTGCTTAGACAGCTTTAGGAAAATTATCTACATTTCTTTTCAATGCCACATGCCCCACACATTGCGTTCAAATAATAGTTACCTATAAACATTGTCTAAAATACCTATTGCAGCAAATTACTGTAATGAAGCCGACTGCTTCATATCCAGATTAAATGGCGCAGCATCAATATCTCTGGCTTTGTCCAAAAACACCCATGAAAAACCAAAAGACCCTCAGCTGTGAAGTCCTTGGTCTGTTGCACAACACATTTTAGGTCTTCCTTTTTCTTTTTTGGCTTTACTAGAAATAGGAAAAAATCCAACTTTTAAAACAGAACTTTCAAGAAACAAAATTTATGCAAACTCTTTCCCATCGCTTTCACATGCAAGCTAAGTTTTCTTGTGAATACTGTGAATGTGTATTTGTTGCATCCTAAAAATACAGATCTGTCCACCAGCTAACAAGCAAGCCTTTCTCAGATGTAATTCAGTTCACGAGGTATCACCCACTATAGCTCCAGAACTCTTACTTGAAGGCTGCAGACACTAAAGGAATTAGTCCCAAAGCATTCCTCATTTTAACGCAAAATTATTTTTAAGGTTTTCCTTACATGAATCCTTGGCAAATTGAGGAACATCATATCAGGACCTGAAAACGATAAATGCACCCATTCACTTTACTGGTCGAAAGGCAAAATATTCTGTCACTTTTAGGAAGTGACTACTATCTGATAGCTTTTCAGTAGCCTATGGGAAATATGTTTGTCAAGTTCAGAAAGGACAAACTTTGAGCAAAAAACCACCATCACAATTGGCACTAATTGGTAGTTAAATTGACAACTGGAACTGAAGGATCCTGACAGCACCAGGGGTGGGCCCTACAGGTAGAAATTGAAAACCATTTACTAAAGCAATGTTGGAAAGACTAAACAATCATAGGGCATCTGCAGAATATCATGTGGAAGGCTCTACTTAATTTTTCATACTGTCACTTCAGCATTTTGCATACATACTTGGAAAACATTTCAATTCATTGAAAGATACAGTGTTCAGATCAATATATTGAACAAAAGTACACAAACTTCTAATTCTTCACAAACAAAAAAAAATCTCAATGTTAGGCACATTTTTTTTAGGTGATTAGAAATCTCTGTGACTTTAGAAAAACATGACAAGGAAATCTAAGCGAATAATGTGAAAGTAACGTCACGGGATCCAAATGCTTAACCACACACAGTATAATCATGTCCATCTTGTGTACCATTCTTTTTTTCAAAAAAAACAACATAAAAAAAAAACCCAAACAAAAAACCCAACCCAACTCTTTAAAGTTATTCTACACTTACTGCCTATGAAGTCTAAAATTTAAGATGCAAATCACATCGCAGAGGTGTTCCCACTTTACTAAAGAAAATACAGACAGCCCAGAAGGTGCCTGATGTTTTGCAGGCTAACCCTTTACTATGCAGGATTCATAAGTAATGACATTATAATGCATTTCTTTAAGCGCTTTCCACATTAGTGGCCCATACTGGTATGTGCCACTTTTTTACTCTATTGTTTTAACAGCATGAAGCAGAAGTAGGGGAGGCACCTGCCTCTTTGAAGTTATTACCAGTCCGGTTGTATTAGCTGACATACAAGTGTTTTAAGTTGTGATTACTTAAACTGTGTTTATATCATGCCCCCAAACTGGAGTTAAGGGAGCATGAAAGTGTTCAACCTTCTCAGTGATACTCCCAGAAATATATAGAAATGACATTTCAGAGTCTAAAGATACATCTTGTTTGTTAAATCTAAGAGAAATCAGTAAAATGATTTTTACACTGTGTTAGAAAATGTAGACACTGTTGGCTCACTTCAGTCAAACCGTCCTTGTTTAAATTTATACGTTCCAAAAAGAAATTTCTTGGAACTTGTACTTAGTTAAAAAGAAACAAATGAAATTTGTGCAGACCCAGGAATATTTGATTAAGACCCACTGCTTTTATCAGGCTTCTATAAAATGTTGTTTACTATATTTGTTGTCTTTGCAGCTATATTTAATTGAGTTTTTCTCAGAGCTACTTATACTTCTGCTTACTAAGCTGATTTAGACCATGTAAACTGGAGCATTCTATGAAGTACGCAGTGATCTCTTCTCCTTCAGAAGCACACAAAAAGCAGGGGGAATTAGTATTTGCCATAAAGAATACAGTAGCAAAATAAATGATACATTTCAGCTTCTGGGAGTTTATTAAACATAAGTAGGAAAATTAGTGTATAATTATGGTTGCAAAACAACAACAAAAATCTAGGGCTCAGAAAGCAATGTTGACTTTGCAACATTTCAGATACTGAATATTTTATGGCATGCATTTAAACCATAGATAGCAAAACATACAAGTGTAGACTAGAAGGAAAAGAGGAGAATCTCTATAACAGGGTGTTCTGACTTCTGTTGTTCTAAGTCTGAAAACTTTACAAATGCATTATTGCAGGATCATGTTACACGCGATGAAAACTACGCTAGGGCTACGCTACACCTATATTTCACAATGATTTTCTTCCATGCAAGGAAACAGCATGCAATTCATCCCTAAAATAATGAGAGCCTGAGTTATGTACATTTCTGGTTTGTATCACTTGCGTACAACAGTATTTTCAGGCAGCCATTATAATCACATGCTCAATGCAGGAATAAAAAGGAAACCATATGGAAAGAACTTGTTTAATTAAAACCTTGTTTACTTTGCGTATATGTATCACTTGTACTTCAACAGAACTATTTACAGTTTTAAACAAGTCAGATTCTACCATTTCCTTGTTAAGAGATAAAATGTATGTTAGCAATGAAATCAAAGATTGCATAAAGCATGTATAATGTAGAACATACAGCTTGAAGCTATTTATAAGTGCTCTCTGCATTTCCAGGTTTGGTTTTTACAGTATCGCAGCCTGGAGCACTAAACTGTGAAAACATGATGCCTCTCTACTGCTCCTCCTACAGGAAAATTATTTCTCCTCTAAGGGCCTGAACCTAAGCCCCATACATCAAGGGAAAAATCTCCATTGCTCTGAAAAGCAAAAGCTGCCAAGCTCCCCCATCCTACAAACCCTACAGAAAACACCTGCATTTAACAGAGTGAAAAGACACGTACCACGTTAAGTCAGAAGCAAGGAAGAAAAACTACACAGTCACAGATTAAAAACATCTACCTGAGACTCCACTGCACTGAAGAGTTGACCTGCCCACGTTCCTCCAGAGCCTCAGTAGCTCAGTCTGATTTTTCTCCTCCCCTGACCAGGCTTTGCAGAGCCACTTCTCAAGAGCTGGCACAGCTCTTCTACTGACCATGTGCCACTGGCGTGACATAGCGGCTGTGCGTGTGACAAAAGGGCTGGTCTGCCCTGGCCCGCTCGTTTTATAAATCTCCCATCACAGAGGCTGTGTGCAAAACGTGCTATATATTACTTTGGGACTGGAAATTGTTCAATTCAAAAAAGTCTAGGGAAGGTTCTGGGAGAAACCAGGGTGTACTGCCAGAGGAGCGATATCACAGAAACAGCACCAATCTGACTGACCATTAGTGTTTTTTTGCATCTGGACCTAACTGCTGATTCTTTTAGTGGTAAGTCAGGGAATATAAAAAAACCCCAAACCACCAAACTTTTGTCACCTTTATTCCCTCTCTTGTTCTCTCCATGCATTATACTTACAAATGACAACTGTTAAAACCTTAACTATCCCAGGTTTTTGCTTAAAAACATCTATTAAACCAGGTCCTATCCATTTAAAACATCACAAATAACACATGCTCCATAAAAGAGGAGCTACAGTTATATACCCAAAACCTACTTTCTGAATGGCTTTTAACTCTATTATATATTTCATTGAGAATTCAGTGTCTGTCTCCTGTGAAAGAACAGTAGCATTTGCTACAGCACAGATTTCACAGCACATCTGCCATGGTGCTGTAAATGCATGCAGAGGAGACTGAGGAAATGCAGCAGTGGATAGCAAGTAAAAGTTCTATCCACCTAATCAAGTCCGCGGGGACTGCGTGCCATGTCACAAGACATACCACTCTACACTTGAATGAGGTTGTCAGCCACTGGGAGGCCTGCAAACTGCTGACAGCAATATGCAGTATATGGGGTCTTCTAAAGTAGACACAGTAGCTTTGTAAAGTACATGCCTGTTTCTATGGAGGAAGAAAAAAAAAGGAAAAAAAAAAAGAAATGAAGTATGAAAGGGTATTTGTAAATCTGTCCTTCTGTATTGCATTGCATTGCTGGGAACAAACCCGAACTCACTGGAAATACGTCACACAAAAGACGAAAGAGATAACTTTGGAAGTTTCTCAAAATGCATGTAGACATTTCTACATGTACAGATCAAAACAATATGGAATTTATTATAATACCGTGTATCAAAATAAATGCATTAATACAGACAAAAAAGAAAAACTAGAATATTCATAGCATTTTACAGAGGAATGTCATAAATTAAAAAAATCACCCTGAGATAAATATTCACACACTTTTTTACAGATGTGTGAAGTCACGTAGAGCTGCTTATTTTAAGTTTGAGCTTGATCCTACTAAATATGATGAAAATGGACATTAAAAATGCATGCTCTTCAAACTCACTGTGAGAAGTTAAAGAATGAAAGCAAGACTTTCTCCTGTCCTTTCCTTCAGTCATTGAAGAAAACCAGCATGCTTTAAGAAAGAAGCCACATTAAATCCTCCTATTAGACTCACCCCAGATTCTTTTATTTATTAGAGCAAATACACTGGGAATGTATTTATTAATATATATTCATGCAATGACTAAGTACCTTTGAAGAGTGTGCAGTTGTACTGCAACACTTCAAATTCTGAAAAAGGGTCTTTATGCCTAGAAGCTGTTTCTCCTGGAAAAACTAAGCTGCCCAATAAAAGATACCTGTCTTGCTAAATTTTCTCTGTACTTCAGGAACCTTGGGATGAGATCTTTATAACGAACAGAACGAATGCATAGACTTTATATTCAGGCTTCTATTTAGAAAGTGATTTGTATTATGTTTATATTTATTAATCTCAATTTTCAGTTTTATTTTGCTGATATACATTTCAATTCCATTAGAATCGAATGCTTCTACTCAGTACCTTTCCACATACTGACAGGAAAAACATTATTTAAGTATCAATATCATTTTGAGCAGTTCTTAAGAGCTGCGTGGGCTTTAAAGGTACATCTGAGAACATATGTAAAATTCTGCTTGTGTGTGTATCATTTCTGTTTGTGGCAAAAACTTATTTTATATTTCCTATCTAGGGCACCAAATTACACGTTTGTATAAATCGTATGACTATGAAAAGTACCATATACACTCTACAGTAGTGCAGAAAGAGAGAAAAACTGCAACCGCAACTTACGTAATGAGATGTGCTTCAAGAATGTTTCCCTTGAAGCAATTAGGGGTCAAATAATAAATTTGGAGATTATACTAGTACTTTGAACATGTAAGAAGCACATACAAGCAACACTGCCTCTATAATGGCACAAAAGCACATCTACGTCCAGGAAATGCAGCAAACAGTAGCATACATGTTGGTATCATACTTTCCACAATACTAAGCCTCTCTAATTCACTATATTGTATTTTACAGAGTGCCCTTCAAAAAAAAAAAGAAAGAAAAAGAAAATCAAGGTAAGTCACAGGGCAGAAAGATAGTTGCTAAAGAAAGTCACAGACTGAAGGAGATACCCCAAGTGTGCAAATCCTTTGGCAGGGGGCAAAATCGAAAGGTTGGAGGAAGAATATAAGTAGAAAAGAGATGAGGAGGAACTAGGTAAGTGCAAATCTACTGTGAGTTCTGAGAAGGAGGTTATTTTTAAATTGCAACGGATAAGAAAAATGAGCGTGACATAGGACAAACCACAGCCCAGCTTCACGGAGAAGAGAATTTTGCTTGTGATATTCTGTACACCTTTAAGTTTTGGGAAGAAGGATTGCCAAGAACTGTAATTGAGGGAGTTGCTGCTTTATAGTCAGGAAGGATTAAGAGCTCTGAAAGATTTGGAGTACCTCTGTTCGCACTGACAACAGCAGAGTTTGAAAGTGCCCATAGTACTCGTAAACCTTAGGAAAGAAAAATAAGTCAGAAATACAGATGATTCCTCTGGAGAGAGTGAAAAAAATACAGACAAGAATTACAGGAATATTTTAAGCCATTTTCATGAATAAACCAAGGACTTCTCCCTATAGGAGCAAATTTCACTTTTTGCTCCTTTCCATCTGTATCATGCAGTGTTTTAATTACACAGCAGTCTCAACAAATAGATTGTCACAGCATTTTAGAGTACCTAATTCTATTCAAAATGTTAGCAGAAGATGGGATAATGCCTTTATTGGCTTGGTTTAGTTTAACCCCCATGCTTCTATTCACTAATGACTTGAACAATTCAGGATATTAGGTCCATCAAAAAAACCTTACATTGTAGAAATATTAAGACTTGGATACACCCTGAAAATCAAAGTACTATGAAGCACTAACTCAGGATTCTCCCCAGCTACTCAAAAGCAACTCAAAATTATTTGAAAAGCTTGACCAAAATATTCTAAAAAGAATGTGTTGGATGAATTATTTTAAGATTTGAAATAAGCATATCACTCTCTCTCTGAAGTCAAGATATGTTACTAACCACAGAAAAACAAATGAGAACAGATATATAATACCTGGTATAAATGTGAATTAACATAGTGCTCAAGAGTCCTGGATATAAAGCTCATTACACCAGCTGACCCTAAGTTTCAATAGGAAAGTGCCTACTCTAGGGAAAATTTAGGAATGCACTTGATGTGCGTTGGCTTCAATAATAGATATAGCTATTGACAGTTCCTATATTATACTACATGCTATTAATTTACCAAGAGAATTTCCAAAATTATCATTAAATTAACTGATGGCCATAATTTCTGTTCTCTAGTTTTGGGGTTTTTTTTACTCAATTTCAGTAGCCAGGTAACATGACCATAATGTACCTGGTTATTCAAAGGGAACTGGACTTCAGTGATAAAGAATCCAGGTATTTATAACTGCTCACTATAGGCCAAACATGCATTTAGGAACAGGTAATTCTTTACTAAGAATAATTCTGAAGATAATTAATTCCTGCTGAATGCAGATGGCCCATGATCTCTTTTTAGAGAAAGTGCAAGGCTGATTCACTGACTGATGATAATACACTGAGCTACAGAATAAGCTAATGCATGGCAACAATCAAAGGTTTAAGGCAACAGGCAAACTAGGAGGACAGAGAAAAACATGATAATTTTCCTTGTGTTATCTTCCTAACTTTGAACGTAAATTACAAATTCTGTGCCAATAATCTTATTTCATATGCGTGCGTATCAGGACCTCCCTATAAACTAGCACATTCTAATTTGCTGTATATACCACACTTCCCTTTTTGGTTTTGTTTCTAAAAAAATTCTCAGAGCATAAGTAACTTCTGTGTAATCAGGCTGGAGATTGAAAATGACCTATAGGTGTAACAACCTTTTTGAATGAATGAATAGGAACGTATTTTGAATTAATAGGAACATATTACAAAAAGCTGCTATGGTGAAAATCTTCAGCTGACAGAGGTGAAGAGTGGTGACTAATGATATTAAAGAAAGGATGGGTACATGCTTTTGTATTTTTGTCAAACTGAACATGTATAATTTTGTTGTAGATTGCAGGTTAGCTAATCAGGAAACCATACCCTTCAAATAAGGTACATTTAAAGCACAAATGTATGGCTATTAGAGAATAAATTCAGAATAAGAGAGCACATCAAATTTGAATTTCTTAGAAGAGTCCAAATGACTGAAGACCTTCACATGCTGTACATGTACACACTCAGAGAAAAAAAAAAAAAACAAACAAATCTTGCCTTACCCGGCCAACTAGTATTGGTTCAGGTCCAGAAAATTCTTCTAATACAAACATTTGATTCCAAACCCAGCCTCTCTTAGAACGGTTCAAAACTCTTTGTTCTTCGGTCAGCCTTTTTAGTCCTGTACTAGATCCACTTGGTAGTACTTGAGATTGATTCATTGGAGCCATACAAATGGAAGGAAGGACAGTAATCCATAATATTATTAATGGAGTCCATGTATCCATAAGCATTTCCGTTAGTCTTTCTGGCATTGTACCACAAGCTATGCAAATCACCACAGAAATGAAATTATTATTTTGCTTTCCTCCAGACTGCAGCAATCCAATTCATCATGCAGTACAGAACATTTACTTACAGCTCCTCCATGTGTTTACAGCACAGTCAAGGTAAAAATAGCTTTGATTATAAAAACAGGATCCATTGAGTTTTCCAGTCATTAAAGATTCCTGGTGGAGGGGGAAAAAGAAAAAAAAAGGTCAAATCAGTGACTAAAGAGTTTGGGAAAGCATTCTGAAAGACCTTACTTACTTTTACATTATAAACAAGACACATTAGGTTTTAGATTTGTAATACATAATACTATGGCATATTAAATGGGTTAAAAAAATAAATTATTATTTTAATTCCTTCATTGCCTGAAATAGTGAGAGAAGACCCAGAGAAAAGATTACACACACACTCAAGAAAACATTTTACTTGCAGTTTGTCTTAGGGTTTAAAGCAGCTCTCAGCCGTCTTGCTAGCCTGTACTTTTTATGTAGTCAACTATAAACACTTAGCATGTCAAATAATAAAAGTCAAACAAAATAATGTTCTTTCAAACAGATTTACTTTTCTTTTCTCCACAAGAAAAAGAAAAAATACTTCTAGTAAGTGTCCAGCAGTACGTTCTCATTTTAGTAATCACATAGCTGCAGCAGCACACAGCTCAGCAAAACCTTCACAGCCCAGCAGAGGACCAGGACTGGTAAGTCCACTGTGAAATCCATGATCCCCAAACCAGACTGCCACCAGAACCTAAGTCAGCTCATTTATGTGGACCTGCACTACGGGACTCTCAGTGTCTCTCTCTCACTTTCAGACAAAACACAGTCAGATTTTATTTCAAAGACATTTTCCTTGATGGACACTTGGGAGCATGTTGTGTTTCCTTCCCCTCCCACCCTTTCATGTATTAGAAGTCCACATCAGGTTCATCTCAGTGTAAGTATTCCTTGAAACGAGCAAACAAGTTACCATAGTAGGGCTTGCTAATGCCACAGTGATTGGCAAAACCTGAAATGCAGCCATGGATCACTTCGAAAGACAGACAGGACACAGCTCAGGGAGAAGGGCGGCATTACAGCTACTCTAATGAGGCTGGAGGTCTCTAAAAAGATTCCCGATTCATTTTCCTCGACTGATTCATATCCAAACAATCTCATGAAAAACCACTATATACAAGATAGGTAGAAATGTCTACTCTTAAGCTTACACTGTGTCTTAGGCCATTTTTTTTCCACTTTAAAATGAGTTCCTATTGTTGCATGTCCATGAGAATCTTGGGGGTTTGCGTTTTTTTTTGGGGATGAGTGGGCTTGGGTTGGGTTTTTTTTTTAGGTTCATACACACTCATAGAAGAAAATAGCTGAAAACATGAGTAACAGCAGTAAAAGTCAGCTGTTATTTTAAAAGCAAACAATGTAAAAAGTCTTTTTTATTTTTTTAAACTTCAGTAATTGCCAAAGCAACTGTGAAATCTGTTGCATGAAAATCTGAAATGTGAGAAACTTGTCTTGTTAAAAGGGGAGAAGAGCTGTTATCAAACTAAAACTCAATATCTCAAATAGCATGGCAGAATGGTAAGCTAATAGTGCAGTACTTTGACAATGCATCAAGAATGAGGTGAATACCCATTACAGAAGTAACTGTGGCTTAGAAACATCATTTAGGCCTCATTGCCGACTGAGATGGAAAGAAAGAAATCAGAGAATACAACGTGCTCTTGCAAGGATATTTTGGGAAAAATGTGAGGGAAGCAAGAAAGGCCTTCGATCCCAGAAAAGGGAAAAGGACGAGGAGCAACCAGGCCAATTGCTTGATGGGAAGGGTCTGGCAAGTCACCCTCCAAAACCCCTCTTCAGTCTAGGGATTAACTGGAGATTTCTGCCGCTGTTTTTTCGCATGTGTTAAAAAGCCACATTTCCTGGGGCATGTTTGGTGGTAGAAGGTATCAAAAGAGAGAAACAGCCAAAGTTTCAATGAAAGCGGTAAAGTTTGTGTGGGATCCTTGTGCAAACATGAGTGGACTTGTGGGTGCGCGTCTGACAGGGGACAGATTTTTCTGATCCCTTCAATGGAGCAAGAACTGAAACACAGGAAAAATAGAACCGCTGTAAAACAGAGACATCATCTTCAAACAACAATCAGGATTAAATTCAAAACTGGGAGCATAAATTGAAAACCCAACTTGAGAGTTCTTTTCTGTAGCTGAGGGTTTTCAGTGTTTACGAAGTGATTTTTGACCTAGAAATAGAGGCCTGCCAAAAACCAAATAGTATGTTACACCTTTGTCCAAGAAAGCCTCAAGAAGAACCCAAGTGGGCCATGACTGACTTTCTTGCTCTGCCAGTACAAATTGGTATAGTTCTTTTTACTCACAGGACCAAATAATAATAAAGGAAAGCACTTATTTTCATATTCAAGAGGCTTTTTGAAAACAATTCCTAATTAATCCACACAGGCTGCCTTCTAAAAGAAAAGAAATAAATGAGATGAAACGATATGATGCTCACAGAAACATTTTGGTTTGAAGAAAGAACAGGATATTTGTTTTTCAGACTGCCACTCTGAATCCTTGGCAAGCACTAAGTTCATTTCAGCACATCTCTCCTCAGTTCCTCCCCCAGACCTCCTGCCTGTTACTCTTCGCTTACTCCAATCAAATTCAGGTCCTATCCTCTACCACTAATGCATAAGATTCACTGTGACTGGACTGACCTCACAGTAGCTCCCTATTCAGCAATACCTTAAGGCAAACAAGAGTCAAAAGCACACCAAAAATATTAGTAATGCACATACCGTGTCATTAAACCTAATTTAATGAAATAACCTGGTGAAGAGTACAGCTACACAAGCTTAACGAACACCAAACTGCGAGATTCTAAGTACCAACAGGAGTGTTAGGCAATTGTTAGCACAGGGTAAAGAAAAAAATTTGATGGGACTTTTGCCTGTATCAGTGTACTGCAGGGGAATATGCTCAGTGTGTAAGTACAGTTGGCTAAATGTCTCTACAGTTCAACTCAGACTGCTGGAGCCTTCTGAGATTTGAGAAAGAGATTCTCATTTGGGACTCGCTGCTCTATCAGTGAATCGTGGCATTTTCTTTGTGTAATGTATGCAGAGTGTACTGTGCCCAAATTTCTTTATCACAGTTGGACGTGAATTTTGTTCTCCATTCCTGGGAGCAGAACACCATGTATGTGGTTGGGAGCTGATGGAAGGCATTACTAAATACTTGGCCCTACAATTTTCATGTTGGCTAATACAAAAAAAATCAAGAAATGCCCGGTAGTTAAATTATAATCCTCTAGATTAGACATGTAGGAAAAACCCATATGGCAACCAAAACAGGCTACTATAATGATATTAAGAAGCCGCATGTAAAGGGAGATCTGGCAATCAGGGAAGACTAGCAGGTGAGGCACAGGAGCATTTTGCCTTCTTGTATTATGCCAGGGTCTAAAGAAGTGGTGAGTATGGAACGACAGCAAAATTACTCCAGTGAAGCCAGAACTACCTTTTGCTAAGCAACAAAAAGAGGACAAGCACGCAGCCCTTGAAGAGTGTATTTCCACCCTCATAAAGATTTTGTTGGTGTTGATAAAAGCTTAATTTTGGCTTTGAATTTCCAGGTATGGCCCTGGGCTGTTTTCTTTAACAAAACTTCACTGTTCTTCTAAGTGGTTTCTCTGTATAGTATATGATATATACAACTATAGATACAACTCTAATCCAGCAAAGCTGTTTACAAAACAGCTTTAGTTCTCCATGCATCCCTGAGAGGGGAAGTGATATTTAAAATACAAAGAATTTCTTTAATGTAGCTAAGAGATGAAAGAAAATGTGACGCTATGTCAGGTAGCAGAGATTCACATAACTGTCTTATGTTTCAAAGGCATAGGAATAGATTCATAAATTTGGTTCTCCATGCACAACCTATAGAGAAATACAGATAAAGCTCAGCGATTTGTTTTCCACTTATGTATGGTGCTGATATACTTTTAGAAAAATATTCTATTAACAGGAACACGCATCTTGGAGCACTACTTGTACAACTCTGGGCCATGGAATGAGTAAGTTTTATTTAAGTGCAACACAAAAAGTGATTACAATGAAGTAGAAGTTTATAACCTAACACTAGAACACGACTAGCACACCAACTTCAGAAATTAATGTAATACACATTGCAACCTCTTTTGGAACTAAAAATCTATGTAGGTTACTTGTATATATACTGCTGGCAGACAGTTAGAGTCAGGTCTGATGGTAGGTACTTACAGCAGATACACTAACTGATGACAGTTCTCATTTTGTGTATGAGTGGTGGAAAGCTTTATGATGTAACTAATTTTGTTACAGTTATTTTAGAATCATCTTGTAGCTTTAAAAGGTGAACACTGGAAAGCAGTAGACCTATTAAAAAGAGTAATAAAACTAGTTTAACATGTAAAGTTCTTACTGAAAAAGAAGGAGAAGTAAGATCATAAAAAGCTTTAAAAAAATCAATGTGTTTTTACGTTTCAAACCACAGAATATCTATCTGGTCAAGTAAAACACTTTATTACAATGCTCGTCCATTGATTTACACCATGATCTTAGTTTAAAAGATTTTAGAGCCACTCTAGTGTTTCTTCACTTAAGGGACACAGAAGGTTGTTGTAAGAATTGCAACAAAGTTATTTTTCTTTATTTCATTCCGCATTCCCGTTATCATTCGTAGTGATGACACGCAACAGCCAAGCCCTCTGACCTCACTGTTTCATTAGGGTGGATTTTATCAAATCCTAACCACCTGTTATTAAGGTAAAAAACAAACAAACAATCAAACCCACAATTTGAAGTACTGGTTTATTTAAATAAGCTACCTTAGAGATACCAGGAAAAAGTTAGTGCTTTTTGCCTAAAGCAGTTTTTTTTGCTAGAATTTTCAGAATCTTTTTGATTTTGTACATTAAATGACCCCTTCTGCATGCATTCAGAAGACCGATATCAAACTGCCACAATATAAGGATGTAAATAGTACAGAAAGGCAACGGAGTTCCAGTGAAAACGTTTTAGATATCTTTATGTGTAATCGCTACCTTTGACGCTAACTCAATATAAGCAAATCCGCATTACAATACAAGCAGCCTCGAATAATTGATGAGAGGTGTTCATTTACTGATCACCTAGAGAGGTCCATCCAGCACTGTGTGACAGCAGGCAGACAGCCTGTGCATTTTGCAGCCTTCCTTCGGAGCCTCGAAATTCCATTTGACCCACATGGGCTTTTGTGTCCAGAAGAATGAATTTACGTTTAATTTCTGCCAGAAATAAGGATCCTTATTCCTGCAAAACAGAGCTGTGGGCAATAATTTTAACATAGGTTAGGAAAATAAAATAGGAAGGTTAATCAGATGTCCTTGACAAAAATTTACATCCTGTGACTTCCTTTATCCGAAATTCATTAAGCAACGAGTTTCTTTTTATACTCTCACAGGTTTCCCACAGCTCATAATCAAATACTGTATTTCTCCTGTCAATAGGTCTGCAAACTTGGGATACACTTTGACAACCTGTACATGGTTGTAGGTATTTTGTACCTTTTGGTGTTTCTCAAGCAAATTCTTTGTTATTGTTCAA